>OZ022243.1:1346313-1748813 GCA_963978895.1 Erpobdella octoculata | reverse complement strand
CAAACTACCTTACTTTGCAGGATTTGATTTTCATAGGTACAAAAAATTACGACTATGAATGTTATTCAATGATAAAGCCAAATAGACACCGTTAAACAGCAAAAGCAAATAAGTCGTGTAATTCATAAAAGTGATAGGTTAACGATTATTAGAAATCCATCTGACCTGAGGCAAAGTACTGGTCTCGTTCAGCTTGATTAAAGGAGAACATCTCCAGGCATCTGTCGGCACCTAAGCGCAATAAACGAATGATATCCTTGGCGATTTTATCCCATTGTTTCTTTGCTTCATTTTTCAACTGTTCGTCCTATGAGACCGGATAAGTTGGAATCAAATTTTTTTATGAAGGTTTTCAGCAATAAATTGAACTGATAAAAAATACATTTATTGTAGTATAACACACCTCGCTTTTATAGTTTATGAGGATCGAACTGATGGGCTGTAGCCGGTAAACCTGCGGCGTTACGTTGGTGTCCTCCAGGTACCAGGTTTCCAGCATTTGAAGGTCTTGCCGCGAGATGTTCGTACTCGAGGTATTGTTTGTCGTCTGCAGACAAGATCCCAGGGCCTCCATGATGTGCTTGAACTCTCGCGAAACGATCGTCGTGGGGAATGGTCGATAGCCATACTTCTGCCCAATGAATGCCTTTTGGAAGAAAAAAAGGTTATATAAAGATCGGATTGGTTAATTGTGAGTCTATGGTTTGCCTTTTTTTTTATCAGTTGCGAGTTAAAGAGTCTTCTTACCTCTAAATGAAGCTCAATATTCAAGTTATAGCAAAGGTCTTAATAAATCAAACAAAAGTTATTAAATCTGTTTCATAAGTAAAGCTTTTTAAATTGTGATAAAAATAAACTGTCTAAATCACACTTTCTGTAGAATATGAGAACGCATTGGCTCACAGTGGATTGTAGCGCCTCATTCTGCTCTGCCTCTGCTTGAAGCCAGAACAATAATAGAATGACTGTCTAAGTATAATATTTTTGAACATTTAAGTATAAAAACCACTAAAATATAGTTAACAATATTTATCTAATAGTTTTTGACTAATTTAAAAGTTGAATTGATAATAAATAATTTTGCATGGAGTTTCAACGATTGAATGCAATATACATTTTACTGAATGAAAATCTTGTTATTCAAAAGAAGTACTTTTGAATACAATTATATTCAAAAAGCTTGGACTCATTTTGCATACTTAATTCAACACTAGACATAGCCCATCAAATATGACGGATTTTTTTAAATGCCATTCTATGTCATTGTGCGACTGCAGCGCCACCTAAAAGCGTTACGCGAAGTTATAACAAACATGCAGACAGACATAGAAAATTATGTATGTTGATATTTTGACTACTATAAATGCCATAAACTTCTAAGTCGCCAAATGCATTTTGAAAGCAATTGCTATAAATAATATAATCTGAAACGATCAAGCTTATTTATAGTTTATTATCATGTACTATACTCTCTTCAAGTGTCTACAGATTAGCTTAAACATCCAGCCTAAATATCTTCTCTCTCTCTCGCTTTCTCTCTCAAAAACGTTTAATAACAAATTATTTGTCGAGTGCAATCAGTCGATTTATTGCACAGTGCATAACATCCTGGTACAGCAGGTTTCCTCAAAATAGAAAACACCGCTAAACATTTTCTTTGAATTTCATGTGTGCGGTATTCTAATGAAGCTGTTCTATTTCTCTCTAAGATGCCTATCGGAAACAAACCGTAAATCTCAATGAAAAAATGAAAGCTTAAAGAGTAAATATATATATATATACATTGTAAGCCCTAAGGTGGAGAGAGAGAGAGAGAGGGCTCAAAACAAAATAGATATCGTTAAAACTTTCAAAGTTCACAGCATTATAAAGTACTTCCGCTTCTTCTGCCCCACTTGTGGGTCAAACAAATCACAACAGCACAGCAGCCACACTCTTTATCGAGGGCATTAGACAAATTTCTGTTCGATGGTTGATGATATAGTCAAGGGCAAAAAGTTCAAGAAGAATAATTCAGTCGTTAATGTCGTTATTAATGTTAAATCAGCTTAAATGAATCGCAAATAATATTATCTGTTTATAATAAATATCATATATAACAATGTTTTTTTTAAATTGCACAAAATTATGATCAAAAAAGATTATGTTATATTCTGTACGTGAGAGTTAAAAATTTGAATAGTTTTAAAATTCCTGGCATTAAGAAAAACTTTTGAAACATTTGCAAATTGTTTACTTATTAGTTCTACGCTTTCAATCATTTTTTGAGGAGATGAATAAAACAGACCCTCTTAAGTGAACTCTGCAGCCTATGTGTGCCGGGGGTTTGTTACATTTTCTCCTCTTGAAATGACTAAAAACAAAGAACTACTAAGCAAATATTTTTTTTAAATATTAAAATGTTCCAGACACTTCATAGCAGACAAAAAATTTGTATTTTTGCACCATATTAACAAAAAGCCATTTTTTAGGGTTTTATTGAATTTAGATTTTTTAATATTAAAAAAAATATATTCAATTTTAACACATTAAAATGGTGGTTTCAAAAATATAATTTGATGTTAGTCAGGCAATTACAAAACTACTTGAGGTCTATTAATTTCTAAGTTTACGGCTTGCATAATATAATTGCTGAGGATTATAATTTGTAGCCGGTTGTCTATCAGCATTGTCTTATAGCTGCCCATGTATAACATGTGAAAGTTAATTTAAAAAATTACAGTCATGCCTTTAAGATAGCTGAAAAATTTCATAGCGACGTCGTATCGCAAAGATATTACCCCAGTGAATGGTGAACAAAAGATATTTGTATTTACTATGACGATGAAAATTTTTGCCGTCATTATTATATGCTTTATTAATTTATTGTTTATTAATTTCGTTGTCTAAAATTTTTTAATAGTTATTTTTTGTTAAACTAAACTTTATTTTTGTTGTTGAAGTAGATTAATTTTATAATGATCTCCCGAGCTTATAAACGTCCGCGGACATTCCACGGACATCCGGACAACTGAAAGTTAATAAAAGAAAAAAAGCTTGTAAAAATTAAGGCCTTCCGTAAACTATATCAGTCAAGATTGCTTTTAGAAATCAAAATAAAATAAGCATGAATATATATATATATATATATATATATATATATATATATATATATATATATATATATATATATATATATATATATATATATATATATATATATATATATATATATATATATATATATATATATATATATATATATATATCATTAGAGTGATTTTCATAAAATCTAATGCTAAAAACATTTAAGGTTTTTACGAAAATCACTGCATTTATGTTGTGCAGTGTTACGCACAGTGTCAGTTATTCACATAGACTCATTATATTATAAGTCTGTGAATATTCAAGTTCCGCATTCATATTTATCGTCAAATCGAATACAAGCACAACTAATGTTATGTAGGTTGCATTATCGCATAGCACTTTTGCATTGTTGGCTCGGATTCGGCTAATGTCTTTCTCTGTAGCGGCTTATATATGCATCGAAAATCAGCTCGGGGCGCTCGCTATGCGGCGGAGGATTTTATCGACGGTAAACGTTTTATGATAAGTGCATACATAAATATATGTTAATTGAAAAACAACCAATCACAGCCTACATCTTTAACTACCGACTACCTGGCCAGTCTTAATGAGCATGCTGTTGACCCAGTTTTTTTAAAGCTTGTTATTAACTTTGTCGATACAATGAGTGATTTTTTATCTTCAGTAAACATGTTTTGAAACGAATAAAAAAGTATGTTCGATCATCTTTTAAGTGGCGTTAGTACTTTGAAAAGTCGCACGATCTGAGTGATAATTGTGATCACGGTCATGGTCATGGTCACCAATGACCAAATGCGAGACGTGTTGGTCTAGTGGTATAGACACCGGCTTTGAGAGTCGTAGGACCCGGTTGGGGGGGTTTAAGTTCTTTGTGCACTTGTGGAGCTAGCCAGTAGTATGCGGAGGGGGGGCTGCCAGCAGCGCGTAAAACATCTACAAGTTGCCAACATTGTAAAGCGCCCTTTAAGCGACTTCTGCTGCACACGGCGCTATATAAATTGTCTAAAAAAATCACCAACGTTAACAGCGTCACCGTGAAAGCTGGACGAAAAATATTGACTCACCACCATGCTCGGACCGACCGAATACTTCTCGCAGTTTTCGGCCTCTTTGAGACAGAATTCCACTATGGAGTGGTCGTCGATTGAGTGATCTCGGATGCCCCACCTCAGGTCGTAGGCCTGCAGTGAGAGAATTATCAGATAAATTCATCGTAGCTAGTTAGTTGATCATCATCATCAGCGTCGCCGTTGTCATCATCATTACAACTAGACCGAAACATCATTATATTGTTATCAACATTCACATTGGAACATTGGAGATCATCATCATTGACATATTCGTGGAAAAAAACCCCCATCCCCCACCCAGCATGAGCAAATAAAAGTCGCTTACACAACAGCGCTTTCGCTGGCTGGCTGCGATGATTGGCTAACTTACCAGTCAGCCGTAATGAGCCGCTCGGAGTATAATTGTCTGATCTAATCATAATTTACATAAAACGGTCGACAATGACAAACACCACTATCGTTATTCATGCGTTTTCCAACGCCATTGCTATATAACAACTATTATCATCACTAGCAAAACAAGTATCATCACTAGCACAACCAGCATCATCACTAGCACAACAAGTATCATCACTAGCACAACCAGCATCATCACTAGCACAACAAGTATCATCACTAGCACAACAAGTATCATCACTAGCACAACCAGCATCATCACTAGCACAACAAGTATCATCACTAGCACAACTAGTATCATCACTAATACAACACAACTACTATCATCAGGAACGTCTCGAGTAATTACTCACACCTGGAACTCAAGGTTGTATTGGCGACAGTATTCTTTCAGCTCCGGGTAGGCCACTTCCATCAGAGCGTTTCTTTCCGCGCACATGTCTGCAAATGACGTGATCAATCAATCAATCAATCAATTAATCAATCAGGTAAGTCGGAATAAATTTAAAGTAAAATAGTAAGAAACTGTCCTAGACAGGTGGTTTAATTGTAACATATTGTTTTCAATTTATCGTCTTTATAACAGGTGTTTTTAAAATAAAAACAATATAATAGTTAGGTAGGAGATGCCTCGCCGGTAAACTAACTTATCCATCTGGCAGATCATGATTTAATCTGCTTGTTCTCTCTCTTTCTTTTTTACCAATGCTTTTATTAACTCGTCGGCTCTGTTTCTCTGTCTGTTTCTCTGTCTGTTTCTCTGTCTGTTTCTCTGTCTGTTTCTCTGTCTGTTTCAAATCTTGCAATCAATTTTTGAGTCACTTCCTGATGGTAGATTTTTTTCAAATTTTGCATACATGCTCAAGATAGAAGACAATGCAATATTCAATTATTAGTTTTACAATAAGTCAATTAATTTAGTTAATTTTCTTGAGGATTTTATCGAGGGGTTTCTTGAGGGTTTTCTTGAGGGTTTTCTTGAGGGTTTTCTTGAGGGTTTTCTTGAGGGTTTTCTTGAGGGTTTTCTTGAGGGTTTTCTTGACCACAAAACGCTAACCGACTGGCAGACTATTTTACCAAGTTTACACGAACCACATTCACTGACCGCGATTCTCAAGCGTGTACGAAATTTTTATGAAAATAGTTGAGATATTTAAATTTTATGCTTTTTGATGATATTTTTATTATTATTACCAATGTTTTTATTAACTCGTCGTCTCTGTTTCTCTGTCTGTCTGTTTGTTTCTCTGTCTGTTTCAAATCTTGCAATCAATTTTTGAGTCACTTCCTGATGATAGATTTTTTCAAATTTTGCATACATGCTTAAAATAGAAGACAATGCAATATTCAATTATTAGTTTTACAATAAGTCAATTAATTTAGATAATTTTAATTAATTTCGATATTTCGATATAATTAAGATATTTCGACTTTAACATAAAATAAAAGAGTAATATAAGAAAAAATTGATTGCAAAATTTGTGTTTTAATTACATATAAGAGCATTGGTTTTAAAAATTCGTTTTTAATTTACTTGTTTTTAACCAAGTCTGGAATCGGGCGAGGTGGAGTAGAATTAGGGTGAAATGTGAAATGTAACGTAAATAAATATTTACAAGACAATATATACAAAAAACCGTATATTAATAATATTAATTTATTAGACTTTTTTCTTTGTGTTTTCCACAAAGATGTTATAATCTAATAAACCTTATACACAATTTATGACATTTGTAAAGTAAGATAAACCAGATATATCAGTTAGTTACACATTGCTGATAGCTAAATATATATATATTATTTATATATATATATATTTTGTTTACGATAACAGATCCCGGATTTTCATTGTTCGCCATATGCGTGGCTAGAAATAGATCCATATAAAGGTAAAAACAACTTGCCGGAGAAAGTGGAGCTGATGAAAACCCTAACAGACTGGGAGGACATGGGGGCAAGCTCCCCGACGCTCCCCTCGTTGATGCCCTTCGTGTCCACCATCTCCTCAGTGGCGGAGTACACCGCCACTCGCTTTTCACGTTTCGTCGGCTCTGTTTAGAGAAAAAAAACAAAAGTTAAACTTTTCGAATGGCTTATTTGATTTGATTGACGGCGCAGCAGCCAAAATTGATTCAATAATATCGGTAGGTTGATTTAAAATCTGGACGAAGGTCAATATTTTATTATTTTATTGCTAAACATTTAACCAGCAAGCCAAATGATAGATGCATGCGAACTGTACGCACATGCATACAGTACTCTAAGTACTGTATGCATGTACTCTAAGTACTGTATGGACCGATTTTTCGCGGTCTGACCCGTAAGTACAAATTCCAGGCCCGGACAGTGCTGCGTTAGGCCCGGTACGTTTTTACAAGCCTAAAATCCCTATACTTAGCACCAAAATCTCTGCCTGGCCCAGTCCGTTTCGATGACCCTAAAACAAAAGGCCCGGCCCGTGCAGGACCCTAACACCGAGACACACATATACATATACACACATATAAACACACAAGCAGACTCGCTGTTTTATTACAAAGAAATAGACAGAAGCAGGTGCTCGTCGAAGTGGCGAATTTATTTAAAATGAGTAATTCTTAGAAAAAATCTGGACAGGTATATTGTATTCACCGTAATCAATTATCTGTACAGGGCTGTGAACAGTTGCCTGTACTGTAAACTGTAATGAATTACTGAGCTAGCTCAGGATTTGCGAAGGCCTCTGAAAAGTGTATTAAATCTTGAATTGGAGATCAATTTCATTACGGTGACACGCTTTAGCTGACACCTTATTTGTCACTTGTATTAGCCCTATATTAGCCCTATTTGTAGCTCAAAAGTTTTAAGCTTAACGAAACTAAAAAAACCGATATGGGAAAGGAACAATAATGGATATGATAAGAGAAAGAATATATATATATATATATATATATATACGGACGGACGGACGGACGGATGGGACGGACGGATGGGATGGATGGATGGATGGATGGATGGATGGATGGATGGATGGATGGATGGATGGATGGATGGATGGATGGATGGATGGATGGATGGATGGATGGATGGATGGATGGATGGATGGATGGATGGATGGATGGATGGATGGATGGATGGATGGATGGATGGATGGATGGATGGATGGATGGATGGATGGATGGATGGATAGATAGATAGATAGATGGAAAAAGGTATTCAGAAGAAAGGTACAGAAAAAGACATAAAAAAAGATAGTGATGTTTGTTCTGTGTACACGGAAAACTCTTCTTGTATACGCGATCTTCCACTCTGAACTTTATCTTACAAACTGGTTAGAGCAGTAGTAGGGCATCATCATCGTCATCATCATCATCATCATCATCATCATCATCATCATCATCATCATCATCATCGTCGTCGTCGTCGTCGTCGTAGTCGTCATCGTCATCATCATCATCATCCTCATCATCATCATCAACATCTGGTCGATCTAGTAAACTTTGACTTAATCTGATTTATTTTATTTCTGCTCTTTCAGTCTTGAAACTATATATCTCTCTTCCTCTACACAATATCTGAGCCCTTTATCACCAATAAAATTATACTGTTGACATATGCTGGCACGCATATGCCCTGTTGGTGCACTATATTGGTCTGTTGGTGCCCTATATTAGTCTGTTGGTACCCTATATTGGTCAATTTGTGGTATGTTTTGGTGGCCTATGCTAGTCTATTGGTCAATACGGATTAAAAAAATACTATTTACATAAATTTTTGTATCTGTATATATATTTATATGTTTTTTTCTTCAAAACAACGTAAAACATGTGCAATAAAAACACGAGATCTATCACTACAAAGTGCGATCAACCTATTGACCTTTGTGATAACTATTTAACTATTTAAACGAGACTCACGAGAGCACATCATACAATACATGAGTGCGAACATTCAAACCCAATTACGAGTCACGTTTTAAATATAAATATATATATATATATTTTTTTGTTGCAAGTTTTAGAAGAGTTAAACTTTTATGACGTTATTCGAAGAGTCGTGACGATGAAGTTGTTGGAAAAAACTATGTAAAAGTTTCTTATTTTGCGATTAGAGATTTTTGTTTTAGTTTATTTTATTTTAATATTCGTTTTAGTTTATTTTATTTTAATATTAATATTCATTTTCTTTTCTTTTCTTTCAATATTCGTTTGTATATATGTACATAATTGTACATTTTTTTTTATAATGGTTCATAGTCCTTTACACCATGTGTTTTAAGACTGAAATGGCTGCATGTAGGAAGCACCTAAGTACTTCCTGTCGTGGATCATAATTTAATCCTTCTAAATTTTCCCTCCTCCTTTTTCCAGGCTTGGTACTGGCTTGCAAAAACGAGGCGGAATACATATTTCTACAGTTATTAATTTGTTTAAATATATATTATTTATTTATCGCAGTGACAGAAAAAGTGACAAACAAACGTCTGAAAGTAATGTTTTAATGAAAACTGTTAAAAAACAGCTACCGGACTTCTTTGAAAGCCGTTTAGCTTCGAAATTAAAGCGTTCAGATTTGTTCTAGAAAACTTCTTGCTAAAGCTTCCTTAAACTGAGATACTGAGATGTAATTGCTATGATATAATTTATTTTTAGCAACAACAAAGGTTATTTCCTAGTTAAAGCAGGAACTGAATAAGTGATTGGTATATGGCTCATGGGCTTGAGTAACAGTGGCGGGATGGAAAATAAATAGCGGGAACGCATAAAACTTCATTAAAAATGACTCTATATATTATATAGTACAAAATGATGTGTCAAAAAAACATTATAAAACAAGAAAACATATAGAAATTGAATAGAGAGCAGTGAACTTTTGAAGGACGATTCAGGACAAGTTGGCATTCGAGGACGAAAAGAGTGAAAAAACATCAGACGAGAAACATATTTATTCATCATCACAATAAAAAGAATGGTAGTAATAATCACCACAGCACTGACAATAATAACAACAATAATAATAATCGTCAGCGTCATCATCATCATGATCACCACCACCACCACCATTGTCATCAATTATCATCATTGTCATCGTCATCGTCATCATCATAATCACTACCACCACCATTATCACCACTTCCATCATCATCGCCATCATCACCACCACCATCATCATCATCAACATCATTACCATCGCCGTTTTTATATTTATGAATATCATAATGCCATATAAGGTCTTGAATCAAGTGAGAGATGACCATGCGAAGGACTGTCCACACAAATTTATTGTAATGATTTTCTTTCAGCATATATAATTAAATGAATATTCATTCATTCGTACTAGAAAAAAAAGTAAAAGCTTTGCACGCAGATGCCACGATTCAAAAACAAAATACGATAGCGGTAAGGATGATGGTGGTGGTGATGATGATGATGATGATGATGATGACGACGACAATGATGATGAAGATAATGATTATGATGACTATGATATTTTATAGCAAGATATAATAACTTTTAATAATTATTCGTGAGACTATCCCATTCCTGATTTTTTTCCAGACTCATCCATGTTGCACACCCGATTTAAATACTTTTTAGAAAGAAAATAAAAGTAAAGAAAAACATCTCGAGCCTCGACTGATGTATGAAAGAAAGCTTTTTCATCTTTCTTCGGTATTTTTGAATGCATACCAGACCAGGCTCTGTGAACGCTGCTCTATTAAATGCTTACAGTCAGTACAGTCCAAAGAGCGGTCATGTCTTTATTTTTGTATGAGTTTGTATGCTTTTTGTTTGTTTGTATGTACGTACGTACGTTTTTTTATTTTATTTTTGTTTCGAATTTTAAACGTCTATTTGAATTTTCAGACAGTTCAGAAATTAATTTTTTTCCAGCTTGCTGGTCAATTCGACGGAAAACTTAGAGGATAAAATTGTTTCTTTCCATGAGGCATGTAAAAGAACAGCGCCTCTGATCTCTGGAAGAGGCGCTATATAAATAAAAAAAAACGGTATACGTGCTCGGCGCGTATGGATTAGGGAAGATACCAGGAGGTACAGCAATACCGGTCCGACATAACGAAGAAGTCAACACACAAGTCATGTACTCCTCCTGGGTATACAAAGCCCTAGTATTTGGAATCCCATAAACTTCGGTGTAATTACTTACTATCGGTCAATATTAGCTGACCAGCGTTTATTCGCCAGTTTCTTCCGAGTGTATTTTTGTCTGCGAATACAAATTTTGGCTGCCTTTCACAAACATAATTATTTATTTTTTTTTCTATTAAAAAATGACAACTGACAACAACTACAATCATCAAATCGGAGTTTTCGAATTTTTTTTTGAGACATGGTTATTGAGGATCCTATATGGATTTAGTCAGCTAATAGTTACGGGATATACATGTTTTTGTAGCGAATAATATAACTTAAAAGGTATTTTTCAATAAATTTGATAATATTCAGCATTTTACTGTTTATATTTTTCAACTTCAATATTTGTTTGAATTTTTAAGCAAGCATACCTTACTAAGGTAACTTTATTTCACATATACAAAAACTAAAATTGATTAATGTTTAATGTTATATAGATTGAAATTACTATGACAACTGCTAAAAAAAACTATTTTAATTTAAAGATTTTATTTTATAAAATAATTAATTTGTTAATTTTTATACTTAAAACACTATATATGTTCTATGGCAAAATAAAAACATTAAAAATAAAAAAACTCATTTCTTAATAATATAATGCAAAAGAAAAAAACCCTAAAAGAACAACAACGAACCTCTTCCATCCATATGTCCAAAAACCATCAAGAATGTACAAATAAACAGGATATTTTTTTCTTCTTCAGATTTTTTGTTTTCACAGATTTCACATGGGAAACGAGTTCGTGTGTGTATGTGTAATATGCGATCAGGTACTTGTAAGTATGGGTGTTTACTTATATGAAAGAAAATATAGCAGACCAAATCGAAATTATCAGATTCGCATTAATACCTCATTTTTTATATCTTCCATTATTATCATTATTATAAACCCATTCAGCGCTATTATGCAAAAGCTCTAACTATTACGTATGTGTGTGTAATATATATATTTATATACATACACATAAGCCAAAGCCACTCATTCATCTCCCTTCGTTTTTCGGCTGTAAGCCGCGTCTGTTAGCTTTCTTCTACATTTATATAATACGTGCGTGGTTACTTTCTAGTGTACGTGATGATGTAGCAGTCTGTTTTATTTTTTTTATTATAATTATTATGCTCTCTCTGAGTTTTTATTTTAACGTCTACGACAGAGAAGATTATTTTCTGTCTGCTGACTTCATGTGTTGTTATTATTATTATTATTATTATTATTATTATTATTATTATTATTATTATTATTATTATCATTATTATTATTATTATTATTATTATTATTATTATTATTATTATTATTATTATTATTATTATTATTATTATTATTATTATTATTATTATTATTATTATTATTATTATTATTATTATTATTATTATTATTATTATTATTATTATTATTATTATTAATTATTATTATTATTATTATTATTATTATTATTATTATTATTATTATTATTATTATTATTATTATTATTATTATTATTATTATTATTATTATTATTATTATTATTATTATTATTATTATTATTATTATTATTATTATTATTATTATTATTATTATTATTATTATTATTATTATTATTATTATTATTATTATTATTATTATTATTATTATTATTATTATTATTATTATTATTATTATTATTATTATTATTATTATTATTATTATTATTATTATTATTATTATTATTATTATTATTATTATTATTGTTGTTATTATTTTTTTTTTATTATCATCACCATCATCATCGTCATCACCACCACCACCACCACCACCATCATCATCATCATCATCATCATCATCATCATCAGTATATTTCTCACAAGGCTTTTATTATTCACAAGAACAATTTTAATTGAATGGGGGTACAATTCA
Source organism: Erpobdella octoculata (assembly GCA_963978895.1). NCBI lineage: Eukaryota > Metazoa > Annelida > Clitellata > Hirudinida > Erpobdellidae > Erpobdella > Erpobdella octoculata. The sequence goes on along the minus strand of OZ022243.1, from coordinate 1,736,253 downwards.
CTTGAATTCACCCATGTTGTATCCTGTTCATTCTCCCATTCTGTTTATGTATGTATGTATGTATGTATGTATGTATGTATGTATGTATGTATGTATGTATGTATGTATGTATGTATGTATGTATGTATGTATGTATGTATGTATGTATGTATGTATGTATGTATGTATGTATGTATGTATGTATGTATGTATGTATGTATGTATGTATGTATGTATGTATGTATGTATGTATGTATGTATGTATGTATGTATGTATGTATGTATGTATGTATGTATGTATGTATGTATGTATGTATGTATGTATGTATGTATGTATGTATGTATGTATGTATGTATGTATGTATGTATGTATGTATGTATGTATGTATGTATGTATGTATGTATGTATGTATGTATGTATGTATGTATGTATGTATGTATGTATGTATGTATGTATGTATGTATGTATGTATGTATGTATGTATGTATGTATGTATGTATGTATGTATGTATGTATGTATGTATGTATGTATGTATGTATGTATGTATGTATGTATGTATGAATGTATGTATGTATGCATGCATGTAAACGTGTATGTATGTAAACGTGTATGTGTCACTATGCATACCCAATAATACCCATGCTATTTTGTACGTAAAATTTGGATAGTTTTAGCGTTAGGCTAGAGTAGCTTATGTCACAATATTGTAACTAATAGCATAATTAACTACTCAAATGTAATAATCTAAAAACGTAATGAGCATACACGTAACATCATTATATAACGACAAAGGTTCTCCTTGTTTTGAAAGCACCATAGTTCAGAGATCAAGTCGTGTATGTTTGTCGTCAAATTTTTCGTCTGCTGCATGAGGTTATTAGTCATCTCCTTGTCAAATTAATTTTGCTTAGATTGCTCCGGTGATTTGAATGTGATAAGCAAACACACACACAATGTCTTTTATGTATATAGTGTGTGTGTGTTGTATTTATGTGCTTGTGCTCGTTTTATAAGATGAGAGTTGTTTAGAGCTTAAGGCAATTAAAATATGTTTATAGATTTTAAATGAAACTGATTCGACAATTACAAATCTAGAAAAGAATCAATCTTATATGAAGTAAGTAAGTATTAGATGTAATATAATTGTAGATTATCACGAATCCTTCTCTCACTTCTCCGGTTAGAGAGCTTCTTCAACAGAAATAATTAGATAATTGGATGGCACGAAAACCAGCAGGATGAAAATTATTTAATTATTTAAATACCGGAACATCCTGAATGTCTCACTTTCTATCTCTGTAGCAATCAGGACAACTCAGTGATACACACATGCATAAAACGCGGTAGAAATCCTTTAGGAAACGTGAGTGATGACCGTAAATGAGAATATCTGAGTCACCCCAACAGTTCCGTGAACATAAACATTAACTATATAATACAATACACTCATCATTAAAATGAAGTTTATAAAAAGAAAAACAAAAATTTAGAGGAAGGAAGAAGCTGGGTATTATTATAACAGTCGCACTAATTAAGAACTTCAAAAGTTTTTTAAAGCCACTTAAAAGCCGGCGCTATTTGTTCAAGTTCAAATGCCTCGGCTTAGTGAAATACTTTTCCAGTTATTTTTGTTGTTTAAAAAAAAACATTGACATGCGAAAAAAACAAGACTCAGATGTTTTTAAATCCTTTATATTATTTTCGATTGTCTTCCCGTCTGTCGGTCACAAACTTTGAGTCTCAAAATTAACTCACTTCCCGTTATCCGATCGAGCTGAAATTTGGCACATCGACGTGGGCTGCGAGACAATTGAATCTATCAAAATTTCAGTTTGATCGGATATTGTATAATTAAGTTTTTCAAACAAGTAAATTAAAAACGAATTTTTAAAACCAATGCTCTTATATGTAATTAAAACACAAATAAAAATATCATCAAAAAGCATCGAATTTAAATATCTCAACTATTTTCATGAAAATTTCGTACACGCTTGAGAATCGCGGTCAGTGAGTGTGGTTCGTGTTAACTTGGTAAAATAGTCTGCCAGTCGGTTAGCGTTTTGTGGTCAAGAAAACCCTCAAGAAAACCCTCAAGAAACCCCTCGATAAAATCCTCAAGAAAATTAACTAAATTAATTGACTTATTGTAAAACTAATAATTGAATATTGCATTGTCTTCTATCTTGAGCATGTATGCAAAATTTGAAAAAAATCTATCAACAGGAAGTGACTCAAAAATTGATTGCAAGATTTGAAACAGACAGAGAAACAGAGCCGACGAGTTAATAAAAGCATTGGTAAAAACACCAAATTTTAACGGATTTTTAATTTTTGAATTTGGCCCTGGGCTGTAAAAGGAATTAGTACCGGAAATCTAGGATCGTATATAAAGGATTTATAATAAAAACTTTGTTTTTATGGGTTAGTTTTTTTTCTCTCTAAAACACAGTCACACCCCCTCCGCCCCAGGCAGTGGCTACGGCATTGCTCGTGAACATTCGTAGACACTGCTATAATAATAATAACAATAATAATAATACTAATAATAATAATAATACACAAACAGGTTTTATTACAACCACATTTTCTACAATCTGGAAGCATTTGATTATAATTTATTTCATGTTGCAGTGGTCAGAGAGCAAGATGACGACGATGCTCTTTAACCTGGTTTACATCTCGATCGCTAGGTGTACATACATATTATCGGAATTTAATCAATCAAAATGAACTTATTTGTATAGCACTTTTTTTTTAGTAAATTCAAAGACGTTCTATTAATTTAATGAATAGAATTGTTCTGCGTAGAACTATATAGAAGATCGGTGCAACGGAGTGTCAGTGTTAGGCGTTCTTTTGAAAGACCTTCAAAACCGAAATAACCCTCACATAATAGCTCTGTACGACCAAAAAAAAAAGGTGAAAGATATTCTCAACTCAAAATTCCATGCCGAGCGAAAGAAAAAAAATAGCGAAGAACACGATTGAAACATCTATTCCACAGCGCTCTTAAAAGAAAAATAACTATATATATATATATTGTTGTTATTTTATAAATTGAACAATATACCAACAAATCAAATGACAAGGTCAGAAAACTAACGAGCAATATCACACTGAAACACAATAGCATGGCTGACCGTATGCTGGAAGAATTCTAAATAGATGATTTTAAACACGCACAAATATTCGTAGACGATTGTTTAATAATACGATAACTAATAATTAAGAAAAGTGACAAAGAAATTTAGAATTATACAATCAAACTCCTTTCATGAGTCTTGTTATTTAAAATAAAATATTTATGTAACTTCAGAAAATAAATGTAACATTTTTTCTCTGCTACAACAGAGAGAGAGAGAGAGAAAGAAAGAAAGAGAAAGCATCTGTGTGTTGTATTTGAGATGATGGAAATTTTAAATCGATTATATGCATACATTATAAACGCATGTATGCATTATTATACAATAATAAGAATAATATCTAATAAATCTAAAAATAATTTATAAACTTTTCAAGTAATGGAGGTGAGGATGATATAAAAAAGATCGCTCATGAACCGAAAATTCTTACAATGGTTTTTTCGTTAGAAGCATGAATACGCTTGATATTCACTCTGTGTATTCAAGAAAAAAAGCTTCATCATTTCAAGAAAGATGATAGAATTGAATAATAATGAATAAATCAGTCGATACAATAAAGTCGTCTCTATACATTGCCAGTTCAATGTTTAATGAGAAAATAAAAGGTAAGTTCTGTTTAGGACAACACAATCTGTTTAGAACCACCTGTAAACTACATTCATGGGCAAGAAAGCATCTCCCTAAGATTACATTTACACGCCGAAAAAAAAGACTTTACTGAAGCAGTAGAGCGTACAGCTTTGTAAGCGCCACGTACTGTACACGAGCAACAAATCAGTTAAGTACAATGTACTGAAAATAACAATGCATAACAAATTGGTATTTAAATGGGTCAGCATATATGTGTATAAGTACTTATATCGATGCATAAAATTAATACATAGTGTACATACTCAAGCGCAAGACAATAATTAATACATTAGTGTAGTACATACTCAAGCACCAGGCAATAGTGGTTTCAGGCAGAAACAAAAGAAACACCAACATCCTCCTAACCTGACATATTTAACTTGACCTAGATAACTGTGACAGAAATGCAGAAAAAGTGAGTGTTCAAAAATAATGCATAAAGGCCATTCAAATCTAGACGATGAATAGACATTTCAAACAACGATGAACAAAACTATATATATATTTATATATTAGTTAGTATTTTATGTTTGTATATAATATAATAATTTATTTTAGACAGGCCATAGACGATTAAATAGAATGAGTGGGTGAAAAAAGAGAATCACAATTTCTTTTTCTAAAAATTAGTATTAACAAAAAAATCGAAGAAAAAAAGAGAAGAAAAGAAGAGAAGACATCAAAATAAAATATAGGGAGTGTGTTTCCTGCTTTTTTCTTAAATAAAAAGATTTAAAACAAAACCAAGTCTTAATAATTAATAAATTTTATTAACAATATAATTACAGCTATCTCGATTACTATGTACATTAAATAAAATAAATTAAAATCGCGTTAGAACAGATTGATTCTGCATTGTTTAGCATCTTCGTCAACTCGATTTCTTCTTCTTCATCAGCATCTCCTTCTTCCTTCTCAGTTCTTCCTGCTCCATCATCATATCTTCCAAATCTTCCTTACGTCCAACTTTGGCACTGCAACGATTTAATGGAAGGAATTAATATACATAATTTCCAATGTCTGTCTGTATATATGTTAGCAATTTCGCATAATGCAGTGGTCAGCATTCAGCAGTTGATAAAATTTATAATTTTATTATAATTGGATCTATTATCCAATCAGCGGATAAATCAATAGTTAGTTAATCTTTCATTAAATTAACTCTCGGAGACCAAGAATCTTATACATCTACATCATCATACTCAAGGTACTCATATTCCTCACCTAGGTATAATCCATTTAAATAAAAACCTTATCTAAACTACAAATAAACGGGATACGACATTCGATGTAACATAGCATATAAAAGTTGTTGATACAAACGCAAATGTGAAAAAATAAACAAAAAAGGAAAAAACAACAACCTGAATGCTTCTTCTTTTTCGATTTGAGCAAAATTACTTTCCATGTTGTCGACGTCGTCGTCCTCGTCTCGGAACCTGGCGAATAAATTAGCATAAATAAGATGAATAAATAAACGAATTAATTAACTCTTAAATAGAAACAATACACAAACATTTAAAACCGACCCAAACAATAGATATCGATGTACAATTCTATGACGTTTAAGTATTTTTGAGAATATTATTAGAATCTATATATGTACATAAATACTTTTTATCAGTAAAAAAAATCCAGATATATATTAAAATAAAAAAAATTGCTTTAGATTATAATATATCAAACAATTTAAAAAAAATATATATATATATATGCAGTTCATGCAGATAATTTAAATAACTACATAAAAAAATTAGTATTCGAAATACTCACTTCCGTGGGTCGTACTTGAACATTTGTCGGATCTCCGTCCTGTAGTCGATGCCGGCATCTCCGTCGTCTATGAAGTCATCCATCTCCGAGTCGTATTCTTCCTCCTCTTCCTCGTCGCTTTCTATCCGTCTGACGTTGGAAGCGGCCGGTCGCTTTTTCAAGTTTTCCGTTTCTGGAGAAAATAAAAATTTCTTTAGATTATAATTCCTGTATGTATATATTAGACGATTTGAAAAATAAACGTATATAATAGAAACAACAGTGAAATTAATAAATGCATAAAACTTATGTGTGATTTAATGATAGCAATTCATCTAATCAATTTACATTCAGGAAGGTTAAAAATTGAAGAATGAATACAATAATAATAATAATAATAACAATATTAATAACAATAATAATCTACATACATAATTTGCTATGTATGTATATGTATGTTAGCAATTTCACATAACGCTATATATTTTTGACGGACTTTCTCTAGTAACAATAATAATAACAATAATAATAAAAATAATAATACAAGTATTTCTGCTTATAAAAGAAAACAACCCACTTTTTTGCTGTAAGTGACTCATCGCCCGCTCCCAGCCGCTTGCCACTGGCTTGCTTTTAGACGGACCGTTTTCAGACGAACCGTTCGGTCGCTGGACCACTCCGGGTTTCTGACCGACATTGTTGTTGTTGCCGTTACTGCTTCCCTTGACGACTGTCGAGTTTGGCGAACACGCCGAATCTCCGTTGGAATTTTTGTGCTTGCTGATGAGCTTCAGCAGCTCCTTTCTGAGCGCTTCGTTTCCGATACTTCGCGCCTGCCTCTCCAGTACCAGCAAATCGTTCAGCTGCTGATCGCCGCCTCTCTGCTGCTGCGAACCAGACGACTGCTGACCCGAAACTGCGCCCGACGGTCTGATGTTGGCAGAATTCTTAGAAGTGACATTTTGCAGGGGTCGTTTGGCTATCGTGGCGGGCGTTTTGCTCGGCAAGGAGGCCGCTTTGCTAGTCAAAGGCAGTGGCTTCTTGAAGGCACTGTCTTTGTTTAAATTCCTTTTCGGAGCAGTCGATGCGAGCTTCTGAGAGCCGGCACCACCGATCGGCTTTGGCGCCTTCGTGGCAGAGGTACAAGCGGAAGATGGTGGAAGCTTCGTTTTGTCGAGCGATGAAGCCAGCTTTGAAATCGACACGGAACTTTTTGACTCGCTCGACGGTTTGTCTGCAGATGACTTCGAGATGGGCGCTGAATTTTTCCCGTTTTTTAATCTTCCAAATTCGTTCGACGACTTAGGAGCAGTCGGCACCACCGGAGGCTTGCTCGGGGCAAACAGGTCTACGGAGATGATTTCTCTGGCGGCTTCGATCGAGACCGGCTTGCTGGCGTTCTTCTCGGCGACCTTGAGAAGGTCGTCGAAGCTCGGCGGCGGCGGGCCGGCCGGGGCCGACTTGCGGGGGATTTTAAACGAAGCGGGCTTCGAAGCGGAAGACGGACGAGACGTCCCGTCGTTCAACTTTCGCTTTTTGGCATCAGGACATCCGTGACTAGAGGAGGAAGACGACGAAGATGGCGCTGTACGCTTCACCTGGCTTTGAGAAGAAGAAGATGATGTCGTGGGTTTCACCTGACTTTGAGAAGAAGATGATGTCGCGGGTTTTACTTGACTTTGAGAAGAAGAAGATGATGTCGCTGGTTTTACTTGACTCTGAGAAGTGCCGCTAACTTCCGGTTTCAAAGAACCGAGGCTTTTCAAAGCCCTCTGAAGGGCTTCTTTTTTGGCGACTTCCGCTCTCTCCTTTTCCCGTTGTTTTTCTCTTTCGAGTCGTTCTCTTTCTTCCTTTTCTCTGAACGCTGCCGCTCTTTCTTCCTCTTTCTTTCTCTTCATCTCTCTCCGCATCTTGGACAGCTCCAGCATGTTCGGGATTGCCGCGTCGGGCAGCCTCGCAACCCGGCGATCGCTCTTGAACAAACAATTCGGATCGAAGTCTTCATGGTTTTTAGCGGACATGGAAGAGGAAGAAGACGAGGTCGAGCTGCTGCTGCCCACGGACGAATTTTTGCTGGAATGAAAATCTTTTGGTTTTTGCTCTGAAATTAAAATTCAATAAATAAATTAAATGTCATTTACCATTGTCTAATCATCATTAAGGAAATACTAATAAAAAATTATATATATATATATATATATATATATATATATATATATATATATAATAATGTTTGACAATATTTAGAGTGGCATAAATCCTAAAGGACTTCAAGGCCACTGAATGGTTTTTTGCAGAAACCGCCATTTATAGGTGCCTACCCCTTTAGCAATGCGAGAAGACTCCTTGCTTACGGAAGTTACGCTGGTGACACCGGTGAGGTTTGAACCTAATGATCGACAGGCGAACGCTCTACCTCTCTGCCACCAGTGCCTATATATATATATAAATGCTGAAATCAGGATTACTCATGCAATAATAACTACATCCAACAAGCAGCAACCATTACTCAGCATACAAAAACAGCAACTTTAGATCTTAACCTTTGTTTGCTTTTTCTAATTGGTCTAAGTAAGCTTGAACGCCTGGGGCGATGGTCCCTTTAGAGGATTTTTCTTGTTTCTTCTGGGGGCTCTGGACTTTCGGGGCACTTTTACGATGAGACTGTGACAATAAAAAGAAAAATATTAAAATGAATTAATGTATCTGAGATACATATAGTAGATGAATCGAGTTTACATTACTCATTAGTTCTGAGCTATAATTTTTAACCGAATAAAAACCTAGTGGAAGAAATATACACCCTCTACAGCAATTCTTAAAATATATTTTACAATATATTCATTTTGTATTTCAAAAATTAAAACATAGATTGCTTACATACAGTTAGTTACTAACTGTTAGTACAAATTAGACATTTATTTAAACATTAAAACTTATCTATTCGTTCCAACTTTCAGCCAAATTAAACCTTCACATTAAAATATATTAAATGTAACAAAAATAAAAACACACAAAACAATAACTGGTGATTTACATTAAAATAAGTAAACATTGAACAATTTAATAATCAAATATCAAATACACATCCCAACATACTTCAATGGCCCTCTGTTTAACTTGAGCAAACTTCAAGACTTCTTTTATCTTTGTGTCCATGGAATCCCAAAATTGACAAAGTCCAAGTCAAAAGATAGAGAGAGAGGGCACAACCAGCAGCACGTCCCGTTTCGTTCGAAGAATTAAAAAGAATAACTTCGAGCTACATTGACAGAATGTCAACTTTTACACAAACATTAACAAAGATTATAAATAAAACAAATTCAATATTATTTAAAGAGCATAGATAAAAGAAACATTTACTTACCATTTTGACTGAAGTTCCCCACGAGCTCAAAATTATTTAAATTTAAATAAAATAAAATAAAGTACTAAACCGAAATCTCGACCTGACTGTGCAAATTAACATTTTATCGCCCCTAGATAATAAAGTTAGCATGAACATAAAGTTCCAATAACAAGTATAATTATTATTTTTAGTTTTATTTTAATTTTATTGTGTAGGCTAAAAACATTTATACTTAGAATATCCATATATATAAATGAAATCTACCCATTCTTACGTTTTTTATAAGAGCGACATGGGCTCAGCGGCGGATTTAAGGGTTGCACCCGCTGTGTGCGCCCCCCATTCCGCCCTCCAATTAAAATTTTCGATTTGTATATACAATACGTAAATACCTTGATATAGCTTTATGCAACTTTTCTACTGGCATACAATTTTTTCGTATAAGTGGGAAGGTCGCATAATGCATGCGGGACAAGTTCTAAAAAAGAATGAATGAATCAACGAACGAACGAATGAACGAATGAAAAACGAGTTTCTAAATTGTTTTAAAACTTCCGATTGTAATTCAGTAACAAAAAATCAAGCAACCGCTTTTGAGTTTTTTTAACCGGGTTTTGACAATCATTCGACGTTTTCATCTTTCTGAATGACTAGAGCAACTTCTTCATTAAAAGTTTTTCTTATGAAAATCAACTATTAAAACATAGTTTTTGTAATTTATTCATTACATAGTTTTCAACTCAGCAACTAACGTTCATTGAATAATAATTGCAAAAACTGCTAAAAAATAAAATTTTATATTTAATTAACAAACTATATTTTATAACAATCATTTATTTTGCATTCAAAACTCACGCTGTAATTAGTTCTACCAAACAATATGTTTCCGAAGAACTTAATTAACGAAACAATTTGAAATTCGTTCGAACGGACTCCTTTTCAACACGATGTTATTTTTTTTGCATGCAATCGCCTGTTAATGCTCTTTTTTGATGAGTTTTTAGTTCTTCCGGCACCGTCAGAAGATCTTACGATGTTAAGTTCAGTTTGCAGATTATCAATTCTTAAAATGTATATTTTATTTATATTTGTAAAATTGAAATATCGTCTACAGAACAACAAGCTAATCAACAAATATGCGTTGCATCTAATGAAAGGAAAATATTTAGTGCAAGATAAAACATTCTTAAAAGAAGACGGAGATCTAATTAATAATTTAGTAAATGCGAAGATTTGACAATCTTAGTGAAGAGATCATAAAAGGTGTGCATAATAATTTCAGCCCTGAAATCTAAAATGACTTGTGATTTTTGAAAATTGTTAACTTTGTTAAAAATTGTTATCGTACACATTTCACGGCGTCGGCTTGACACATGGCGCATTTTGTTTGGTTGCAAAATGAATAGGCGATGGGAGTGAATGATGGAGGAAACTGCTGGATGAACATGCAGTTACTGGGATTTAAAGCCGTACTCGGTCCTACGTAGCTAACAAATTCTACGTTGATTCCAGGAAGTGGCTTCCACACAAATCTTGTAGAAGTGTCCGAGGCAATCAGTCTCTGACTAGCAGCCCAGAATTCGTATTTGGAACTTGAGACGCAGGTACTGAATCTTGAATTACTTGCTATATGAAAGTTAAAACAGGTTTAAGCAGTGTTATGAACTGATTTTAATGTTTCAAGGCAAAAACATTTTGAATTACCTTTTATGAGATTTACGTATTGTCTATTGACCTAACACTAAAACGTAAGTACTGTTTAAAATCACAGCTGGAAAAGCGTTGCTGCCATAAGAGTTGCAAAAACTTCTGGAATCTTCCCAATTCCACTTTCCATAACGTGCTCCGTAGCATAATCTCATTGATTGTAGTAGTTCAAAATCAGGAAGGCAGATACCTAAGTGGTACAAATAGAACAAACAATAGAAATATTACAAATAATACATGCAATGAAATAAAACAAACACAACAGATGATACAAATAGTGCAAATGTAAAAATAGTACAAATGATACGAGCAATACAGACAATAAAAATGATACAAGTAGTACAAATGTTACAAATAGTACAAACGATACAAATAGTACAAATGATACAAATATTAAAAACGATACAAATAGTACGATACACATAATACAAATGATAGAAATAGTAGTACAAATAAAACAAATTACACAAAGAATAAAAATAGTAGACACTTAAAATAATAAACAATTAAAATTTTTCATAAATCAAATAGTACAAACAGTGCCAATAATACAAATAGTACAAACAGTGCCAATAATATAAATAGTACACACAGTGCCAATAATACAAATAGTAAAACAATATTTTTTGATATACAAGTTATCGGACTTACGCTCCTTTTAAAGATTGACAATTTGAATTGAGCATAACATTTAGCTTTGCAAACCAGTGCATAATAAAAATAGACATTCTTACCTGATTGGACATAAGCTAAACACGTGTGAGGCGGAGTAATACTTTTTACAATTAACTGACTCCAAGAGTTTACAATCTGGCATTGGTTGGAGTAGTCATCATATTGGATTCGAATGCACTTTGTCAGCTTCAACGCAAAGCACTTGGACAAACATTCCGCCAATGATCTGGCTGGTACTAGAACATCACTCGTTGTGACCAAACATAGGTCACTCTTGAATTGAATGTCGCTTACAGTTGCATCGGTTATTTTGGTCAAACAACTAAAAGCTAAAATCCAAACAGAAATTTTACGAAAACTGTTGACTCTTTCAAACAGCATCCAAAAAGCGTTCATTTTTATGTGTGGATGAATTCACTTGTAAAGAAACGGTTTTAAATATAGATACGATTTAAATAAAATACTCATTTTTTCGAAAACCGCAAATAAGTATCTAACAACAGTGCCGGCTATATTTATATGCTTTGACGATAATTAAAAAATTTTTTTTACTGAAAATTTAATAGTTGAAATAATTTTTATATAATGAAAAATGCAGGGAGCACAGTTGAATTAACAAAGAAGAGTCGAATTTATATTATAAAGAAGTTTAGTGACAAATGTAGCATTGGTATAATAAGAGCGACTGCATTATGACGTTGTTTTTGTAATTATAGACAGAAACTATAAAATTTGTTTTTTAAAAAGATAATTCAAAAATAAGCCGCTAGTTGGTAAAAGAAAAAGTTAAAAAAAGAAATAAAATTACAATGCTTCTTGAACATAGAAAAACAAACATAAATAAATAAAAAATTACTTTTTTTACTGTATTTGTTTTAAAAAAACAGTTAAACTAAAAAAAAATTATACTCGCTGTTTTCAAAACATTTTTTTACAAGCTCAAAAAGCAAACTCACTTTCAGATGGATTCGATACCCATGGACAATTACAACAAATGACTTGAGTTGGCTGTTTGCCAGTTACATTTAATTGTTTAACATATCCGTCTTAAATGCAATAACAGCAATTAAATTACGTCGTGTAATGTTATTTATTTAATATTAGAAAGAGAAATTGCAAAAATTTGTTTGAACAAGTTTTCCATTTTTAGTTAGCTCCACAAGTGCACGAAGGACTTGAACCTCCAACCGAAGTTGGTACTCATTTATCGACTACTAAAGAATGAAACGCTGAGTTGACGTGAGCACATGTCATTTAGTTTTTTGCTCAAGGAAATTACGTGCCCGGACTGGGAATCGAACCCAGGTCCTACGACTTTGAAAGCCGGTGTCTATACAACTAGACCAACATGTTTTAAATTTAGTTTAAATTTTGTATTTTTAGTACAACAGCATTGGAAAACACAACAAACTAATTGAAATGTTAAAACTTGTTTGCAAAAAGCAATTATTTGTATTTGGTTTTACGTTGTACAAAAACAATAGAATTGAGTTAATAAAATTTACTAAAACGTAATTTAAATGAAATAAAAATTGATAGTTTAAAACTATATAAAAAGATAAAATTTGAATGTATATAAAAAGGACTGAAATTTAAAATCTAAAACAACACAAAAAAACTGGAATTTTTACAGTAACCATAAACGTCTCTATAAATGAATAAGACGGTGAATAAAAAAACAATCCGTAACCAATCCATTACCATTAACAATCCATACGTTTGTGCAGTCTAAATAAATGTTGTCATTTTATCAGATTTTTTTGTAAAAGTTGCTATAAAAGTTTATTAAATTCTACGTTGATGCTGAAACTAAAATAGTGAGTAACGTATAGCAGTTAAAAATTAGGAAAGAAAATTTTAGTTTCCATTAGATGAATATAAGGACAGTTGAAATGTCTACTAAAACTTATTTTATTGTGATGAGCATTTTGCAGGTTTTTAGAGATTCGTAGTCTCCACGGAAGTTATACCAATTCAAGCCTTGAGCAAACGGTACATTCTTGTGAGTGTAGTAAAGCCCATTCAGGTTTGAGTCCTGACAACAAACATACCACCAAGCTCCTCCGTTGCGAATGGGACAGCGCAATGAACAGGTGTGATCGTAATTGTCAAAAGTGGAGAACCTCTTTCCATTGTGTCTTGCCATCGAGTTTCCTGATGATATGCAAATAAAGATGAAAATTAGCAAAAAAAACAACTATAATTGTGTCTAAGTGGCACATAAAAATAAACAAACATAAAAAAATAGAGTTAGTACTAAATTTGTGTTTGATTATTTTTATTGTTTAAGAGCCAAAATATGAAGAAATTTAAAATATGAAATTATTTATTATAATTTTTATTATTGTTTTTTTGTTATTTTTACATCTTAACGTTTAAAATTGATAAAATTAAATTAAAAAAAAAATACCTGCATTTCCAGAATATCCAGATACTGTGAGTATGTAACCCAAACTTGGAGGACCAACAGCAAAATTGAGATATTCGGCGTATTTACAAACTCCATCAAATGCTTCCAATTCAACTCTCAGTTTATAATTTTTTATGCTAGTTAAACGGTACAGCAAGTAATTACCTGAAATTGTATATTATAATTAAATGTTTATTGTTGAAAAAACAGGTTAGACAATTGTATTTTAAAAAAATATTGTTTCAAACACCTGCAGGTTTGGAGTCAATTTGGTATTTAAATAAAAACCACTCAAAGTCCTAAACGCGGGGAGGAAAGCGGCGGAGCGATACCATAGCCATGGACGTCTGTATAATAGCTATTATACAGACGTCCATGCCATAGCCTATGAGGATCATCCGAGGTTGGTTAAATTGCTGGCTGCATGGGGAGGTCGATTTGCCGGTCCTTGTCCAACTTATTGCACTTATTAGTTGGCGGGCTGGTGTGAGTCGAACCATGTGCCCACGAAAGCCTTGTGCTTTCGGTGGCCTCCCTGCCTCAAAGCCAACATAAACACGTCACCAAACACTCAAACATACATACCGTCTAAATTGTCTTACTGACAGATACAGACGTTAAACAAACCACACACGCAAGTCCTAAACGCCAAAAAGTGACAACGACTTAAACAAACAACAACAGTCGCAGCGCAAGCTCACAGCAATTAAGCATACTGGTAGTTTCATCATCTCAGAAATAAAAAATTTAAATTTTCAACAGTTTCGTTATGAATAAGAAAAAAAAGTTCAAGTAGTTAAGACTTGAACTGAACGCGATCAATGGTAACATCTTTTGCCGTGTCAAAATTCAGACATTTTTTTAACTTACACTTATATGTAATAGGTTTCTATACAATGGAACTGTTTATAAAAAACCCACAAAATGTTCAAACGGGATTGTGCAACTAGTATTTATTATTAATTTATTATTAAATTAAATATTAAATTAGCAATTTTGACGCAAGCATAACAATTGATTTAAATTTATTCACATGCAAAACAATATAATTCTTTGCAGAATAAATATAAAATGTTTACTCACAAAAATTAATAAGTTTCATGGAGCAAAAAAAAAACAACATACCTAACCAGAGATTTTCATCCAAATTTCCAAATCCATTTTCATAATTTACCCAGCTTTGGTTGAAGCTCACAGATCCATTTACTCGTCGTTGAATGACCTAAATTGATAAATAAATATGATTAAAACTTGAACAAATTTATCAACAGCAAACAACATTGACCATATATTTAGTTCCATTTGTTGATACTTCACAATACACAGGATATGTTTTGTTATTGTCTATCTTCAACAAGTAAGTTCCACTGTCTTCTGAATCATTACCAGGAATGTCGTTACAATCTTGTACGTCTGTGATGACAAAAAAGTTAACATACAAATTTATATGTTTAGTGTTTACTTTGAAAATGATCTTAATAGCTATTATAAGCTATGATTTTTTTTTATTAACTTTAACAAGGTTTTTATCGGTATATTTAGAAATCTATTTAATGTTTGTTTAAATATTAGTGTTTATCCAAAACAATTGATTGCATCAAACGTTTTGAACCTAACCTCCAAAATAACACATTGAATTCATTTCAGCAACTACCTGAATATATAGAAATCGTAGTTTAAAATTACACTGTCATTTTCTATGCCGTTTTTTTCAACATTAATAAAACCGAAATATATAAATCCATAATAGGTCTGTTAAATAAATTTTAAAAAATAAAAACGCATTTAAAAAATTAACTTTATTACCCCATAATAAGTTCCTAGTGTGCTGTTTGTTAGCAAGATCAAGTTCCCCAACGGACAATATTGATCAAATAGCTGACATAGTCCACTGGATGCTTGATAATTGAATCCAAAACACAATTGTACATCTCTGGTGTCCGTGAATGATTTGTGAAAACGATCCAACGGGAATTTTAATAGTCCAAAACTTACAGTAGTTCCATTGTCAGTGTAAATGAAATCATTTGAAAATTGTAGTTGGTTGTCGAAAACTAAATTTTGCCCAGTGCTAATGGAAGAGCAGAAAGTAGCACAACCCAGTTTAGATGATCTTTGATCTGAAATAAAAGGTGACAAAGTACAACTCAACGTTTTGTTGGGGTTACCATATAAGAAACATTTTGTGTAATATTTTCTTTTGTTATTTTGTTCATTCAAACATATTGCAATGTGCATACAAATTGAAGCAAAGTATGTTGACAGCATTTTAATTCAAACGGTTTTTTTCTTCTAAATTTTTCTATTGCAGAAATTGTACACCTACACACACATATATACATATTCCTATCGCAGCACTTTATATATATATATATATATATATATATATATATATATATATATATATATATATATATATATATATATATATATATATATATATATATATATATCACCGCCTTTCATCACGCAAACGACCTTACCTTAATTTTGTATCGCCAAAAAACGATGGCTAGTAATTTCTTTTAACTTTAATCGTTAGCTATTAGTTAGCTAGTGATGGACTGTAAGCCGTACGATTTCTGTACAACCGAACCACGATTCAAACCCTTTATAGTGGAGTCCCGGCAAAAGAGACATCGTTTTTTGGCGATGGTTTGGTAGCTCAGATGGCTGCTAATTAATACTTTCTTTGTTGGTGTGATCTATTTACACAAATAAAAAAAATCAAACCATTTGATTTGTTTTTTGATTAAAAAAAAGTATAAAAAAAATTTTTCTGCCATATATTTTAATGAAAATTCTCAAATAATTTTCATGCAACAATAGTAGGGATTTACTGCAACATATATAATAGTTAATTGACATTAATACTTTACATCAATCTCATCGTTAGTAAAACTAGTTTATTAATATAATTTTAAGCAGTAAAAAGATTTACAGAATAATATCAGAGGGTTCTTATCTCAGAAATTCGACCTCTTTGGGTGCGCCCTAGTCCCCGATTATATCCGCTCAAGACAATATCCTCCCGAAGGCTCGCTGGGTGGTGAGAAATAACCATTGAATAAACTTAACAAGTTGACTCTAAATGGATCAAATCAAGGTTATTGCACATTGCACATCCAGATAACGAAACTAGCAATGACAGTTGTGACAAGCATGTTAAAGTATTGGACTATTTGCCACCTGTAGATCTTTTGTTTACAAGAGTAAATGATCCATGTTATCTACAATATTTTTTGCAATTAAAGATGATCTCTGGTTTTTGTTTTCCGATCATCAATAACTTTGTCATAATTCATTTGCAACAATAGGACTACCGACTTTTTTTGTGGACATACAACACCGAAGTTTTATTGCCATCAAATGCAAAGATTGAAAAAACTTTCGACTCTGTTTTTTGCTATCATTCTAGGAGGAATGTGTCGATTATTTTTTATAATTGTTCTCACATAGGTCAAACTCAATAAACAATTAATCGTTCAGTGCAACGCCTATAAACAAAGGTTATCTCCAAATACATTCCAGCCACTTTTGTACCAAGGTGACACATTGTTTTAACAACGCGTGCTCCTTGATTATGATCTTTTTCTTCATTAATCTACCGACACATGATCTTCTGTATCAAAATGCGGATCAGTTTCAGGCAAAATATCTTCATCTTTACTATTGGAATCACTTTAAAAGACAATGTTTTTACCGCTGTCTGTATCTTCTTGCAACTTTTTTTTGAAAAGCGTTTGCTGTGGAATACTTAGCCATGGTTTAATTTGCTTTCTAATACTTGAAATGTGAACAAAACAAAATAGCTAATTTTTAAAAGGTCAAATAATATTTTGTTATGCTCTAAATAATAATTACATACGCATTTAAATTAGTAGTTAACACTAAAAAATATGTTGATCATATCAACGTCGTAAAATTTTTTTTTTGGGTGCACCCCAATGACAATATTTTGGCAAAAATTGGCATCATCGTTTTTTATCATTTTACAAACGACGGTATGTTACAACGGTACATATATAATGTACAAGAATATACTTGCTGAAATGTAATTACTAACGTGGTAGGAACCACAGAAACGGTCAGGTGGTGCAAATTGCACCTAAAACCCATTGAGTGTTTGAAAACAAGCGTAACTAGGCAAATGTTTATAGACAACTAAAACAAGTTTAACGCGGAGGTGAGAAAGCCATCGATGCGCACAGAGGCGTTTGAAAATATGTTTTGTGTTGTTAACATGTTTGAACAGAATGAAAATTTCTGTTTTCATTTGAACATAAAATGAATGCATACAAAGTTTAGTTCAGTTTAATCAATTCGTATTCCATTCATACCTTGTTGATGCCCATTTTTGTTATCCAGTTTATTCGTAAATTCTTGCTCATTTTTGTGCCATACCAACGCTATCGGGCAAGCTGTTCCAGTGCTGCAATACTCCGTTGCTGACTTGAAATTTCCTAGAGCTAGTTTTCTGCTATTTTCTCTATTACAAAAAACTGGTGACATTTTTTTAAATAATTTCAAACAAGGTCTTCATTGAAAACTTAAAAAATTGTAATCATGTCTTTTTTGCAAAACAATAATAATGACAAACAGAGAGTTTTCATTCTTTCAATGTAATTTAAGCTTTTAAAAACCAGAGGTTTTTGTAGCTTTTTTTTACTTTTCAGGTTGAGCAGTTAAAATAAACAAAGTCGATAACTACTTTGAAAAATTTATTGAAAAGTTAAACTTTAAAAACATTAAAATATTCTGAAATAAAAAAAGGGGTAAAACAGAACAATTATAGAAAGGTTTTACTAAAAATGTCTACAACTATTTGTCTGTAGTGCTAGTCTATCTATTAGTGCGCAACACAACCTTTTGAGAAAAAATAAAAATATCTAATTAGGTGCTTCAGTAGTTTTGAAAAGCTGACAAACATGGTGATGCGAGTATAAAAGTGTTTATAATAAATTTTGCCATGTTATTAAAAATGAGTTAAAATCATTGAAAAACATTCAGTTTTGTAAGCATAGATTTCACGGCATAATGATATCGGTTTGACACACGGCGTCAACTTAAACATATACAAATTTTAAAATCTTTAAAAAGTAAATTTATTTATTGTTTTTGAAAAAAATAAAATATCTAATAAAACAACAAACTAATTATTGAAAAACTGCAGAATCCATAAAAAACAAAGGAGTTATTAGTGCAAGACAGCGTATTTAAACAACGACGATGATCAAACTGTATACTTCAGTAATTGCAAACAACTAATAAACATGGTGCGAGTAGCTTAAAAGGTTGTTCAATCAAAACGACTTTAAATCATCAGAATATTACTTCTTCGTATTGTGCATTTTATGGCATAATGGCATCGGCTTGACACATAGCGCATTTTGTTTGGCTACAAAATGTTGAAACAATTGGAGTCAGTGTATAACCAAACTGTTGTATGAACATGCAGTTATAAGGATTTGAAACCGTACTGGGTCCTACATAGGTAACAAAATCTACGTTGATTCCAGGAAATGGTTTCCACACAAATCTTGTTGAAGTGTCCGAGGCCACCAGTCTCTGACTAGCTCCCCAGAATTCATATTTAGTACCTGGTACACAGATGCTGAATCTTGAATTGCCGGCTGTGTGCAAATAAAAACTATTTTAAACCATTTTATGAGTATATTTTATGATTTTAAAGCAAAATTATTTTTAACTACCTCTTATGATATTCAAGTATTGAGTCAACATCGAAACGTAGGTCAAATTTAAGAACATAGCCGGAAAGACGTTGCTGCCGTAAGAATTGCAAAGACTTCTGGAATCCTCCCAGTTCCACATTCCAAACTGCGGTCCGTAGCATAATCTCATTGATTGTATTAATTCGAAATCAGGCGGACAGATACCTTTTAAATAAAATCGTTACAATTAAAAAATGAAAATTTGTTACGCTACAATATTCTTGTCCACAAAAGTGGAATTATTTACCATATAATTTATTATTGAGCAGTTCACTGTTTACCATTTGTAGTAACTTAAAAATATTTGTATTTAGTAAAGTTGTTTACGAACGCTTTTAAGTTTACAAAAAAGTGCTATATAAGTTTATTTTAATTGATTGATTAACTGATAAAACACAATTAAAATAAGACATTCTTACCTGATTGGACATAGGCTAGACACGTGTGAGGTGAAGTAATACTCTTTACAATTAACTGATTCCAAGAGTTTACAATCTGGCATTGGTTGGAGTAGTCATCATATTGGATTCGAATGCACTTTGTCAACTTCAACGCAAAGCACTTGGACAAACATTCCGTAACTGATCTGGCTGCCACAAAAACATCACTCGTTGAGACCAAACAGAAGTCAATCTTGAATTGAATGCTGTTCACTTCTAAACATGAAATTATCGTAGTAAAACTGAAAACTAAAATGCAAACTAGAATTTCAAACAAATTGTTAAATTCAACAAAGCCGGGTTTGCCGATCCGCATCAAAACGACGCTAATATTTTTTAGGACATACATTTCTGAACGTACGTTGTTATAAATTATTGTATACAAATAAATTTAATGTTTCAAATAAAATAATCTTTGCTATTAACTTTTTTATTATTTTTTTAAAAATAAGAAAAGATTTAGATAAACTTGAAATAACTAGAGATATACGATTTCTGAGAAAACGTTGAAATAATTATTCACAAGTTAGAATAAGTAGCACGCAGAATTAAAATGGTCAAATTGAGCTGATTATAAGGTTAAAAAATTTCTTTGTCAACGCAGCATTAGTAATTAGAGTGAATTGAGTTATGACTGACTGTTTTTTTTTTAATTTCAGACCTGAACGATCAAATTGTCTTTTTAAATAGAGCACTATAGATAAAAAACTAAGAAGTCATTAGACAGGATAAAACCTAAAAAACGTTTAAGTTATTAAACGTATTCTACGTAAAAATAAATGAGGAAAACTAATGCACAAGAAACATTTAAACTGCATATAAATGTCAATGGTAGTAACTGTTTTCAAGATATTTTTTTAATTAGTGTAAACAAAAACTTGCCTTCGGTTGGATAGAAATGGGAAATGAAATGAATGGCAGTTTATTTGAAGAACGTCTTCCAAACGGCCTGCAGTCCGTGACATTTTATTGTTCGTCTAGTCGATTAGGTATCGATTCATTTCGAGCTGGAACGCAGTAGTCGCTTCCATCTTGTGTGTCGTTGTCGACAAAACAACTGTTTTTTGACCGTATATGTTTACATACATACTATAAGCTTGTAGTAACTGCCTACCATAGACAAAAAAGAATTAATATAAATCACTGTTTCCGCTTTTATCGAGTTCACACTGTCAACTTGGCATTTTGATTGATTCCAAATAAATTATAACTTTTATCTTTCAGAAGCAAAAGAAGTCAACCTTTGTACACACTTGTACAAGCTCAAATGTATTATTTACTTGTATTAAGATATTTTCTTTTTAGATCGAGTTTGAAACGTTTTAATGTTTCAGATTGTTAAGAAATTTACTATTTGTTAAGTTTCATGAGGTCTAATTTTTCAAAATAAATTAAATGTTTTGTCATATTTTAAATTTGCATTCATATATACCTGCTTTGCAAATTGAATTTTTTAAAATAACATTATAAAATCTGGTTCTAGATAGGTTTATCGACAGTTGTCGATACGTTCGCGGATTTGTCAACTTATTTGCGGATTTGTCGACTCCTTGGCGAGTTTATCGATTTTCCAAGTTATATCGATAAATTGACAATTGTCGATAAATTTACAGTTCCCCATAAAATTCACTTGGGAAACGAAAATATAATTAAAAAATTATTTTATTTAACTATTTAAACAACAATAATAATTGTAGTTTTTTTAATGTTTAATAATTTTTTACAAATCATCATTCAGTTTCATTTTTAGTCTTTAGTTGTAGTTTTCTGTTGAGACTGAAAAACCACAACATAAATCAAAGTTTTAAAAGTTTCACGGTTAAAACGTTTATATTTTTTCAATTATTTTCATGCAACACTTACAAAAACCTTTAAATAAAATGCACGAAACTTTTTACAGTTACTGAAAAAAATCTATATAACTGGAAAAAACTACCGTATTAGCAGATTTAAGTTTAAAACACAAAACTACAATGAAGGGGCTGAACATTATACACAGCAACTAAAATGGCTTAACCGATCAATTATTACTAAACTATAAATGATCTAATTTTTCTATTTATAATTAATGTTTTCATTTTGTCGAGCATAATGCAGATTGCAAAATCATTTATTTTAGTGTTTGTTATACAAATAAAACAAAACAATTTATATAAAATGCTAAAATCTAAAAATGTCTTATTAAGTGATGAATTTTTACAAGATCTGTTTCAACTACGTCTTGCTTTTGCAAGCCAGTCCCAAGCCTGGATAAAAGAAGAGGGAAAGTTGAAAGGATCAAATATGATTTACGACAGAAAACACTTGAGTGCTTAAAAACATACAGCCATTTCATTTTTAAAACACCTGGTGCAAAAATACTTAAAACTATTATAAAAATAATATCTTTTTTTTTATAGAAAACAATAGCAAAAGAAACCGTAAAATCATGGGCTTAAAATGAGCATCCTGCAGGCTCTCATGGATTCGTTATAGCCACGAAAATGAAACCAATTCAAGCCTTGAGCAACCGGTACACTCGGGTAAGGGTAGTAAAGCCCGTTCAAGTTAGCGTTCTGGCAGCAGGCGTACCACCATCCTGCTTGTTCGATGGCTGCACAGTTCACCGCACAGCTGCTGTTGTGACCGTCTGAAGTAGAAAATGACCTTCCACTGTGCACGGCCATCGAATCTCCTTATTAAATATTAAAAACATAAAATAATTTAAAGATTTCTGTAAAAACATTTAAAAATGAAATTAAAATATCAACTGTTGTTGTTAGTTTTTGTTAGCAATATTTAGAAAATATTTCTTACTGGCATCCAAAAAACTTTCATTTTAATTTAACCCAGTTGAAAATTAATAATGACACACACTCATCATCTTGTGATGACTGCGCTATATAAATTATCCATGTTATTAATAATGCCAATGTAAATGATTTGCTGCTAACTTTTTTTGTTTTAACTCTCTCAAAACAGTTTTTATTTCTAGTTTTTACTCTATAAAACGATGTTTTCAAAATACCTGCATTTCCAGAATATCCAAATATTGTCAATACGTAACCCCAACGCGGAGGACCAACAACAAAATTGAGATATTCAGCATACACACGAACTCCATCAAAGGCTTCCAATTCAACTCTCAGTTTGTATTTTTTTATGCTAGTTAAACGGTACAACAAATAATTACCTGAAATTGCAATTTGTATCTAAATTTGGTTTTAAACAAATCAACATTAATAATACCTATAGTATGTATGTATGTATGTATGTATGTATGTATGTATGTATGTATGTATGTATGTATGTATGTATGTATGTATGTATGTATGTATGTATGTATGTATGTATGTATGTATGTATGTATGTATGTATGTATGTATGTATGTATGTATGTATGTATGTATGTATGTATGTATGTATGTATGTATGTATGTATGTATGTATGTATGTATGTATGTATGTATGTATGTATGTATGTATGTATGTATGTATGTATGTATGTATGTGTTAGAATTTTTTGTAACGCTGCTAGTTAATAATAACAAAACCTAACTCTGTTTGCAAAAGTTGAAATAATATTTACACGTAAACAGTTTTCAATTCTTAATAGGGATGAATTATCGAAAGTGACGAAAATGCTTCTAAATAACATTAAAATGTATTTTGAATGGGTGTTCCTAATTAGAATGAGACAAAGAAAAACTGTTTACAGAAAATAATTTCCATAAACGTTAAACCTTTAAAAATCATTCTTTCAAAGCGTCGATTGTAATCCTGGAGTTATTCAATCAGGTTACAGACTTACATTGAGCTAATAATACTAATTGAAAAGCAGAAAATAATAAAAATTTAAAAAAAAATTGTATTTAAAAATTTGTTTTTAAATAATGCAAACCTAATCAGAATTTAAGTTTTAGTAATAATACATACCTATCCAGAATTCACTATTCAAATTTCCAAATCCATGTTCATAATCCACCCAATTTCTGTTAAAATCAACTGATTCATTTATTCGACGTTGAATGACCTGTGAGTTTTTTTTTATTAAAAAGATAAATAAAACTTTAAATTATTTATTAATAAGCAAAATTCTAACCATGTAGTTAGTTTCATTTGTTGATGTCTCACAGTATACAGGATACGCTTGGTTATCTGACTTTAGCAAATATGTTCCACTGTCATTGCTCGGAATGTCGTTACAATCTTTCACGTCTACAATGACAAAATTTTAATTAAAGCATATGTACTTCTGATACGCAATTATTCATTTATGTATTTAATTCAGTATTTTTTCCCTCATAAACGTTTGCTACGTTTGTAAAAATAAGTGTTTTAAATAAACGTTTTCAATTAAAAGGTAAACCTTACCTCCAAAATAACAAGTTGAATTTATGTTTGGAACAGCCTTCAAAAAGCAAAAAAAAAGATAGAAATGGAATGGATTGAAAAAACTAAAAACAGGCCTGACAGTTTAAGGTTTTAGCATCTGATAGCAAATAATCTTTTTTTTTATAACATACTTCATTAGTATACCTACCTCATAATATATGCCCGATGTGTAGCTGGTCAAGTATTGTAGCGGGCAATATTGGTCAAACAGCTGACAAACCTTGCTGGATGCCTGATAGTTGAATCCAGTACAACTTTGAAAAACTCCATTGAATGTAAAAACCTCGTGAGCTCGGTTGAACGGAAATGTAAAACTTTCGTAATTAGAAGTTGTTTCATCGTCAGTCGAGTTGAACTTGGATAAAGAAGATGGCGATTGGGCATTGAGAACTAATTCTTGACCAGTGCTAATGTGGGAGCAGCGATTTGCACAACCAAGTTTTGATGAAGTTGTAACTTCTTTGGCAGGTGGCAGAGTACAACTCAAAGTTTGTCGGCTCTCGCTAGAGAAAGCACATTTTGTGTAATATCTTATTTTTTCGTTTTGTTGAGCCAAGCAAATCACAAATTCTACCCAAATTAAAACAAAATTTTTTAACGACATCTTTATTCGAATATTTAATGATCTAAGTAATCTCAACTTAAATTTTTTTGCTTCTCTTGCAGAAAAAAAAACAATTTTTTAAAGTTTGGGCAGAACATGTTTTACGTAGAACACCTGCTAGAATAGATGCATAGATGCATAGAATATTTAACCCGCAGAACAATTGTAACGCAAAATGTGAGTACAGAACATTTGCATTAAAAAAGCGAAATTTTGAGCTTTTTGATAGTTTTAAGTACATTTTGCTTTTTTGTTTGCGTATGCAAATATTTTTCTATATGCATTGTACAACTGAACTGCAACATAGGTTTTAAGCAGATTTATATATATTTAACTCATCGGTAAACTAAGTAAACTCATATTTTGTCGGCGATGTTTGACAATTTCTTTTTAACTTTTCATGAACTGACCTAAAATATAGACAGAAAAAAACCAAATATTTAAAAAACTTGCTTTTTTAAACTTGATTTAAATGAAGATTCATATGAAAATCAAAATTTGATTAAAATAATTGAATAATTATTAACTTTAGTATTTTTTATATTTGTGTCAAATTGTTTATGATAGTTGTTTAATTTTTTTAGTAAATACGCATACACAAGTACTATTTGTTTGTACGCTGAAAAAAGTGATTTAAAGTTACCTAGTACGATATTTATTTATTTATTGTTTTTAAAAGTTTGCAAAACATTTATTTGAAAAACTGAAAAATGTGTTGTTATTGAAATTAGATACGTTTATAAATGTTTTTTAAAATTATTATTGTATTTGTTTTTTTTAGTTTTCAGTGATTTTTTCACTTTTTCGAACTGAAATAAGTAAAAATAAACGTTTCTCTATTTGTTTAGTAGAAAGTTTATAAAGTGCAGTTGGTGTTTATTAGCTATAAAGCTTTATTAATAAAGTCATTCAGTTTAACTAGAATTGATTTGGAAGAGGTCTTAAAATTTATTTCAAAATATAAAATAATTTTCATAGAAAAGCTTGTTTTACTTTTTTTTACAAGCTTGACATCGATTTTTATAATTTTGTCAGGCTGTATATCTGCCTTTGACTAACAATGTTTTCATCGTCAGTGTTGGTCTAAATTTAGTTTTAGTTTTGTATCTTTAGTACAACAGCATTGGAAAACCCAACAAATTAATTGAAATGTTAATAGCCTGTTTGCAAAAAGCAATTATTTGTATTTGGTTTTTACGCTGTATCAAAACAATAGAATTAACAAAATATACTAAAACGTAATTTAAATGAAATAAAAATTGATAGTTTAAAACTATATAAAAAAAATAAGATTTGAAAGTATATAAAAAAACTAAATTTAAAATCTAAAACAACACAAAAAAACTGGAATTTTTACATTAACCATAAACGTCTCTATAAATGAATAAGATGGTGCATCAAAAAACAATCCGTAACCAATCCATTACCATTAACAAGCCATACATTTGTGCAGTCTAAATAAATGCTGTCATTTTATTAGAATTATGCGTAACAGACGCTAGAAAAGTTTATTTAAATCTACCTTAATGTTGAAACTCAAATAGTGAGTAACGTGTAACAAGTAAAAGTTAGAAAATAAAATTTTAGTTTTCTATTAGATGAATATAAGAAGTGTTGAAATGTCTACTAAAACTTATTTGATTGTGATGAGCATTTTGCAGGTTTTCAGAGATTCGTAGTCCCCGCGGAAATGCATCCAATTCAAGCCTTGAGCTAACGCTACATTCTTGTTAGTGTAGTAAAGCCCATTCAAGTTCGAGTCCTGACAACAAGCATACCATCAAGCTCCTCCGTTGCGAACTAGACAGTTTTTGTAACAGGTGTGATCGTAATTGTCAAAAGTGGCAAATTCCATTCCATTTTGTTTTGCCATCGAGTCTCCTGATGATATGCAAATAAAGATGAAAATTAGCAAAACAAAAAAAAACTTATAATTGTGTTTCATTAGCAATTAGAAATAAATGAAGCAAAAAAAAATAGAGTTAATAACTAATTTGAGTTTGATTATTTTCCTTGTTCGTGAGAGCAACATTTATATGTTTGAAATTTATATTATCAGCATAGTTTAACTAATTTTTAAAACTTATATTTAGCAATAAGTAATTTAATTATTTTCTGTGTGGTTGTTAAACATTTGAAACTAACTAATTCAATGAAAAAGTGTTGAAAATAGGTTAAGAGCCAAAATATAAAGAAATCATGATCTCATAGATTTATTTTTCCGTTTATTGAAGGTTTAAAAAAAACACCTGCATTTCCAGAATATCCAGATACTGTTACTATGTAACCTAAACTTGGAGGACCAACAACAAAATTGAGATATTCAGCATATGCACAAACTCCATCAAAGGCTTCCAATTCAACTCTCAGTTTGTAATTGTTCATGTTAGTTAAACGGTACAGTAAGTAATTACCTGAAATTGTATGTTATAATTAAATATAATTAACGTTGAAACTAGATTTTATTAACAAAAAAAAATGATTTGTTGTTGAAAAAACAATTAGACAATTGTCTTTTAAAAAAATATCGGTTCAAAAAAGTTTGCGGTCAATTTGGTATTTTACGAAAAACCACTAAAAGTCGCAGCACAATCTCACAGAAATTAAATATACTGGTAGTTTTTTCACCTCTCAGAAAACAAAGAATTTTAAACTTTTAGCAGTTTCATTATGAATGAGAAAAAAGTTCAAGTAGTTAGGACTTGACTGAACTCGTGCAGTGGTCACAGCCTTTGCCGTGTCAAAATTCAGACATTTTTTAACTCATTCTAAAACATTTATGCAAAGAATAGCAAAGATATGTAATATGTTTCTATACAATGGAACCCGTGAAGGGTTAAAGCGGGATTGTGCAACTAGCATTTATTAATAATTTATTATTATATTAAATACTAAATTAGCAATTTTGGCGTAAGCATGACTAGGCCAACATCTGCAAACAATTGATTTTAATTTATTTACATAAAAACAATATAGTTCTTTGCCGGACAAACATAAAATGTTTACTCACAAAATTAATAAGTTTCATGGAGCAAAAAAACAACATACCTAACCAGAGGTTTTCATCCAAATTTCCAAATCCATTTTCATAATTTACCCAGCTTTGGTTGAAGCTCACAGATCCACTTATTCGTCGTTGAATGACCTAAATTGATAGACAAACTTAACTAAAACTTGAGCAAATTTATTAACAGCCAAAAAACATTAACCATATATTTAGTTCCATCTGTTGATACTTCACAATACACAGGATAGGTTTTGTTATTGTCTATCTTCAACAAATATGTTCCACTGTCTTCTGGATCATTACCAGGAATGTCGTTACAATCTTGTATGTCTGCAATGACAAAAAATTTAACATAAAAATTTATATTTTTATTTTTTTTAGTATTTACTTTAAAAACTATCTTAATAGCTTTTATAAACTATAATTTTGTTTTATTTTTTAACTTTAACAACATTTTCATTGTTATATTCGGAAATCCATTCCAGTATTAAACTTTCGATAAAATTATTTGCATTAAACGTTTTGAACCTAACCTCCAAAATAACACACCAAATCCATTTCAGGAACAACCTTTAAAACACATAAATAAATTTTATTAATTAGTTTAAAACCACACTGCTATTTTCTAAGCCAATTTTTTCAACAAAAACCAAAATGTATACATCCATAATAGGTCTGTTAAATAAATTTTTAAAGATAGAATGTCGTATTTAAAAAATAACTTTATTACCCCATAGTAAGTTCCTAGTGTTCTGTTGGTTAACAAGATCAAGTTCCTCAACGGACAATATTGATCGAACAGCTGACACAATCCACTGGATGCTTGATAATTGAATCCAAGGCACACTTGTAAATTTCCGGTGGCCGTAATCCCTTTGTGAAAACGATCCAACGGGAATTTTAATAGTCCAAAACTAACAGTAGTTCCATTTTCAGTATAAGTGAAATCATTTGAAAATTTTAGTTGGTTGTCAAAAACTAAATTTTGCCCAGTGCTAATGGAAGAGCAAAAAGTAGCACAACCCAGCTTTGATGATCTTCGATCTGAAAAAAAGGTGGCAAAGTACAACTCAACGTTTTGTTGGTGTTGCCATATAGATAACATTTTGTGTAATATCTTGTTTTGTTATTTTGTTCATTCAAGCATATTGCAACTTTCATCAAAATTAAAACAATGTACGTTGACAGCATTTCAATTGCAGAAATTGTACACACACATACGGCAAAAAGTAACGTAAACGGTTTTTTATTATTTTACAGACGACGGTATGTAAAAACGGTACATATACAATGTCCAAGAATAAAACAGCTGAAATTTAATTATTAACGTGGTTGTAACCGCAGAAACGGTCACGGGGGCCAAATTGCACCAAAAGACCCGTTGAGGGTGTAAAAACAAGCGTAACTAGGCAAATGCTTATAGACAACTGAAACAAGTTTAATGCGGAGGTGAGAAAGCCATCAATGCGCACAGAGGCGTTTGAAAATATGTTTTGTGTTGTTAGCATGTTTGAACAGAATGAAAATTTCTGTTTTCATTTGAACTAGAGAGTGACACGGAGACAACATTTCTTCCCCATCCCCACCCCGCAAAGTAAACTCTCTTCCCGTCCCCTCACTGTCCCCTCGTCTCATGTCCCCATCCCCACCCCATCCCCTCAATATCTGTCCCCATCCCCTACCCATCCCCGCAGCTATCAATCCCAAACCCTCATTGTCCCCGCATTGTAAATTTTTATGCAAGTTTATTTTGAAGTTAATTATTAAAAAAATTTGCTAAAAGATAGTTATGTTTTAAATGAAATAAGAAAGAAAAAAATATTAGTTCTTCAATCCATGAGTGCCTTGACATGGTCAATAATAAAATTAAAAATTTTTTTTGGAATTTTTAAAAATTAGTTTAAAACTTCATTACCGTTCCCGCGGAATTACCGTCAACATTTTCCCCATTACCGCAATATTTCCCCCCATTTTTTCCCCGTTACCGCGCGGTAATGGTGAAATCATTGTAATTTGTTCCCGTTACCGCGGTATAACCGCGGTAACTGCGGTATTTACCGCGGTCGGTATTACCGTGTCACTTTCTAATTTGAACATAAAAAAATGCCTACAAAGTTTAGTTCAGTTTAATCAATTCATATTCCATTGATGCCCATTTTTTATCCAGTTTATTCGTAAATTCTTGCTCATTTTTTGCCATTTTTGGTCGTCACGAGTATATGGACCAAGTTTCACATCGATTGGATGAGGAGAAAAAAGTTTGTGCTCAGACGGACCGAAAGACAGAAAAGCGAAGTTAATATAAAGAATTAAATAAAAAACAAGCGTTACTATACAAATGTTTATAGACAACAAAAACAAGTTACATGCAGAAGTCTGTTGCCAGGTAAGAAAGCCATTGATGCGCACAGAGGCGTTAGAAAATATGTTTTGTGTTGTTCTCAAGCGATGAAATTGTCCAGAGGCGTTAACATGTTTTGAACAGAGTGAAAAGTTCTTATCTTTTCATTTAAAAATGAAGACATACATATTTTAGTTCAGTTTAATCAATTCATATTATATTCATACATAGTTTATGCTCATTTTTCATCCAGTTTATTTGTAAATTCTTGCTCGTTTCTTGACATAACAACGCTATCGGGCAAGCTGTTCCAGTACTGCATTACTCTGTTGCTGACTTGAAATTTCTTAGAGCTAGTTTTCTGCTATTTTCCCTAGTAGGAAAAACTGGTGACATTTCAAATATTCTGCTTCAAAGTCTTCATTGAAAATTTAAAAAAAACTATAATCATGTAATTTTTTGCGATGACAGACTCAAAGTTTTCTAGTGATGATAGACTAAGAGTTTTTAATCTACCACTGTAATTAAAATTTTTACAGACCAGAGGTGTTCTTGAAGTTTTTTTGTACTTTTTCATTAGCCTTGATAAATCCAATTTTATAAGGGTTTCGCACAACAGTGCCATATTCTAGTTGTGATCTCACTAAGTATTTATACAAAATAAAAAAACTTCAGTAGAAAGATTTTTAAATTTTTTTTCAAGATTTCCAACATTTTGTTATCTTGTTTTATTTTTCTGTGCACATGTTTTTTAAAAGACAATTTTTCGTCTAATCATATGACCAGATTCCTGACGACCGGATCCTGCAGTAGGTTAAACGTTTCTCTATATCCATAATTAAGAGCTTGGTTGCCAAATTTTTAAACCAAACATTTTTGAAAAGTGATAATTATTCTCTAGTAATTGAACCATTTAAGGACCTGAGCAGTATAATTCTGTAACAAATTATAATCCGACATATTTTGCATGAAATTGTACAACTTCGCATCATTGGCAAACAAAAGAATGATTTCACATATATCAACCACATCATTAACAACAATAACAAACAGAAGAGGTCTTCATTGGGGCAATTCACTAGTGACCTTAAACGAGCTAGGCATAGCACTGTTCACTCTCACTTTGAACTGCCTATCGCTCTTAAAGCTTTTAACCAAGCGTGGTAGAATATCATTACAGTGCTTCCTACCATTATACCAATTCCATTTACCGTACTACAGTTTGTAGCAAGATGCTGCTTCAGCCAAGTAAATAAATGTTGGTGGGCATAAATCTAAACAGAAATATAAATCAGTTTATGGCTTGCGTTTAGTTTTTATTACATCTTGAAAAAGGCTTCAAAACAAAAAATGAAAAAATAATAAAATATATACAAAGTATTTTTTTTAAACCAAAACTTGTAAACTAAAGTACTAAGAGATTAAAAATACTAAAAAACTAAAAAATTAAAAACAACTTCCAAACAAGAACTTCAGCATATGTGAAAACAAATGTTTGTAATGATTTCAATTTTAATGAAAAAACACAGATATCATAAGCTTGCCGATGTTTATTATCTTCTGCAAGCTTTGAAAAATAACATTAAATAAGTTTTTAATTTCTTCGGATTTAACCTAATGGTTTCTTTGTTTAGAGTTTCAATCAGCTTGCGGAAAAGCCTCACACAGAGCACACTTGGTGTTTGCACATCTAGCGTCGTCCCATAGGAAAGCATGTTCTATATACGTCAAACAAGCTTCCATCCACTCATAACCACGACATGCGTCTGGCTGTCCTGGCAGCCAGTTAGAATAAGGACCAATGTCGAAGCTAGTGTTGTCAACAAATGGTTTCCATACAAAACTTGTATTCAGATCATTTGGATCCAGTCTTTGAGCTCCAAGCCAAATAAGTTTGGAGTAGTCAACTGCATTGAAACAATCTAATTCCGGGCTTTTTGCTGTTAAATAATTTAAACAAATTAAACTGAATGCTGTAAAACATTTTAATAACGGAATGTTTTAATCATGTTTTAGTTATTAATAAATAAATTAGTCTTACTAAGTTAGGTAGTTTTGAAGAAAGGCGATAAATCGAAGATTTTTAAAAAAGGAGAAAAAATAAAAACAAATAAACGTATATTTGAACTTCAGTGAAAAAAATATCCAAATTATTCTAATAATTAAGTTTTTTATTCCAACGTGTACTAGGCAACTCCATAGCTTGCGTTCGGATTTGATATCTCAACAGCTAGTTAGTTAATTAAACCTTTATTATAGCATTTGTTAAAACAAGCACTGATATTTAATGAACATAAATATACTGGTAATAGAAAGTGTAAAAACACTTTAAACGTGAACAAAATTAACTTACACATTAACGTCAGCAAGTAATTGTACGTTGCATTATTCTTTGCTTCAGTATCAATAACAGCTAAAAATGATTTTCCAGGTAGAATATCATTACAGTGCTTCCTAGCATCATACCAATTCCATTGACCGTACTCCAGTTTGTAACAAGATCCTGCTTCAGCCATGTAAATAAATGATGGTGGGCATAAATCTAAAAGAAAAATAGCATTTTGGTTTGGTTTTATAATTTGGAAATTATAAATTTATGGTTTGGGTTTTAATGAATTTTTTAGATATATATCATTATAACAAATTTTTACCACTTTTGTAAAAAGCCAAGCAGTTTATGTCTAAAATTCTTGTTTCTTTAAAAGGATCCCAGCTATCAAAAATATGACATTGCTGTTTGTTTTTGTAATATTGAAATCTCAAACAATTTATAAAACTATTTTTTAAACATTCTACAGCGCAGCTTCCAATGGAACAACTTTGAACTGAGAACGCTGGAGATTCAGCAATACAGGGCCACAACGCTTGATTATCTTTGATGAAATTCCGTATTTTTACTGTAGCTTCAATGTCTTTATAAACGACAATGAAAAGTATAAGGTACAGTTTGAAGTTGTATTTGTACCAGGCCATTAAACATGAGTTTTATGCAAATACTGTAAAAGCTGAAAGTGTAAAGTTTGTTTATTAAAGTTCGAATATACTATTATAACAATAAAACTTGCAGTTTATTTACATTAAACCTACACCATAAAATGGGCAAACAATTCCTCAGACAACGTCTAAGAAACAGTCTGAAAATTAATAGACACTGTCCAATAAACAACTCTAAAATTCAACGTTTTCCTAAATTTAAATGAGCTGCTTGCAACAATTTCAAAGAAAAAACACAAAGCAATTTATACTTTAAAATATTTCAAATTCAATTTTAAAGTATTTCCAGGTAATAATTTTTGTATAGCAAACCTCTCTGTTCAAATAAAAATTTATTCAGTAGAAAATTGTTGAATGGCGCATCGCGTCAATCTCTTGTTTTGAAAAACTGTTCGAAACAATTGTATGAACAGTTTTCAAAGTTTTGACTTGCAGTCTATACAAAAAAACGTTATTGAAAATGAAATATTGTTTCTAAGTTTAAATTTTAAAATATTATTATTTCATTCCTAGAAAATTAAATGTCTGAATAGAAAAAACGATTGAATCAGGACAATGGTTTTATTTTCATTGCATTCACTGAATTTTAAATTATCTTTAGAATAGATTTGAAGAAAAATGATGATGGCAGTGCTGCTGCTGATGATGATGATCATTGTGCTGATATGGTGGTGACGATGGTGGTGATGTTGACCATCAATTTTATTTTTTAACCTAATGAATTGCTGCTCTGGTTTGCCAGTGCATTGATAAACACAAACTACTGAAAAAGCAAAATTTTGAGGAGGCTGTTAAAAAATAAAATACTTATAAAAGCAGTCAAACGCAGAACTTATCTTTGAGTTTATCAAAACTTATCATTATTTTTTTTTAAATATTTGGTCATATCGCAAATAATAATAATGAACCTTACACAAATACTAAATGAACAGAGGGGTCGATCTCTTGAAGTGAAAGACTTCCCATTGATCGGGCCTCCCCAATGTTTAACAATTTCAACACAGGAGTTAATTTGTACCAGATTTGCAGACTAGCTACTCTTCAGGTTAATGAATAATAATTGTCTATTATGAAAAAGTGTCAGAATGAAGGCGTAGATAACTTTTCGCAGTCATAAACGGTTAAAAAATATTCTACATTATTGATTAACGCTTTTGATTGTGATGGTGATGGTGATGGTGAGGATAGAATAAGAAAAAATAACCTGCTATGAACATTCTATTGAATGATTTGATGACTTTGGTATTTTTTTGAAGTCCGAAACACTGGGAAGTCCAAAACATTTATTCATTTGCTTCTATTATTGTGGTACTGCGGAAAAACAATGTTTTTTTTCTGAGAAATTATCTCTGAGATTGTGTTCAGTAGAGAATAATGCATCAATGATAAAAGAATGTTTATTGATATCATAACTTACTGCCTATCAAATTGCTAGTATGGTTACACATTGTAAAGGGATTCCGGTGTTGTTTTTATTTTTTTATTGTCAATTCCGACAGTAATGAAGTATACAACTAGGTTCTGTTAGATACATGAAAAGCGTTTAATACAAGTTATTTCAACAAGAATACAGACACAATTCTGTTTATCTGCTTCTTAAGTATTATTAGCGATTAAAAATTAGTTGAAAAGTTAGATTTAAAAACTTTGGCTTATCACAAGATAATCTCAACCGTTCTGTCAACATAAAATTAAAATTTATAGTTACTTGAAAAAACAGTTTTTTATAGATTATTAAACAAGTCCAAATATTTTGATAAAACGACCGCTTTTTTACTAAACTCTAAAAGTGTAAAGTTTTAAAAAGTTTTCACAACATGGAAATGCGTTTATTACGCAACTAGGAAATCTGAAAAAAACGTCATGTTAATCTAACTCTGGATAAGCTTCGCATAGAGCGCATCTTGGAATAGAACATGAAACATCATTCCATTGGTAACTTTTAAAGAAGTAAGCCAAACAAGACTGTTTTAGATTTGCAGCGTTATTGGGCTGTCCTGTAGCCCAGTTAGTGTATTTAAAGTTGATGGTTTTGTCTTGAAATGGTTTCCATGTAAAGTCAGTAGTTAGATTATTTGGATCAATTCTCTGAGCTCCAAGCCATATGCATCGGGCCGATTCATTTTCTTGATTACAGCTAAATTCTCGATCGTTTACTAAAAATAATTGTAGTATTATGATTAATTACTTCATTCACAAATTAAATTTGTGTTATATCCTTATTGTTTATAATTGTTTTGAAATCATTAAAAAACAAACCTGTGAAAGAAGAAGTATAGTTACTCAAAGCTTCACTTTTTTCTTGACTGTCAATGACAGTAAGAAAAGATTGTCCAGGTTGAATGTCATTACAGTGTTGTCTGGCGTCTGACCAATTCCAGTTTCCATATTCCAGTTTGTAGCATGACGCTATAGTAGCATCGTGCAAAAATGACTGTGGACAGATATCTTGAACAACAATTAAAAATTAAAAACATTGTTAGATAACGTAAAACTTTGATTATATTTCTTATTTATTTTTTATTTCTGAAAAATTTAAATCTATTTAAAGTACAAACAATTAAATATTTTTCGTTCGATTGGTAACTGTTTACCATAAAAACGTTTTTATCAAACTTAAATATTTTAATTCAACATACTTACGTAAAATAAAGTTGAATAATTTACCTTTCTTACTGTAAGCCACACAAGTAAAATCATTGATTTTCGTAGTTATTAAAAAACTCCCATAATCAAATAAATGACAAACTTGTGTATTCTGATAATATTGAAATCTCAAACAGTTTATTTGCTGATTGTTGAAACACTCATTAGCACATCTTCTAAGAGAAAGAGTTTGAACTGAAACTTTTGGAGGATCAGAAATGCAAGGAGAAGAAATTTTAGCATCCTTGATAAAATAACGTCCTCTTGCTGTGCCATTTGCAATTTTTGCAAATGTGAGTAAGACTAGAAGCAATGCAACCTCATACGTGTATTGTATAGACAGGTTCATACTGCTGGTATTTTGTTATACAGTTTTCTAGGTAGGGTAATATCGTTTTTATTTATTTCATTCACTAAAATAAATTAAGTTTTAAAACCTGTAGTTTTATTTTATTAACTTTTCAGCCTTATAATGTTTTATTTTTTTTTAGCAAGCCAGTATTTTTCTTTGCCGTACCTAACCTAATTCTGTTAAATAAACTTCCTTTGCCATTGAATTTAACTGTAAACCAATAGTACACTTATCTTCTGAACAGTAAGTCAGGATAAGCTATTAATTACAGTGCTATTGTGATGAAACAATTAAGAATGGTAATGAAACATATTTCATCTAACAATCAATATATGTATTTTCTGAATTTCAAAACCATATCTGTCTTTTTCAATGAAACCTTGCTAAGTGCACTAGTGCTGTTTTGTTTCTTAGTCTTTCAACATAAGAGAATAACATTTCTTATGTATTTGAAAACAAAAATGTTATTATTTTAAAATTTCCCTGTTTTTGACATTGGCTATACCCAACTATGACAAATCAGTCGATTTGAGATAATGTAATGTTTTATTAAAACAAACCTTAACGATGTAGTCAATTTCATCTCCGCTCTTGTTTGCATGTAAGCGTTTTGCTTGATTGTATGTTAGTTTACTTGCTTGCTGGCACGTTAGCTTGGTTGCATGTCAGTTTTTTGTTTGTTGTCATGTTTATTTGCATGCTTGTGGGCAAATTTTAAAAGTGGAAATGAACAAACTCTGCATCATCCTTATGTTTTCTTGTAGGCACATTTGCACACAATGCCGCCGCAATCGTTGATGGAAGTTCTATTCAGATGTAGACCCATGAAGCAGATGGAAAAACTATTATTAAGGCAGTAGAGGCTTGTTTTTAACAATAGCTGGAAATAAGTGGTGTGCTATTGTTTGGCTTAGACAGAATGTTTTGCTGAAGACTAAAGCTTTCAGTGTAATGATTGATTTATGATGATTTGTCAAAACTACAATTTCAAATTGGAGTTTAAAAATACAAATTCCAACATGAATTTTGAATCCAGCAGTTTGTTAGAGTTAAAGTACGTCTTAAAGTTGATTACCACACTGCAAACTGTTTCATACAAGCTGCGTATGGATTACCAAATTACAACCTGTGTATAGATTACCAGATTACAACCTGTGTATGAATTACCAGATTACAACCTGTGTATGAATTACCAGATTACAGCCTGTGTATGAATTACCAGATTACAACCTGTGTATGAATTACCAGATTACAACCTGTGTATGAATTACCAGATTACAGCCGGTGTATGGATTACCAGATTACAACCTGTCACTCTCAACGTCGCACTGTTAACATCGCACTGTTACCGTATTTAGTTAAATGACCAGAAAAATACTACCAGTATAGCTATTTTAATGATTTGAATACGTCACAAAATAAATCTTTATTCCAAAGTCAAGAAAAAATTCTATGAAAGGCTAACAGAATGATATGCAAGTAATGTATATGATTAATTATAGACTATTAATAAATAGAGTCAACTTAACTTAAAACAATTGTGGAAAAATAAAATTGAAAATGATTGTTTGTAAAAACATAAAAAGAACAAAAAAAAAAATTAATTTTAACAAACAAAAAAAATTATTTAAGTTTTAAGACAAAAATGTGTTTTAATCAAATCAAATATAAATGTAATAATGTTTTGAAATTAATCATCAATTTACAAACGGTTTAACAGTAGAAAAAATAAAACCTTAAAAACACTTAGTGATATTTAAAGGTAGTGTTTGCGTTTTTGCAAAAAACAAATTATCATTTTTTTTATTTATAGCTAACAATAAAAATTTATATGCTTAAAAAAATAAACACAATTTTTAAAAATTAAAATTGTTTTTTGCAAAATTACTTTCTACTCTATATTTAAACATTTGCCTGTTCTATAAACTTGCACTATAAAACGTAAAACAACAATTAGAAATTTTATTAAACATTAAAAAGTTAAATTTTTTAAATGAATTTAACTGCCTAGAATTATATATTATATATTATAGCAAGTTAAAAATATAAATAAAAACAACTAAATTTACTGAAGCGGCGTATCTGATGTGCAAATTGAAATATTCAAAAAAACCTTTACTAATCTAAACTTGGATAGGCTTCGCACAAAGCACATTTCAAAATAGAACATGTGGCATCATTCCATTGGAACGCAGGATTATCGTTATAGGTTAAACACGATTCCATGTCAGTATCTCCTCCATGATGATCTGGTTGGCCACTTCCCCAAGCACTGTTTAGCTTTAATGGAATAGAAACATCTGGAAAAGGTTTCCAAATAAATACAGTTTTTAAATCGTTTGGATCAATTCTTTGACCTCCAATCCAGATGGGACGTGTCAAGTATACTGCTTGTATACATTGAGCTTCTTTAGCAGTGCCTTTACGAAAATCAAAAAACTGATCTTACATAGTTTAAAAATCTTTCGTTGTTTTAAGTTAATTTAACTATCCACTGTGACTTACTATTAACATTATAACCACACCATGTTCAAGTTACTTTTATATTTTCAATTATGTTTTGGGCATTGAAAACTACGCAATCAGCAATGCGCAGCTTTTAAATTTTCAGTTTCAACAACACGTTTCTACGCTGGTAACAATGCAACATTCAACCAGTCACTCAATAGACTAATGACGAAGCCTCATAGCTGAGATGTGGAAGGAATATTTTTATATCGTGTTTCTGTTCATAATTATTTAAAAAAAAAAAAAACAAATAGAAAAAAATGTTTGACAACTTGCTGAATGTATTTCAATTTTTCAACTAAACAAATGCTGGTTAAAAACCTTAGTTGCACCAAGTTTTATTAAAACTAATTATGTATATTGAGGAAATTATTACGTTGAGGAAGAAATTTAGGTTTTTTGCAAAATTATTTTTTAATGTTTTGTAGCCTTTTTTATAATAATGACATTATTAACCTATAATTTATTTGTCCTAATTTTTAATTTCTACTATTATGTTCAACTAGGTATGGCAATTAACTAAAATCTAAGTTTTGGTTGTTCTTATGTAAACAAAACACCATAAAAAAAACAAACTTGAAAAAGACTGAAGATAACTAATTGAAGCATAATTTTTGATTTGAGTATCAAGCACAGTAAGAAAGGTTCTTCCTGGTTGAATATCATTGCAGTGTTTTCTAGCATCCGACCAAGTCCAGTTTCCATATTCCAGTTTGTAACAGGTCTTTGCGGTAACATTGTGCACAAACTCCAAAGGACAAATATCTTTAAAAACACCGTAATAAAATTTAAAGTATTTTTTTTAATTATAATGTTTTTGTGTTAACAATACAATTATTATTAAAAAAATAAGCTGACATTAAAATTTTAGTCAAATATAAACTATCTAAAACAGTTTGTTTGTTTTTCAGCTTAAAATTGCAGACTGAATTGATTTATTTACAGTTTACAACATTTTAAAACTATTTACTTTTTTTTTAGTAAGCCACGCAGTCTTGGTCAATAGTTCTTGCAGTTGTTAAAAAACTCCCATAATCAAATAAATGACATTTTGTTTTGTTTTGATAATATTGAAATCTCAAACAATTTATTTGCCGATTGTTGAAACATTCATTAGCACATCTTCTAAGAGATCGAGTTTGAACTGAAACTTTTGGAGGAAGAGAAATGCAAGGAGAAGAATCTTTGGTGTCCTTTATAAAATAGCGTCCTCTTGCGCTGGCATTCAAAAACGGTACCGTTGAAAAAAAGATAATAAACAAAGCCTGTCTAGTTATTTTCTGTAAATTTAGATCCATGTTCATCAAATAAAAAATAAATATTTAGTAAATTTATAAAGCTTTGTTTTTTTTTTTTATAAAAACTTAGTTTAATTTAAATTTCTAATAAAATAATGTTAACTGAGCCTAAAAAGTTTGTATTACAGAAAACAAGCTAATGTGTTAAACTTTCTTCAGAAACAACAAATTTATATCTAATTTTCTAAATTTATAAAAAATGGTTGGAAAAAGTAACGATATTCTTTCACGCGTGCACTTATCCGTTGAATTAAAACTTGTTACACGTAAATTGTTATAACAATTAACCATATTGATGGAAACTAACAAAACCGCTTTCGACATTTCTAATGCTATGGGGTGTTGTGATTGTCGTAGTTTGTGCTAATCCCATTATTATTTGATAGAATTCAAGAATACGAGATAATCAAATTAATTATAATAAGTGATTTTTTGTCTTGAATTTTTTTGTTTTAGTTCAGATGTTGTTAAGAAACGTGCATCAAAAAACTTCCACTTTATTTTACAAATGTAGTTTCGGATAATAAAAGGGTTTCTAATGAAAGAAGTGAAAATTTTCAAAATAGAAGATGGAACATGGTAGATAAAAGTGGAGTCATTAACCAACAGAGGAATATTTTCAACGATGCAATGAAAACGTCCCAAGTAGTGATAATGTAATACTGTACCGCATTCTATTATTTGCAGAATTTAGTTTTTAAGTTCGAAATTATACTATAGACTAATTAGTAAAATAATGGTGTAATGAAAATAAGTAGAATAAACTTATAAATAGTTAAACTAATAAATACAATTAAAAAAAACAGTTTTTATATCAATGTTTATTATGAATTATATTAACAAATGTTAATTATTTTGAGTAATTAATTTTTTTTTATTTTATTTAAATTTTATTCAAAGCGTCATAACTAATTGGCAAATTAAAAGATGTTCAATACGTGGATAAATTATTATCATTTAAAAATTCCTATTACAACTAAGTGACTGACAAAATAATTGTATTCTTGAAGAAAAAAGCATTGCATTCACAAAAATCATTAATTATTTCTTTGCCACATCCAAATGTACTGAAAAAGAAAACAATACTACAACGTTTTAAAAAAAAAAATACAATATAATAAATAACAAATTGTTATGTTGCACATAGCAGCACTCTTGACCTTATTTTCACTAACGAACCCGACCAAGCTATCGAGTTTCTTAAAGCTGACTCATTTGGGTGCAAACCCACAGTTTTATCTTTGGTCAGTTAGCTGTAGCAGCTCTGAACAACTTGCCGGTTTCATCGCCACATAAACATTCCGTATAGAGCAAGGTTAACTACAATGCTTCGTCATCTTATTTTCCTGTTCTTTAAAAGACAATTTGTTCGTCTAATTATGGTAATTATATGCTCAGATCCATGACTACCGGATCTTGCTGTAGGATAATCGTTTCACCTTCTTTGCGTTTTGATGTATATACAATACATCATTTGGAGCTTGGTGGCAAAATTTTAAAACCTAGCATTTTTGTAAAATTGATGTTTATTCTCAGGTAATTGAATCATTTAAACACCTGGGCAATAAAATTCTGTGACAAATTACGATTCGATATATAAATTGTATGACAATCTACAACTTCTCATCATTGGCCAACAAAAGAATGTAATCACATATATTAACCACATCATAAAAAAGCAAACAGAATAATTTCTAGTACACTTCGTTGGAGCACTCCACTAGTGACCTTAAAGGAGTTAGACATAGCACTCTTCACTCTTACTTTGAACTGTCTATTGTTCAAAAAGCTTTCAACCTTGCCGAGGTTTTTTCTGACACGCCATTTGTTTTCATCTTATATAAAAACACAGTTTATGAAATACTTTATCAAATGTATTTTAATGTCAGTGTAAATTACATTTACTTCTTTGCGTTTGTTTGAGACCATGTCGTGAAAAGTTACTATTTGCAAAATAGTTGATCTTCTTGGTTGGAAACCATATTGTTTTTTGCTGTAAAAAAACTATTTACTTTGAAGTGATTTAGAATTTTATCTTTTATTATCGATTCAAGTAGTCTACAAACAACCGACGTCAGAGACACTGGTTGATACTTTGACACCACCTCGCTTGATCATTTTTAGAATATAGATAGATACTACAATACACTTTTGCCATTCTGCAGGTACCTTTCCTAATTGCAAGGACTAGTTAAATATTCTACAAAGAAAGCTAGAAACTGAAAGACAGCATTCTTTGAGAACCCTCTGATGGATTTTATCTGGTCCTTTTAATTTATTAGCATAAAGTTTTTTTTATTTTGTTTACAATCTTTTCAACACACACTTTTTTGTTATTCCTTTGAAGCAATACATTGCAATTCTTCATTTTGGAATGAACGTCGGTTATCGTCAGTTTCTTTTATGAAAACAGATGCAAAACATTTGACAAATTTGTCTAACTTATCCAAATGCAGTTCTGATTTTTACTCTTTATTTTTGAATTATTGACTAAACCACTGATTTGTTTATACATTTTAAGACATTGGCTTTTACCACTTTTGAAGTATTTTTCCAGTATGACTGTTTTTTCATCAGTTCTGTTAAATCTTTGAGAAATGACAATTTTGACTTTTGATGATAATGTGACCGTATAATTCCAACAACATACATGCTAGAAGAATTTTTTCTATTCCTTTTCTACTGTTTTTGTGCTAATTTATCAAAGCAAATCAACTGTTGTATGAAATAGTTTAATTTATAGTAAACGTCACCCTTGAAATTTTTTAACGCACAATTTCTTGTCTCAGGTAAG
Source organism: Erpobdella octoculata (assembly GCA_963978895.1). Classification (NCBI taxonomy): domain Eukaryota; kingdom Metazoa; phylum Annelida; class Clitellata; order Hirudinida; family Erpobdellidae; genus Erpobdella; species Erpobdella octoculata. The sequence goes on along the minus strand of OZ022243.1, from coordinate 1,693,516 downwards.
AAATCAATCAAAATGAACTTATATAGTTTCTTTTCGTAAATTCAAAGGCGCTATTTGATAAATTTACTAAATTTTTATAGCATTTGTATACAAGCGTTGTTTTCATCTTTTTTTATAAGTTCTATTATTTAATTTTTAGTTTTGTATTTTTAGTACAACAGCATTGGGAAACCCAAAAAACTATTAAAAAATTTAAAAATATTTTTGCAAAAAATATTTATTTGTATTTAGTTTTTACTTTGTATCAAAACATTAACAATGACTTAATAAAATATACTAAAACTTAATTTAAACAAGATAAAAATTGAAAATTTAAAACTACAAGAAAAAGATAAAATCTGATAGTATATAAAAAACTTAAATTTAAAATCTAAATCAAAAAAAAAAACTGAAATTCCTACAGCAACCATAGAAGTTTCTATTAATGAATACGATAGTGCATCAAAAACATTCCGTTACAGCATAAGTTTGTTTAGTGCAAATAAATGTTATTTCAACAAAATTGTTCGTAATAATTGTTAGAAAATTGTAAAAAGTTACTTAATTCTACTCTATTGCACAACATCTAAACAGATTCCATAATATGATACATTGGCACACAATGTAAACAATATTTACATGTTTTTGTACTTTTCTAAAATTGATTATGTCATTTCGTTAGATTTGTTAATTTCTACGCTGAAAAAAATAAATTAAAGATTTCAGTGTAACAAAATGCAAAACGCAAAATTCTATTCGATTGCAGGTTTCGTATTGTACTGCCAGTAAAAAATCAATTCAATGTGATGATCATCTTGCAGCTTTTCAGAGATTCGTAGTCCCCGCGGAAATGATACCAATTCACGCCTTGAGCAAACGGTACACTTGAGTAGGTGTAGTAAATCCCATTCAAGTTTGAGTCCTGACAACAAGCATACCACCAAGCTCCTCCTTTGTTAGCTGCACAGTTCCATGTACAGGTCTGATCGTAATTGTCATAAGTGGAAAACTTCTTTCCATTGTGATTTGCCATCGAGTCTCCTGTAGATGTGTGGATAAATAAAATATTAGCAAATACAGGAAAAAAATATTAAAACTAAAATAATAAAAATGTTTATTTTTCAAAATGAAAAACAAATAAAACTTCAAAACTATAATTAGTATTTTGTTTGGTTTAACATTTATTTTATTGTCTGTAAAAACTACATTTGTACATTTGCAAGGTTTTTAAGTTTGTAATTGATTTTCAATATAATCTAGTTTTAAAAACCGTTTTTTAGATTTTATAATTTACCGTATTGCTGTTAAAAAACAGAAAAAAAACGTTGACAAATTGACCAAACAGTTTTTTCCAAGTAATAGAGTTAAAGGTATAAAAAATCTGGATCTCATTGTTATTTTGTCTGCAAGGATACTCCAAAATATTCAAAAAAATAAGAGTTATCAAAAGCAGCATGATGAGATAGATATGCTGACTATTAACCAACATTATTTAGTTTTACCTAAGTCAAACTGCAGATTGTCATGTGATGAAGCTTTTGTGCTATACAATGCTTGAAATTGGGTAACGTAACCAGAAAACGACACCAATACAATTACAACTTTTGCTCAAAATCACAAAATATAAAAACTGTGTTTTTAAAAATTAAAAAATAACTAAATAATAATCAAACATTCAACTTCTACGTTATAAATAACATGTAACCCATTTACAGCTAGTGCACCCTTACAAGATGCATGACTAATCAAAGGCTAAGTCAATTGACCTGTTTTCCATGTTTCTACTTGCACATTAGTTGGTTAGAACAAATATCAATAAAACAAAAATAATTTAAATACAAAATTAATTTACAATATTTTTTCATTCGCGCTGATTTCTTAACTTTTTTATTTTTGACGCATCAGCTACAAAACCGTTCAAACGTTTAATAAAACGCAAACTATTCTGAAAACAAACCAAATTTAATAAATTAGGAAAATCCAAAACAGATAAATAAAAAAAAAAACAAAAATACAACAGATTAAGAAGAAAAATTAAATTTCCTGATGCACCCTCTGAGGGTGCGTAAGTAGAAAATGGGATTTATAATTTAGTTTGTTTTTCAAAAACATTTAAGACCATATGCTTCGATTTACTGATTTGCCATGTTAATTTTCAAAAACCAAAAAAAAAAGTTGAAGAAAACAGTTTTTTTTAGTTAATGGAGCAAGAATTATACAAAAATCTGAATCTTATTGTTACTGTGTTTGCACAGATTCTAAAATTTCAGATATCTTCGAAACAGAAGTAGAATCTAGAAAATTTATATTCAGAATAAAACCAATTCTTTAGCATCGACTTTTAAAACTTTTTTCTCTTTTGCATTTAAAAAATGGATATTATTAACAAGTATTTTTATGACAAGAACCGCAAACTGGGTTATTAATGCAAGCATAAAATTAGTTTATTGCAAAAATTTTCCTATTATTTAACGTTTTTCCATATCAAGGTTTTAATACAAACAAAATTATTAATTATTTTCAAAGTACCTGCGTTTCCAGAATATCCAGTTATTTTCAATAAATAATCTGAACTTGGAGGACCAACAACAAAATTGAGATATTCAGCATATACACGAACTCCATCAAAAGCTTCCAATTCAACTCTCAGTTTATATTTTTTCATGCTTGTTAATTGGTACAGCAAATAATTACCTGAATATATTTTTATTTAGCATTATGAACAAGTTAAAACTTTGAAAGATTAAAGCTTTGGGCGATTGTAGGTTATAGATAATATATAGATAACGTCAAACGCTCTTACATTCAAAACAAAACGTTAAGTTCAAACAATGTTAATATTTACACTTTAATACTTTTTTAACCTTTTAGTACATTAGTATACGAGCGTTGTTTTAAAAACAAATTATTTTTCATATAGCGTCTTTACCAATTCAAATTTTAAACTTTTTTTTAACGTGTTTTAAAGCCTCAAAATGCAATCAAAAATGTTTTAAAAAAACTTTGATAGGATTTTTCAAATTGAAAAGCCTTTCAAAGTAAACTCGGAAAATTTTATACTTTCTGAAAATGAGATTTTGCAACTACAAGTTGTAATGTCAAAAAATTGATTTCAATCTATTAGCATAAAAACATTTTCAGTGTTTGCAAGACAAATACAAAATAATCACTTACAAATCCGTTGAGTATTAAAGAGAATAAACAACACACCTAACCAGAAATCTTTATCCAAATTTCCAAATCCATTTTCATAATCTAGCCAACTTCTGTTGAAGTTTACAAATCCATCCACTCGACGTTGAATCACCTAAATTAATAAACAATACTGTGATCAAAACTTGAAAAAACCTTTTAAAAACTAGATTATTAACCATATATTTAGTTCCACTTGTTGATATTTCACAGTAAACAGGATATGTCTGGTTATAATCTAATTTCAACAGATATATACCACTGTCGCTTGGTCCATCACCAGGAAAGTCGTTACAATCTTGTACGTCTGTCATAACAAAAAAAAAATCAAAATTTTCATGTTCAGTCCTTAGTTTAAAAGCTTTTTAAATAACTTTTATAAACTATGATTTTTTAACAAGCGTTTTTATTATTGGTATTCACGAAGGTAATTGTTTTTTATTAAACGTGATTTTTTTTAAATATCTGTCATTATCAAAAACAGTTTTCATATTAAACGTGTTACCTCACCTCCAAAGAGACATGTCGAAATAATACCGGGAACTACCTTTAAAGGAGCATAAACAGGTTGTATTGCATAAAAGTGTTGTTACAAAAACATCATGTCATTTTTTATGGTGTTAGGTTATCCTTACACTTATAGGTAAAACTAATACAAGCATAATAAATTTGCTTTTATATTTTTAATAATACATAATCTTAATTTAGAAAACAACCACAACTTGCACCTCATAGTAAGTTCCAAGTGTTTTGTTGGTTTTCAAGATCAAGTCTCTCATTGGACATAACTGATCGAACAGCTGACACAATCCACTGGATGTTTGATAATTGAATCCAAGACACATTTGTACATCTCCGGTAGCCGTAAATGCCTTGTGAAAACGATCAAACGGGAAGCTGAATATTCTAAAATTAACAGTGGTTCCGTTGTCAGTATAGGTTAAATTGTTTGAAGGTTGTAGTTGGTTGTCGAAAACTAAATTCTGCCCAGTGCTAATAGTAGAGCAGAAAGTAGCACAACCCAGTTTAGATGATCTTCGACCTGAAATAAAAGGTGGCAAAGTACAACTCAACGTTTTGTTGGTGTTACCATATAAGAAACATTTTGTGTAATATCTTCTTTTGTCATTTTGTTCATTCAAGCATATTGCACTTTGCATCAAAATTAAAGCAAAGTATTTTGACAGCATTTTAATTCAAACGGTTTATTTCTTCTAAATTTTTCTGTTGCAGAAATTGTGCACATATATACATATACACACACACAAACATAAAAGCGGTCAGAGGTGCAAATTGCACCCAAGGACCTATTGGGACTTAAAAACAAACGTAACTATGCAAATATTTTAGACAACAAAAACAAGTTAAATGCAGAAGTCTGTTGCCAGGTAAGAAAGCCATTGATGCGCACAGAGGCGTTTGAAAATATGTTTTGTATTGTTCTTAAGCTATGATTTCCTTGCTTTGTTAACATTTTTGAACAGAGTAAAAATTTTTGTTTTCTTTTGAACAAAAATGAATGCATGCAAGTTTTTGTTAAGTTTAATCAATTCATATTTCATTCATACATTATTGATGCCCATTTTTTATAAGGCTATCGGGCAAGCTGTTCCAGTGCTACACTACGCTGTTGCTGACTTGAAATTTCCTAGAGCTATTTTTTGCTGTTTTCCCTAGTAGGAAAAACTGGTTAAATTTCCAATATTCTGCTTCAAGGTTTTCATTGAAAATTTAAAAAACTATAATCTTCTATTTTTTGTGTGAAACATTAGTGAAGACATACGAAGAGGTTTCATTCTTTTACTGTAATTCAAGCCTTTACATACCAGAACTATTTTTGAAGCTCTTATTTGTACTCTTTCAATAGGCTTGATAAAAACAATTCTATAAGGGTTCCACACAACTGTGCCATATTTTAGTTGTGGTCTCACTAGGTAATTACACAAAACAACAAAAACTTCAATAAAAGTTTTTTTAAATGTCTTTTTAGAAATCCTAACATTTTGTTAGCTTCTTTCATTTGTCTGTGCACTTGTTCTTTAAAAAACAATTTTTTTGTTTAGATCCTTGACCACCGGATCCTGCTGTAGAATAAACGTGTTTCCTCTTTTGTATTTTGAAAGTATATGAAAAACTGAAATTTAAAATCCAAATCAACAAAACAAAAGCTGAAATTCCTACAGCAACCATAAACGTTTCTATTAATGAATACGATGGTGCATCAAAAAACATTCCGTTACAGCATAAGTTTGTTTAGTGCAAATAAATGTTATTTCAACAAAATTGTTCGTAATAATTGTTAGAAAATTGTAAAAAGTTACTTAATTCTACTCTATTGCACAACATCTAAACAGACTCCATAATATGATACATTGGCACACAATGTAAACAATATTTACATGTTTTTGTACTTTTCTAAAATTGATTATGTCATTTTGTTAGATTTGTTAATTTCTACGCTGAAAAAAAATAAATTAAAGATTTCAGTGTAACAAAATGCAATTCAATATTCCATTTAATTTCAGATTTCTTATTGTACTTCCAGAAAAAAATCAATTCAATGTGATGAGCATCTTGCAGTTTTTCAGAGATTCGTAGTCCCCGCGGAAATGATACCAATTCAAACCTTGAGCAAACGGTACACTCGAATAAGTGTAGTAAAGCCCATTCAAGTTAGAGTCCTGGCAACAATTGTACCACCAAGCTCCTCCATTGCGAACCGGACAGTTCAATAAACAGGTGTTATCGTAATTGTCATAAGTGGAAAATTTCATTTCATTGTGTTTTGCCATCGAGTCTCCTGTAGATGTTTGGATAAATAAAATATTAGCAAATACAAGCAAAAAAATATTAAAACTAAAATAATAAAAATGTTTATTTTTTAAAATGAAAAAACATATAGAGCTTCAAAACTATAAAAAACTGTGCTTTTAAAAACTGAAAAATAACTCAAAAACAATCAAACATTCAATTTCTATGTTTCAAATAACCTGTAACCATTCACTGCTAGCGTACCCTCACAGGATGTATGTCTAATTGAGGGCTAAGGCGATTGACTAGTTTCTCGTGTTATTACTTGAATATTAGTTAATTAGAACAAACATTTATAAAAAAAATAATCGTTTTGTTGGGAGTATGGATTTATATGTATGTTTTAATAAAAAAAAATAAATATAATATATGTTTTCTTTCGCTTTGATTTTCTTACTTTTTTTTATTTCTGACACATCTACTACATCTCCTACATCATCGTTTTTGTAGTAGTAGTAGTAGTGCGCCCTATAAATGTTCTATTATTATTATTACTACTACTACTACTACTACTACTACTACTACTACTACTACTACTACTACTACTACTACTACTACTACTACTACTACTACTACTACTACTACTACTACTACTACTACTACTACTACTACTACTACTACTACTACTACTACTACTACTACTACTACTACTACTACTACTACTACTACTACTACTACTACTACTACTACTACTACTACTACTACTACTACTACTACTACTACTACTACTACTACTACTACTACTACTACTACTACTACTACTACTACTACTACTACTACTACTACTACTACTACTACTACTACTACTACTACTACTACTACTACTACTACTACTACTACTACTACTACTACTACTACTACTACTACTACTACTACTACTACTACTACTACTACTACTATTACAACTACTACTACTATTACAACTACTACTACTAAACCGCTAAAACCTTTAATAAAACGAAAACTAGCCTGAAAAACAGACCAAATTAAATAAAATATAAAAGATTTTAAAAAGTAAATCAGCAAAAATTAAAAATAACTAACATATCAAGAAGAAAAATGAAATTTTCTGATGCACCCTCTGAGGGTGCGCAAATGAAAAATGGGTTAATATAATTTAGTTTGCTTTTCAAGAACATTTAAAACCGTTTGTTTTGTTTTACTGATTTGCCACACGGCTGTTTAAAAACCAAAACAACGCTGAAACAAAATAGACAGAGTTTTTTTAACGTAGTAAATCTAAAATTATACAAAAATCTAGATTTTATTGTTACTGTGTACGTTCAGAATCTAAAACTCCAGATATCTAAGAAATAGAAGTAGAAGCTAGAAAATTTACATTAGGAATAAAAGTAATTCTTTTGCATCGACTCTTTGAAAAAAATATTTTTCTCTTTTGCATTTAAAAAGTGGCTATTATTAATAACTATTTTCATGACAAGGACCGCAAACTGGGTTATTAATGCAAGCATAAAACTAGTTTATTGCAAATTTTTCTTATTTTTTAACGTTTTTCAATATAAAGCTTTTAAAACTTACATAATTATCAACTATTTTCAAAGTACCTGCATTTCCAGAATATCCAGATATTGTCAACAAATAGTTTGAACTTGGAGGACCAACAACAAAATTGAGATATTCAGCATATGCAAAAACTCCATCAAATGCTTCCAATTCAACTCTCAGTTTATAGTTTTTTATGCTTGTCAAACGGTACAGCAAATAATTACCTGAATATATTTTTATTTAGCATTATGAACAAGTTAAAACTTTGGAAGATTAAAGCGTTGGGCGATTGTAGGTTATAGATAATATATAGATAACGTCAAACGCTCTTACATTCAAAACAAAACGTTTAGTTCAAAAAATGCTAATATGTACACTTTAATATTATTTTTAACTTTTTAGTACATTAGTATACGAGGGTTGGTTTAAAAAAAAATATTTTTCATATAGCGTCTTTACCAATTCAAAATTTAAACTTTTTTAACGTGTTTTAAAGCATCAAAATGCAATCAAAAATGTTTTAAAAGAGCTTTGATAGGATTTTTCAAATTGAAAAGCCTTTCAAAGTAAACTCGGAAAATTTTATACTTTCTGAAAATGAGATTTTGCAACTACAAATTGTAATGTCAAAAAAATTGATTCCAATCTATTAGCATAAAAACATTTTCAGTCTTTGCAAGACAAATACCAAATATTCACTTACAAATCCGTTGAGTATTAAAGAGAATAAACAACACACCTAACCAGAAATCTTTTTTCAAATTTCCAAATCCATTTTCGTAATCTAGCCAGCTTCTGTTGAAGTTCACTGATCCATCCAATCGACGTTGAACAACCTAAATAAATAAACAAATCTGTAATCAAAACTTGAAAAACTTTTTAAAAACTAGATTATTAACCAGATATTTAGTTCCACTTGTTGATATTTCACAGTAAACAGGATATGTCTGGCTATTATCTATTTTCAACAGATATATACCACTGTCGCTTGGTCCATCACCAGGAATATCGTTACAATCCTGTACGTCTGCCATAACAAAAAATCAAAATCTTCGTGTTCAGTCCTTAGTTTAAAAGCTTTTTAAATAACTTTTATAAACTATGATTTTTTAACAAGCGTTTTAATTATTAGTATTCACGAAGGTAATTGTTTTCTATTAAACGTTATTTTTTTTAATATCTGTCATTATCAAAAACAGTTTTCATATTAAACGTGTTACCTCACCTCCAAATAGACACATTGAAGTGATACCGGGAACAACCTTTAAAGAGCATAAACAGGTTGTATTGCATAAAAGTGTTGTTACAAAAACACCATGTCACTTTTTATGCTGTTAGATTATCCTTACACTCATAGGTAAAACTAATACAAGCATAATAAATATGCTTTTAAATGTTTAATGATTCATAATCTTAATTTAGAGAAAAACACCACAACTTATTACCCCATAGTAGGTTCCAAGTGTTCTGTTGGTTTTCAATTTCAAGTTCCTCAACGGACATAACTGATCAAACAGCTGACACAATCCACTGGATGTTTGATAATTGAATCCAAGACACACTTGTACATCTCCTTTAGCCGTGAACGCCTCGTGAAAACGACCAAAAGGGAATGTTAATAGTCCAAAATTAACAGTAGTTTCGTTGTCAGTGAAGGTGAAATCATTTGAAGATTGTAGCTGGTTGTCGAAAACTAAGTTCTGCCCAGTGCTGATAGTAGAGCAGAAATTAGAACAACCCAGCTTTGATGATCTTCGATCGGATATAAAAGGTGGCAAAGTACAACTCAACGTTTTGTTGGTGTTACCATATAGATAACATTTTGTGTAATATCTTGTTTTGTCATTTTGTTCATTCAAGCATATTGCAACTTGTATCGAAATTGAAACAAAGTACGTTGACAGCATTTTAATTCAAGCGTTTTGTTTTTCCAAATCTTATTACTCCAAAAACGGATCTGTTTGCTTTTCTGAAGACTTTCTTAAATATTTTTTTAAATTAATTTACAAAATTGTTAAATATTTTGAAAACATTTTGCGTTGAAGCAAGGAGTCTAAAAAACACGCAATAAAAAACTCAGACGTTTTCAGATCTGCAAAAAACACTAAAAACTGTATGATTTATAGCTATACATCCAAAAAATTGCTTGTTTAAAAAACTATTAGCAACCACTATATGATAGATGAAAAACGTTTATTTTCTTTAAAAGAAATTTTTTATTTTGACGTTTTCTGGGAAAACCAGTTACAGATGCATCCTGTTTTTTTTAAATTATTCCTGTTTTTAAATAGTCATAAATGTATTTATATAGAAATTAAAATACGCATATATCTTTTATATATCTTTTATATAAAAGATATATGCGTATTTTAATTTCTAAATAAATACATTTATGATTATTTAAAAACAGGAATAATTTAAAACGCTAAACTCATAGTTAACTCATAATGGTTATATCGTACCCGGACTGCCTAGTTATTAAACAAATGTACGTATATAGTACGCAGAATGCCTAGATAGTATAATCTATAACGTACTCAGATCATCTGGTTTTTTATGCATGTACTTACGCAGAATGCCTAGATAGTATAATCTATAACGTACTCAGATCATCTGGTTTTTTATGCAAACTTCTGATGTAGTATATGCTATGCATAAATTACATTTGCATTAAAAAAGAACAGTTTTTAGTCGTGGATATTTCAAGTGCGTCTGATGCTGTTGTTGATTTATTCAAATTCCGTTTTTTTTAGTTTTTCATCTTGTTTTATTACATTTTGTTTTTAACTTGGCGGAAATTTGTTGATTTTTGAACCACAAACAACATTTTAAAATTACTTAAACTTAAATGTTTACTTCAGTTTCAGGTTTGTTTAAATTTAATTTATTTTAAATGAACTCAAATAAATTATAATTTTGCTGACGTTATTAAAACAAATCAATAATTTGATTATATAAATAAATATTATAGAATATACAGCTTATGCATAAAAACATACAAACTGAATTAAATCAACCCAGAACAATAATTTAATAAACATAAAATCATTAAAAACACATTAAAAAAACTTTATTAAATAAAACAATTAACCTTTTGTGAGCTTCAAAAACTCACATGTTTCTTATAATAACGTTTTTTTTATCAATTTATTTGCTCAATAATTTTCCCGAAATTGGTTTCAAAGAAATTCAATTTAACTGAACCTTGTATCGATGCATAGTTTTTTTTCTAAAGATTTAAAAACACCATCTCATTCTAGACAGACCACAAACAGCAACATTTTCATGTTGTACGAGCAATCTATAAACTCTATGAAAACAAAATCGAAAGGAATTTAATTTGAGTGAAATCTGTTTTTTTTATTGATAAACAACGTTGTAAACACAATATAAAACTTAATGAGTTGCGTTAGTTATACTGAAAATTTATTTTATTTTTGTGGTTTAGCAAACGTTTCTCTCTCTTCCATTTTCAATCTATCCTACTATTTTAATCAAACCATACTCGGGTTCATTATCATTATCGTTATTGTTATTGTTATTGTTATGTTCATCGTTATCGTTATCGTTATCGTTATCGTTATCGTTATCGTTATCGTTATCGTTGTCGTTGTCGTTATCGTTGCCGTCGTCGTCGCTGTCGTTGTCGTCGTCGTCATCGTCATCCTCATCGTTATCGCTATCATTGTTAAACTTAAATTCATTCAACTTTCATTTATTTGTTTGCTTGAATAAAAAAGTACAAGAGTTCATGTATCTAGGTGTATGGACTTAATGCATTGTCTCTGCATTAATAGGCCAATAATCGGCCAGTGTCGATTATCGACCGATACAGGTTTTAAAGGATTTGCGTACAGAGAAAGCCACACACACACACACACAAACAGAGATTATAACCTAAATAAAAATTTGTAAAAATAGATCAAAACTCCAATGGTCAACAAGTTTGTTTGAAGATTTGAAAACAAAACCAGCAAAATTTTTACTAATGTACAACCTGATAAACACAAAATGCATTCATATGATTTTTTTATTCCAGACCAATAAAACATTCATTGCAACATCTTCTCAGAAAAAATAAAGATAAAAAAATGCTTGTATTTGCTTTTTTATCTGAGTCAACGAACTACAATTTTTGAATCTAAAACAACCGTTACGCTCAATCTTGTTAATTATTTTGGACTTCTGGCGACTTATAAATAAACATCCGTACCTTTTAATTATTTTGGACCTTTGGCGACTTATACATAAACAACTTATTACAGTTGCTAGATGGCAGGAATTAATTTGATTTGAATAATTTTAATTGATTTAAAGTCTAATTCATGTCGGAAACATTTAATTCATGTATTGTCATCCAGAATAGAGCTTTCCTGAAACTTTTAGAGTTCTAGGTGGTCGAAAAGTGGGTGAATTTTTGTTTCTAAGATTTCATCATCACAGACAAACAAACAAACAAAGAGACGAGTGAAGTTGAAATTGATATTTTGTTACTAAGAGAAGAAAAAAACTGAAAAAAGTTTACAAATCTTGTTTTATTAATAGCCATGGCAACAAGTTATGCTTTACTGGGTTTTATAGATAAATAGTCAAAAGTATGTCAGCCGTCAAATGCGGCGTGTGTCACTCGAACCGTTTCTATATGATACATTGAAAGCTTTATAAAGACAACAAATTTTATGTTGAAATAATCGTTTGAGTTTTAATTAATGATCTGAAACTCACCTACGGGAAGAAAAACTTCTAAAAAATTTCAGTGATTTAGATCCCCAGACCCACGCATAAATGGTATCTTCTAATATTTAAAATAAATCGTCACCTTTTGTGTCATGTAGGTCTGATTGATTTAAGGTTAGATGATAAATATAATAATATATTAACGATTCAAATGTTACGTAGGTTTATGAATAGATTCAGAAAAAGACAAATCATGTATGTTAATATAGCTGTTTTAAAACTTACAACTGCAGTTGAACAGCTGAAAGATTTTGGAATTTTGATTTCAAGAAATAACTCTTTACTAATCCGGTTGATAAAACATTTACAGCAATGTAGATTTTTTTGCAATTTTTATATCTTTTTTTCCTAATTCATTCTGGTTTTCTGACACAGGAGTTAATCAACAGTAGACAGCTATGCTAGATGTGAGTTAATTGTTTTTATACGACAATTTATATAGCGCCGTATGCAACAGAAGCCGCTTTAAGGGCGCTTTACAATACGACTAACGGCGTATGCGGTGTTTTACAGCTCCGCTAGCAACCCCGCATACTTACTCGCTAGCTCCACAAGTGCACGAAGGACTTTAACCCCCAACCGAAGTTGGTACTCATTTATCGACCACTTAAGGATGAAACGCTGAGTTGGATTGTCTTTTTTTTATAACAAAATACTAAATTGATAATAAAGAGACAAAACAATTTTTTTCAGCAAATTTATTAGAATTAAACGTTACAGAATATGAAAACAATAACTGCTTATAATTTAACATAATAGAAAATATTAAATCAAAATATTAAAATAACAAATTAAAGTTATTAAACTTTAGAATATAAAAAACGTTTCATTTAATGTTTTTTATCTTCCTTTCTCAGAACGATAACACATCTTGCAAAATTGACAAATTAGAATGTATCTGTTTTGAATCATCAACAAATTTACCACTTGATCACCCGACGCAAATTAAGTAAAAAACATTTAAAAGGTCAAATTTATGTAAAAAGCATATTCAAAAAAAATAAAACCAAATTTAAAATACTTTTGAAATATTACAAGTGCAGAGGTTTGATAGTTTTGTGTGTGGCTTAAAAAACTAGTTTTACACAATATAGGTGACCAGGTTAAAACAATACAAACTAATACAAACTGAAGCTGAAAAAATGATGATTACACAATTCTACAATGATTACTTATAAAATTACATTGAATGTATTATTACTAATAAACATTCAAAAACGTTCACTAATATGATCATAAGAGATTTTTAGCTGAAACATTGTCAACACTTAACATTATAAATGCGTATTAAAAAAACTTAGTCAATAAAACCTGAAACAAACAAAAAGTTGCAAGTTGTTAAAAACTAAATTTTTAATAATGGTTTAAACAAATAACTGCAGAATCACTGAGTTTCTAACAATTGTTTTCATCACTATATTAATTAAGTTTGTTTTTTTATTTCTTAACTGTTTTTGTGCTCAAAATTAAGATAATTAATAATCCAATGTACAATAATAAACACGTTAAAAAATACTAAAAAATTATTATTTTGTGCGCATCTTAAAAAACTAGTTTAATGAACCATACGTATCAACCTTGAGAATATGATTTTAAAAAAAGACAAAAAAAAACGAAATAAAAAATACAATGGTGTTGTTAATTAAAAATTGCTGACATAGTTGTTTGTAACCTAATTGTTTGCGATGAGCATCATTTTACAAGTTTTCAACGATTTATAATAACCACGAAAATTATTCCAAATTAAACCTTGTGCAAATGGAACGCTAGCCGAATCAAAATAAACACCATTTAAATTCGATGAATGACAGTCAAAGAACCACCACGCGCCCCCATATTGAACTGCGCAGTTATTGTTATTACTGATATCGTTATCGTTGTCCATTGTTGTGAATTTGGATCCATTATGGCCAATCATTGAGTCGCCTAAAAAACGATTAGCATGTAATGTTGAGTATTAATTTGAAATAAAACACCTAGAGAAATCAAATTAAATTTTAGATTATAACTTGGAGAGCATTTGTTTTAAAATTCTATATTATAATAATTACATTTTTTTTCAAACCTTCTAAAATATTTATTTCATAGTTTTTCGAAAAAACATTAACAAATCCGATTTGTTATAGTTTTTATTTTTATGTTTCATTTTTGCACAGTTGGTGTTTTGTTGTTTTTAATGATATTAATAATGTTGAAATTTGTAATAAAATTAAACGTACAATTAACCCCATAATTGTAGTAAAATACAAATTTAATTATAACTTCAAAACCAAATATAACAAACTCAATCTTTAATTACCTGCAGTTCCAGAATATCCAGATATTGTCAACGTGTATTTTGATGATGGAGGACCAATCTTGAAATTGAGATATTCAGCATACACACTGCTTCCATCAAATGCTTCCAATTCAACTCTCAGCTTATAGTTTTGTCTGCTGGTCAAACCGTAAAGCAAATAATTGCCTGAAATGGTTTTTCACGTTGGATTTAGCTGTTAATTATAATTTATAGTTCGAAATAATAAAACATCTCAGGTTTTTTTATTATTATTTAATTGAACTGTTTCAATTGCACACATTTTTACATAGCTAAAATTATTGCGTGTTTTAATTTATTAGCAAATATTAAAAAAACATTTAAAAAAAAAGTTTTTGATTGTTTTTAAATTATATTGTTGTGCACTACATTACTGTTTTTTTTTCTTTTTATAAAACTCCCAGCTTTGAATTACTTATAAAATAGCAGTCGTTGTTTTTGAAATTTTTATTTGTTGTTTGCTAAGCAACCAGATTCAACAAATATCAGTTACATACCTAGCCAAAAATTTGTTTCTAAATTTCCAAATCCATTTTCATAATCCATCCATCCTCTGTTGAAATTCACTGATTTATCAATACGACGTTGAATTACCTGTGTTTAAACACAAATTAAAATCAATTTTTTACTATTTATCTAAACAAGCAAGACTGTACTATTCTAAATTACCATATATTTAGTTCCACTTGTTGATATTTCACAGTATACAGGACTCGTAATATTATCTCTATTCAAAAGATATATACCACTCCCTTCTGTATCATTGCAATCTTTAATTTTAACAACTAAAAAAAACCAATATAACAATTAAATACTGATACATTAGAATTATAGTCAAATAGGTGATTTTTGATTGTGATTAAAGTTGTATTCATAAATTTTAAAATAAATGTTTTACCGCCAAAAAAGCAAGTTGACGATGGATGAACTTTAACCTTAAAAACATACACAAATATTACAGTTTTGTTTTCTTTTGCTTATTTAAAAAAATATTTTTAAATTTCAACTATTTTTATTCATCTTCGTCATTTCAAAAAAATACAAGTAAAAAAATGTTAGAAAAACCTCTAAAAACCTCGGCCATTGCGTTTACCCCGCTAGTTATATTACTAACAAACAAATATTATTATCACCTCGTAATATAATCCTGCTTCATTGCTAATTGGTATGACTAAGTTCTTCACAAGACAGTATTGGTCAAACAACTGGCACAATCCAGTGGATGCCTGATAATTGAATCCAAGACAACCTTGAACATCTCCAGTAACCGTTGAAACTCCGCGATAGAGTTTGAACGGGAAAGAAAATTGTCCAAAGTTAGCAACTGTTCCATTGTCAGTCAAATTAAAAATGTTCGAAAAAACGTTTTCTTGCACAGTGCTTATATGAGTGCAGTAATTTGCACATTCACCTTTTGATGACATTTTAGCCTCTTTAACAGGTGGCAAAGTACAACTTAAAGTTTTGTCGTTATTACCATAAAGGTGACAATTTGTGTAATATCTTACTTTTTTATTTGTTTCATTCAAACACATTACAAATTGCATGAAAATTAAAACGTAGAATGTTAACAACATTTCTATTAAAATCAATATGTTGATTTCTAAAACTTAGTTTATATTTTTTTCCAAAATATTAGCTGTTTTTCAATATCAATTTTATTAAATTGTAATTATCCGTAATTTAAAAAATGTCTGTTTTAAACTCAATTATTCTCAATAAATTTCTAAAATTAAAACATGGAATAACTTTGAAAACCAGGCAAAAGCTATTTTTACAAGGTTTTTATCTTATTTATACTGTAAACATCACCAATTTGTTTGTTTACACAACCACTAGCAACCACTTTTTATGATGTTTTTAAGTTGATTTTTATTTTATCAAAATGTTTAAGTGGGGCGCCCGTGGTGCTCGTACACCCGTCTTGCCTTTCAATTAAAACTGTTTTACTTATATATAAAACACATTGATATCTTGATATAGTCTTATTCAGTTTTTCTATTGCCATATAAATTTGTGAATAAGCGGGAAGGTTGCATAATGCGTTGTCTTCAGAAATATACAAAATTAAACAGAGTAATTAGAGGTTTTTTTTATAATTAGGGGTTTATACTCCTTGTTTATGAAGACAAGGTCTAACTTTTTTCAAAAATGTTCCAAAGCAACATGCACTTTTGTCTTCAACAATATCTGATAAGTGGGGGATATTTGCAGGTACTTTTTCAAACATTTAGTGCTCCTTCCAAAAAACACCAAGGAGACTGGTTCCTCAAAACCACATCTACTCCTCCGAACCAAATGCTGGTAGATTAAAGATTTACAACGCATACTTTCTTTGTGCGAATGCACGGTACCCCCATGATCCCAGAATTCTGTATCCGCTCTTGATTTTTTGATTTATTCATGGCAACCACCTACTACCTAGCAGCTTAACGGAATTGCTTGTATATTACAGAATGTACATTAGAGTTTAAAATACGTTGATTTTAAACAGCCTGTACTCAAACGATAAACATAATTGTACATTAAAATTAATTTTGTTTTACATTAAAGTTGAACAGAAATGTATATTAAAGTTAAAAAAAATTGTACATTAAAATTGGACATTGACGATAAACGTTAACGTTCACTCAATTGTACATTTGTACGTTTACGTTCAACCGAATGAATGTTTATACTTTGACTTTTAATCGATTGTACATTTGTAAGTTAACATTGAACAGAGTGTACATTGACGTTTAACAGACGTTCAATATTTAATAAATCTTCTGTTTATTATACAGTTTATCTTCAACAACTAGCAGTCAGTTGAAATCATTAATCATTAGAAATCTTACGTTTTTGTAGTTCCATTGAAAACAAAACGTCAAATCGTCAAATAAGATTATTAATTGTTTTCGATAAAAAGTCAAATTGTTATTTGTGTTACTTGTTAAATGTATTAGTTTTTTTAAATAAATTAGCTAGTTAAATATTTACTAACAATAAAAATTATGGTATTTAAAATTTGTCAACAAGTTCTTTTGTAATCACATTATATTTTAATCAAATGCAATAAAATAATGCTACATAGACTAGTTTTGAAAACAAACAATAAAGTTCTCTGGCTATATCAACTAACTAAATAAACAATTAGAAGAAAAAATTGATGTTGATTTAGAACAATATAAAAATAGCTAACAATTTACTGTCATATGATATGGTGCAAAAATTAACCCACCATTATCTCACAAACACAACACATTTGAGAAGCTAAGTTATCTAACTAATCCAAGCCACAGTAATTATTTTCCATTAAAGTGTGTTTATCTTTTTATTCAACTCAAGCCAACACAACTTACGCATGGGTCAAAATCTTAGACCAAACCAAACCCGATTCAGCCTAGCCCATTCCAACCTTACTATTCGATGTAAATTGGTTTAAAATCTAAGTATGAAACGCTAACAGCATTTTAAACATAAAATTATAATATATACACAATTTCGAGTGTAGTTTTTTTTTAAATTTAAGTTGTCAAATTACTAAAACATAGAAATTGGATTTTTATAAACTTTTTTGAAAAATTGAAACACTGATTAGTAGCAAAATTTTATACAAAACAGCTCCTTACTACGAGATGAATAAAACATTTCAAAAATATTACTTTAAGCACCAACCGAAAAATCATCTCCTTAATGAAGAATTTTTAGGAACCCAAAAAAATTGCAATTTTCTAGATTAAAGAAAATAGACAAATTATTGTTAAAAACAGTTTTAAAACTAACAATTTTAAAACCATAAAAACATGTTTATTGCGAATTTTGATAGTGCGGGAGATTTTCTAAGCAAACTTGTACAAAGGTTTTTATTTAAAAAAAAACTACAAACTATTGACATACGTTAGAAATAGATACAAATTATAAGGATTAAAAAGTGCGTGTTTTGTGTTGTCCTTAAATTGTAATAATCGTATATATCGGCACAACCCTAAAAACAACCCAGGTCAGGCTCTCAACTTAAAGCATGTCATTACAGCTTTTGTGTGCATTTGGAGGGGGGTGATGTCAAAGAAGTCCTACAAGTTTTGGACTAGCTTTGGTGTCGGGAAAAAATTGTTGACTTACTATATACATTCAGTGTTAATAAATACTTACAATATTTAGAAATTCTTTAAATGTTGTACATGGAGAGTAGGTCGGAGAGGCAAAATATTGCAGAATGTTGGAAAACGTTGAATTACTTTTTTGAATAATATTGTATGTTTTCCTGAGTGTAGAAATTTCATGGTTCAGATTTATAATCGTCTCGGGGATATCGCAGGCCCACGTGGGAACGTGAAATATTTTTGTCCTGTTTATAGGGCATTTGACCCACACCCCATGCAAACGCTGGTGACGCCGGCGAGATTTGAACCGCCGACTCTCAGATCAACAGGCGAAAAAAACGATATTTTCATGGAGGATGTTAACAAGAGTAACACAACAATCATGGACAAAATTTAAAAAATTGGTTTGACTAGAAAACAAGACAAATACTGTGGCGTTTGGTTTGAGAATTATAGTTGGAGAATTATACAAAACTGTAGATAGATTTGGGCGGAAACAGGGGAGATGGACCCGGCAAATGGTTGAATGATGGAAATGACAAAATGCTAGCTGATCAGTACTTAAAATATGTGAGGTCTCGAGCCGATGTACTTCATAAATCATCCGTGCTTGGTCCGACACTTCTCACAAATTCTATCAATTAACTTAAAAACATATATCTCGGACATATACGTTTTTCTACTTTTATTTTTGTACAAATGTGTGTACTTTTTGGATGGCATATGTAGCCAGCGGGAGTCACAAGACCCAAAGAAACACAATCACCCTACTCACACGTCGAGTTTCTGCTGCCTAACTAACTGAATGCAAAATAACCAATCATAGAATTTCAAAAACTTATTCTATTTGCTGGATGTTATCAAAATATACCGCCTGTTTTCGATTTAAAATTTGTGTTTGTTAATAAGAGTTTGGGTTTTGCTAGGTGAAAATGATTTATTTAAAAAAAAAGATCTTTCAAAAAAGTAAGTTTTCAACTAAATCAAAGCTTAACGACAGTGTTAAAATAATAAATTATGAAAATGTGTGCATTTGAAAACTATACAATTTATAGCTACATGAATAAGTATAATGAATAAAAGACAATTCAATATGGTGCTAGAATTGATAAAATAGTGTAAGCAAAACTAAATTTGAAAATGCAAAAAATATGAATGTTTATAAAATTACTTAATTATTGAAATTATTCAAAAACCTAAAACCTTCCACAAACGGTAGATAAAGTAGGAATTCTATGAATAAAAACTCCTTAATCAATGAATAACTTCAATAACTAATAATCATCATCTTGCATGATTTCATGGAGTGATCGTAACCACCAATTGATTTCCAGATCAGACCTTGGGCGTATGCAACGTTAGGAGAGTCATAGTAGACACCATTCAAGTTTGATTCATGGCAACCGCTGTACCACCAAGCTCCTTGATATACGGAAGCGCAGTTGATTAAATGCACTCCGCCCCGGGTATAGAAGTTGTTAATTTTGTCCCAAGTTGAAAAGTTTTGTCCATTTTGGAACGACATTGAATCTCCTAAATGAATTTATTTTATGAAAATTGGTAACTAATTTAAATGCCGGTGAATTTACATGTAAAATTTGACATTTAAATTAGTAATTGAATTGAAAAATAAAAATTTCAAAGTTTATTTTAATTTATAATTATTTTTTATGGAATTTAAAGTTTAAGTTAGTTTCTAGTGTTGGTTTTTACTTTTTTTTACTTTTTACGTTCCAACGATTTTTTTTAAAAACTACGTTGAAAAAGTTAAACTGAATAAAAAATATTTTGATTTTAAGTTATCGCGATACTTTATTTTTACTATTTGTTAAAGAAAAAACTTCCAATTACCTGCAGTTCCAGAATATCCTGATATCGTCAACATGTACATTGAAGATGGGGGTCCAACAGTAAATGAGCTGTACTCAGCGTATGCACTTCTTCCATCAAATGTTTCTAATTCAACTCTCAACTTATAATTTTTTGTCTTTGTCAATTGAGAGAGAACATCATTGCCTAAATTTGTTGTTTTAAAAATGTGGTGACTGAACAATACGTAACTCAGAATGAGTTGATTAAAATTGTATTTGATACATTATAATTTAACTGAATTGAAAAAAATTAATAAATTGTAGTATTTGGTTTTATTGCTAATAAAATAATACAATTTATTATAACATAATTTACATAAAATTAATGTTTGTAGATATTTAATATTAATATTTTCACGTTAGAAATTCATATTTTAACTTTAAACTGATTAATTGATAAACTGTTAATTGTTAAAACCAGACTACGTACCTAGCCAAAAATCTTTTCCTAAATTTCCGAACCCATATTTATAATCCTCCCATCCTCTATAGAAATCAACTGATCCGTCAATTCGACGTTGAATTACCTGTGTCGTTTAAAACAAACTTTTATGAGTTTTTAACTTAACGTCTCAAAATGGCAGAATTTTACCAGGTATTTCAATCCAGTGCTTGAAATTTCGCAATATACCGGTGAAGTCAGATTATCCATCTTCAACCAATAAATACCACTGTTAATTGATTCATTGCCTGGAATGTCTTTACAATCTTCTATTACTGCAATTATAAAAACAAAACCAAACAAAACTGTGTTTTTAAATTTAAAAAATAAAAAAAACAAAACAAAACACTGTTTTCTAAAATTAGAAAAAATTCGAAATCAATTTAAAAAATTGTTTTTGTGTTTCGATATAGTAAACTAATTTAATTGTTTTCAAAATTCAATATTACCTCTAAAAAGAAAGATTGACAATGAATGAGGAATAACCTTAAATAAAATTTATATTGTTTTTATTAAACAATTATTTACATTATGATACAAATTAATTATTTGAAACATTCATTTATTAAATACTTCCTGCTTTAAAAAAATGTATTTGAATTTTTGCTTCAAAACCAATTGTTCAAACATATAAAGTTACGCAATTATATAATACAAATTAACCGAAAATTTAGTTCCAGTTGTTGAAACCACACAACACTCGAGTTTGGTTTCATTTTTAACTTTCATCCAATACAAGCCGCTATCTTCTAGATCATTACCAGGAATGTCCTTACAGTCTTTAATTTCTGCAGATTTCAAATGATGAAAATAACTACAATTGTAAAACTGCAGTTTATGCGAGCTAAAATACAGTTTCAGAAATGTTTTAAGCTAAACGTTTTTGATTAACAGCTTATTAGAACTTGAATACCTAATTTTATTTACCTTTAAACTTATTTCCAAGATAACACATTGAACTCATATTCGAAACAACCTTGAAAAACAGATAAAAGTATATTCATAAAAATTTAAACATCTAAATTCTTTTTATTTACACTTATTAAAAATGAGTAATTTCTTACCTCGTAGTAAATTCCTAATTTGCTGTCAATATTTGAGATCAAGTGTTTAAATGGGCAATAATTATTAAACATCTTACACAATCCAGTTGGTGATTGATAATTAAATCCTAAACATTCTTGGATATCTCGAACAACTGAATACTCATGATATGCTTGATACGATGCAATCGAAAACTGTTTGTAAGAAGTAACATTTTCAAGATTATAAGTATACAAAGTAGAAGGTAGTTTGTTGTCAGTGGTTATTTCTTCTCCAGTGCTAATTGAGGCGCATTGTTTAGCACAGGCAAGTTTTGATGACACGATTGAGATACTTGAAGGCGGCATAGTACAACTCAATTCTTTTGTACTTTTACCAAGCAGAGAACATTTTTTAAAATGTCTTGTTTTCTCACTGCTGCTTTGAATTAAACTTATTGAAATTTGAATTGCAAAAGAAATAAAATAGTTAGACAGCATTGTTGTTTAATTTTGTTTCTTCAAACTAGCTAGTTTTATGAAAATTCGTCAAATATGCATTTAGAGTATTTTACTGTTAGCAACAAACATTATACAAAATATAAAACGCTTATAAAATAACATTTGCTTTTCTAACAAGATATATATCCATCCATTGATTTTCAGACATTTTTAAACAATGAAACTAATATTAAACCTTTCAAGCCAAATGACTTCTTACAAGACGATACGAGTGCATTCAATACAAACGAAACAATCATGTTAATCAGTTCTTTATGAATTAAGTGAGGCTTTCTTTGAATTTTCTGTTAACGATCGAAGCAAAAGTAGCACTAATATACTAATGGAAAAAATTGACATTTACCTTTTCTGAAATACATTAAGTATATTTCTCGGAGAATTTATAATTATGTAGTTGATAATTATTTGAATGATATTTATAAAGTTTCCGACATTCTGTTGAGTTATATTCTATGACAGAACTAGAATTGTAATTTAGGTACCTTTTAATTAAAATAACAACACAACTGTTTAAAATTAGAAATATAATTAATAAATAAATAAAAATAAATATAATCAATAAATGAAATGAAGTTTACAAAATTGTTTTCACTAATATACCTAATTCCTAACCAATTAGGACTACGCAAATTTTTACAAATCTCTACAACTGTTCAAAACAAATGTGTCAGATCCGATATAAATCTAATTTGTACAATAAAAACACACTCAGACATAAATAAAAACTTTAAAGTGCTTTGTGTTTTTCAAGAAGTAATGCATAAATAATAAGTACACTTATCTTGAGTTAGGCAGTAATACTATTTAAGGTCTTGCTAAAGTTTTTTTGTTTTGTAATTATAAACAAAAATGTTGATAATTAACTGTGTATTTAGAGTTATTTGATATTATTTCACAATACACGGGTTTTATTAGGGTTGCCGAATTTCATCCAATATGCAGCACTAGTTTCTGAATCATTTTGGAGTTGAAAAAAAGTATATGGTTATTAACTATTTTCTATTTTGGAAAAAATAAAATTTTGGAATCTGAGTTTAAAAATCCTTCCAAAGATCTTGTTGAATTAACGCCCCTGCTTAAGTAGCCCATCACAATTATATGAGGTTTGATTTCTTTTGATGAAGCTTTTAATCATTTGTGCTTACTAATGACTAATGGCGTAGCATTATTTAGCACAGATAAAAACGCGTTCTGGACAGTAACATTCATAGAACTGATAGATAAAGTGACGATCAATATGAAAACTGTTTTGTTTCATTTTGATCTCTATATAATTTAGAAAAAACTGAAAAAGTACAAGATGTGAACGCAGGCATGCTATTGTCTTGAGATTTGATTTTTCGTTAGTTTCAGTAGTTTCCGAGTTGCCAAGCAAAACAATTTAAAGTAGCTGTATGCGGCAAGCTAGCTGCTTATCTTGCAGTATTTTTGTAAATCAAACCATTTCTAAACTTAAAAAATATTTGTCTTATTTTTGAAAAAGTTGAAACTTTAAATTTAGGTAACTAATTATTAGTTGTTTGGTTTGCAATGCATTTTTTTAAATTCAAATTGTTTCTTAAATATTTTTCTTTAAAATAACTTATAAATAATATTTAACTTGCACAAAACGCGATTTTGTTATAAGCTAGACAATTTGCATAAAGAAACGTTAAAATGATTGACTAATAATAAAATTATGATGATTATATAGCTACAACGTGTCATGAATAATATTTCATTTGTATGATTAAAAAATAAATAAGTTTATAAGTTTTGCAAATTGTTTTTAAAAACTAATTTTTTACCACAATAAATTTAGGTCAGATAAAATCCTGTCATAAAAATGGAAAGAGTTGAGCAATTATTTCTCGTGCTTGTTCTGACGTTGATTCTTGTAGAAGCATCAACAAAAGACCGAATGTTTAATAAGAATACTGACCTCCCATGGCCATGTATTTCTCAATCTCCTGCAATCTCGATTGAGAAAAGCTCACTCAAAAAGTGCTTTAAGCTGTTTAAACTGTGATCAGATTATATGTGTGAGATATCAATATTACAGAAATACAAAAATGTGTCACCTATTTCAATATTGGGATCCGTTGGACAGCATAAAAGTTAATGATTTGGGTTGTTCAGCATTTGATAAAACTGGTTAGTTTGCAAAAATATTTGTAAAAAAACAGTCAAATATGTTTTGAACAAATTAATTAACGTATTTCAGATTTGTGCCCATTAAATTTTGTGTACATGGCTGTAGCAGGATCATGTTACAAATTGGACTATGGAAGTTGGAATTGGTATGATGCTAGGCTACACTGTAATGATATTCAACCTGGAAATACATTTCCCGCTGTCATTGACACTGAAGAAAAAACAAATGCAATGCTTAGATATCTTTCAATAATCAACTGTAAGTAGATACTTTTTCAATACAAACAGTTGTCTATTATTAAACGCAAACTACTTTTCCAGTTTTGCAAATGTTATATAAAGCTGTTTTTGTATAATTTTGATTCGTAAAAATAAATATTAAAAATTTTGACTAATAATGATATCGTGCAATTAAAAATTTTAAATTTTTGCAAAACTAACAAATGCGAAAAACCAAAACTCTCCGCGTGCCTTAATTTGACCACTTGTTTACTCCATCATTAAAACCAACCACTTAAAAAAAGGTCTTGTCGAGTGTTAGGTCATAACATATGTTATCGCCCGTGCCTAATCTTGGATCAAATAAACATTTATTTTAAATTGTTATTAATTAATTTTTAATAAATGTTTAAAACATAAATGAACATACATAGCTAGTTTTAATTTAGAACTATTATGCAAACTTACGTTTTCACATTTTTCGTAATAATTCTTTTTTTAATGTTTTAGCAAACAAAGAGAAAATTAAATGTTTGGAACAATCTGTTTTTATATGGCTGGGAGGTCAAAGAATAGACCCAAACAATCTTAATACAACATTTGTGTGGAAACCTTTTATGAACGTCAGTTTCAGCATGGACCCATACACTAACTGGCAGGCTGGCCAGCCAGATGCCTATAAAGGTACAGTCGACATGGAAGCCTGCATGACATACTCTGGAAATGATTTGAAATGGCATGATGTCAGTTGCTCGGATCTTAAGTGTGTTCTCTGTGAATCCTTTCTAATATGAACTGATATTTTCTTATAGATGTAGTTTTTCAACAGATTAAAACTACAACAATTATATACTTTTAAAACTATATTGTTTTTCAATGTTTTATGAATAATAGAAAATAGTTTAATTTGTAAAATTGCATATAATCTTTCTGCTGAAATCAACAAAAACTTTTCAACTGATATTTTTAAAATTTAACCAACATTGAGATAATGTTTTCTTATTAATAATAAACCAATACATTATTGTGAAAATCAAAGTTTGAATTTATTGAATAATATTTATATTACATGCTATCAACAAATTGCATTTTTCTGATAAATAGATTTTTGTTGTCTGATATCTGATGTCTGACGTTTGTTATCGGCTGTTTGTTGTTGAATTATTTATAATATGGTAATCAATTGTTAATCCAATTTCTGATAAGTTAAAAATAAACTACTTTCACTTATTTTAAAACGGTGTTTTGAAAAAAAAAAACTTACCATTGAATCTTTCAATGTTTCATAGTCAGTCAAAACAAGTTTTTTTTTATAGTCAGAGCTTGGGTGATATGGGGTCTACAGATTTTAGTCTCTTCGGAGTAAAACTGAAAGAATTTATCAAAGAATGCACTTCTAATTTTACTTCATTTTCAGGATCAGTGTCAAACATCAACCCGAGGAGCCCTGAAGAAGGTTTGTGAAATGTGTAAATCTTTCCAAGGAACATACTAATTTAACAATGAGTCTGCAACACAGCAATTTCAACAATAGTTGATTTAAACGGGGAGTTGTTTAGTGAATGGATTTTTAAAAAATTGATTCTAGCTGACTATGATCTATGTGTACCATAACCTTTTAACCATTAATGTACCTGTTGATTTTGATACAAGCAAAAACAATGGCAAGCAACACTTTTCCCATTTGGGCGTAGTTGCATTTGCAAGATGTCAAATAACAGCTACTATAAGCAACCCAAACCCGACCCAAACCAAAAAGTTTTCAATTTTGAAACCCGAATCCGGTTTTTGGTCTGTAAACTGGGTGAAATAAGTTTGAAAAAAAAGATAAAATGTTCAGTACAGTTTTTCTAATTTACACCATGACGTTATTTCAAACCATACCTGAACGCAGCGGCCTGAAAACTCTTATCTGGCCTAATGATTTTCAATTCAGACGATACATTTATGCATTATACTGGCCTTTTTATGCATATTGGTTCAACAATACGTTAGTTCATTAGTCCTTGTCAATACCGGATCGACAAAAAATAATATTTCCATCTTAAGTGGAAAAACATTATTGAACACAAAACATCAAACGATTCTGCACTTTGCAGTTTGATTTTTGTATTGAAAAGTAGCATTGAATGCGTATCTTTTTTTTCTTGTCTTAAATGTAAAAAAAATATTCCGGTGGTATACTGTATCTAAGTTATTACTATACTGTGCTGACTGCAAACTAATTTTTTTAATTTAGCTAAAATTAATAACTGATTATTAAAAATTATGGTTTTTGTTAAACTACTTATTATACTACTAATAATTCTTGATCGTTTCGAACAAAAGGAATTTGTTGGCTATCGCCACTGTTTAAACCAGATAATGTGTGCTTACTCTCTACCTGATTTCTCGAGGAGCGCATCAAGCATATCCTCAGCAATTGGAGTTCCGTCACAAGTTAAATGTTCTTATTTGTGCCAAAATACGAGTGGCTGTGTTGGTTTTAATTTTTACTCAAAAAGCGATTCTTGCCAGTTTTTTAGTTCCTTTTCGTACAGAATGGTGCCGAGGCTGTGCTGTGAATTTTATGAGGTGACAAGCAATTTCTGAATACTTCCTTAGTAATAAAGTTATTTAAAAACTTTATATAATTATAAATTATTTGTTTGGTTAGGTGTCGAACAATTTTGTTGAATCTTACACAGGTATTTTGAAGTTTTAAAAAATTATAGACTACCATTCTATTTAGTTGTTCGAATATTTTGCTCTTATCCTATAATTATTAAAACAGATTCACATTTGTATTATTATAATTCAATAACATTTTTTTATGTACACAAAAGAAACACGTTAAGAAAGTTTTAAAAACAAATAGAAAATCTTAAATCATAAAAACTCAAATCTGTTTGTTTCTTTTATTCTAGAAAGCACAAACTTGGCTTACAATCGTAGGACATGTATCAATAATACGGGACTGCTTGACGTTTATGTCGCTGAGTCTTGGTACCTGGTTGATGGAGACACTAGCGTGAATGGGCGATGCGCCCAGGGAGTGGGAACAGGATGGTGGATGATTGACCTGGGACAACCTGTCAAGTTGGATAGCATTCGATTCTTTACAAGAAATGTGACCAGCGACCCAAGTAAGTAATCATATCAAAAATGTTGTTTATTGTTATCGATGGGAGTTTTTTTAAATCTAATTTCACGTTTATCATGGTGAATACTTTTATGAAAACGTCATTTGATATTACAATTTATTTTATTTCATTTTTACAGTTTACACCTATTCGGAGATGACAGTCAGATTGACTAGTAAATCGTGGTCAGCAGCAGTTCAGAAGATGACAGACTATCCAATCTGTACTCAAATCTCAAGCTTACAATCGGCAACTGAATACGTAATTCCTTGCAATCTTGAGGTTCCTTCAGGAAGATACATTGTTATTGAACATCGAGTAAATTCTTCATATTTCGGTTCTGAAGTTTTTGCTCTTTGTGAATTTGAAGCATATCCTTTGAAAACTAAGGTAATAATGGCTACGTAAAGTTCTCTATTTTTAGATCAACTCAAGCAAACTAATAGATTTCAATATAATTCCGTGTTATTTAGTGATAAAAAAACAAGAGAAGATTTTTTAAAACTTGCATCAATAAAATGTATAGCATATCAAATATTCTAACTAAACAATACCTTGTAAAAATAGTCAGATTTAATGAAAGAGCTAAACTGAAGGCACAATAAAATAGTGCAATTAATAAACACATAATGAACAATACCGTTTTGTTTCATTTCGCTAGCAATTTGAAATTTTTCCTTACTATGGTCTGAAAAAAAAACTAAGAGCACAACAAGATATGAATGCAAAGCATGTTATATTCTAGACACTTGTTACTTTATTGAAGTGTTTTCGAGTTCTCAAGCAAAACCACGCAGAATAGCTGGCTAGAGCATGTGTCGGCAACTCTGGTCTGTTTATTTCTTATTAAAAATAGAAAAAAGTAGCTATTGAAATTAAGTTTTACTTGAAAACAATTGCAAAATACAAAGTGTGACTTAGCAAAAAATTAAATTTTTGAATTTGATCACTAATTTGTTACACACATTTTTCTAGTTAATGTTTAATTAACATTTATCTTATTTTCACTAACACTACAGTATCCTAATTAATCCATCATGGGAACGGATTCGCATAAAACGCATTTCATTACAGAACAATCAGCGTCGCCCCACTTAAAGGTTTGTTGAACGAAAGCCTTGCAAGCTTCCATGCGATTGTATCCTTCATAAGCATCTGGTTCAGTGCCATACCAATTTTTGTAAGGTCCGATGTTGAATGTAATGTTGAAAAATGGTTTCCAAACAAAACTAGATCCAAGGTCTAGTGGATCACTTCTTTGAGCTCCAAGCCAGATCTGTCGATAAACGTAGACAAGCGAAAAGCAAGATGATTCTGGATTTCTGCCTAAAATTGAGCATAAGGTAGATTATAATGATAACAATCATAAAAACATGTTATTATTTTTTCTTATTAACGTATTTCACTAATTAATAAAATTTACAGTTTCTATAAGACCATATTTGTTTTTTTTTTCATTTTTTAAAGCTTGTTCAACATCTACGAATTTGAACACAATTTAAGTTTTATTAAAAATGTTGGTCTTAACATCCTCCAAAAATTTGTTTTTGTCACAAAACAAACGCAATTTTAATCAAATAATAACTTACTCGTGAGTGTAGTGAGGTATAAAGCTGAACTAGTCTGTTTAGCTGAACTGTTAAGTACAGCTGGGAATGATCTTCCCGGTTGAATGGCATTACAATAATGTCTGGCATCATACCAGTTCCATGTTCCGTACTCCAGTTTAAAACAAGATCCAGCAGTGCCCATGAATATAAATAATGGTGGGCATATGTCTGAAAAAAAAATCTTAATCTGTTTCAATAAACTTTAAAAGAAAAACAATAAAGTTTGAGCTAATAACATGAATCGTTTTTAATTTAATTTAAAAATGTACATGCTAGATTTAGACCAATTTTTTCAAATCTGAGTAAACAAAAAGTTACTTATTAATTTATTAAATTATTACCCTGTTTAATATAAGCCACACAGTTTTCATCCGAAATTCTTGTTATATTCAATGGATCCCAGTGTTCATACAAGTGGCACAATTTGGTAGTTTTGTAGTATTGAAATCTCAGGCAGTTCATCTGACGATTGTTGAAACATTCAATGGCACATCTTCGAAGTGAAAGACTTTGAAACATAAATTTTGGAGATTCTGTGACACAGGGTAAGCGTTCATCGGTGATTTTAGCAAAATAACGATCTTTTGTAGATGCGTTTATTTTTTGTGTAACATGTAGGATCAGAAAAACTATAAAAGCAGAAGTATACCAAAATGCCATTTTTATTGTTTTGCCATTTTTATAAGATGGTATAAAATTTTAAACAAGAACATTAAGTACGAGTAGTTATAACTACAATTTGTTAAATTAAAATTGATTTCTTTCCAATGAACAAATATACTTGATTAACTTTAAAATATTATCTTCAGACCTGAAATAACAAAAAAGTTAACTAATGCACAAAGACGTAAAAAAGTAGAAATAACTTATTTATAATATTATTGTAGGACTTGATTTTTACGTTTTATAATTATCTTATTTTTATTTTGTTTTTTTAAAAGATAACTCTTGTTCTAAGAATTTTTTATATATTTATTTGGAAATATAAACTCATTTCAAATTGCCGTTTGTTTTGAGTGACATCTAGCTGACACAAAATACATTATACTTGCATGTTTTTCTGAAATGGAAACTTTGTTAGTTTTTCGTTGTCTTTAAAAATCTTCTTGTTAATGCAACAGCAGCGTATAGATATAACTTTAGATCCGATCCAAACAACGTGCCTTGCAGCACCTATAGGAAAAAGAGGAAAAATAAATCAAAACATATCACCTTAGAAATTTGTAATCATTTTTTCAAAAGAAATTCTTTCTATTTTCTATAGGTACCCTCTACCAATACCGACAAAGTGAAAGACCATACGCGATCAATTCTGCTTATCGTAAGTGCTGCGGTGTTCTTTATTGCATCTGGTACAAAAAGATTTTGAAGTACTTAATTATAATTGATAGGGATGTACCGGGTATTCGTTTGCATCCGGTATAACAGATTCAATCGAATATAAGCTATCTGGTCCAAATCCAATATTATCTATCGAGCACCTAAGGTAACGAATTAAAAATAAACATTTATTAAAAGAGTTAAAAAAATTTTACATTAGAAATTTGCCAACAGTAGCGCCGTATTAACAGACATGTTTTTGTTTATTTAAGCCTGCTAGTGTTATCGTTGTTGTCTTTCCTAATCGCTCTTGGAAGTTCGTATAGAACGTATTAAACAGTTTATAGCACTGCTTGTCATTTTCACCAAGAAGTACTTCAAGCGAACCACTTTTTAGTTCAGGATGGGATGTTATAACAGACAAAACAGCATTTGTTGCCAAAAGAGCCGATCAAATTGTATTATTTTTTTAAAATCATTATGTATTAGGTTTTTTATAAATATCACTTATATGACTGACTATGGCTGAGAGTGAACTGTGTTTGCTTTGTGAATTGTTTTTTTGTTAATGAACAATTATGAACAATTATAGAGTTGCGTTAGTTTTTCAATTTTTTTAATCGAACACTTTATCAAAAGCTAAACTGTATTATCGTTGCCTGATTCCGGTATCCAGCATTCAATATCTTGCTTTAGCCGGTTTTGTGAAGCACTGAAATCACTTCAAATCGAATTCTTCAGATCGAGGTTGTGATGTGCTTAGGATTCATTAATATCGTAATTTACCTCAAGCCTAATGTTCTTTGCGCAGTGTTTTCGGATTACCAGAAATGATAAAAACACAAAACAAATCACAACCCTTAAGCAAAGTGAGAATGGACACATACAAAAACATCAAATCAACACAATACAGATAATGGTTTGCCACTTTGCAGCTGCTTCTTTTGCAAATGGAACATTCGCTTGTACATTAAGTTCTTTTGGTAATGTTTGATGCATTTTGAAAAGAAATCGTTTATTAACGTTGTTTATTTACGCAATAATTTTTTAAATTTATTTTCTAACTTGTTCCAACATAATTTGAAACATAAAACACATTTTTGATTAAGTGCTACTAATTATCTTCCAGTGGCTTTCAGTTTCAGAAGAACGAGTAATTCACATTGCATCCAAACCACTCGATGGTTTCTTAGATTACTGATGTAGGTATATTTTGTTAGAAGTTAACGAGCAGCCTATAATGAGTTAGTTTAGAGCAGGACCTAGTTCCGCAAGAAACAATATTAAAATTTGTATTGGGGCACGCCAAATACGGTTACAAAAATTCATATGTGAATTTAACGATATTTTTATTGAACAGCAGAAAAGCTTAAAACATGAAAAAATATAATGTTAATAGTATTATTAGTTCCACAGAGCTGCTAATGTTTCAATAATGCTATCATTTGACACTGCAGAATATCCGATTTTAATCCCAATTCAAATTTGGAATTGCCTCGCAAAATGCACATTTCCGGCCAGAACAATCAGCATCATTCCATGTCCATTGATTTTCATAATATGTCAGGCAGGCCTCAAACTGTGGATCCCCCGCCAAACCAATCCACAAGTTTGGTTCAGTTAAATACCAATTAGTGTATGAATCCATGGTGATGTAAGAGCTGTTATTAAATGGTTTCCACACAAATCTCGTGCTCAAATCATTAGGATTTATTCTCTGAGCCCCAAGCCATAAACTACGAGAATACAAAGTTGAAGCGAAACAACCTGTTTCTGGAGATTTGACTGAAATCAAATTGAAAAATATATTATTTTCCATTCCAAGTAATAAAAATAATAATTATTTTTCAGACGCATTTTCATTAAATTTACGAGTTGAAGATACTTTGGTTTAATTTTATATTATATACATAGCTGGAACTATTAGAAAAAACAATTATTAATTATTTAATGAAATAGTCGCTAGGACTGACGATCTTATTGTCTCGAAAACATCAACTCACGGAGAACAGTTTGAAGATAATTATATGTAGCCATGACTTTCGCTGCACTGTTGATAACCGTTAGAAAGGTTCCTTGCGGTTGAATGTCATTACAGTGCTGTTTTGCATCCGAACAATTCCACTGGCCATATTCGAGCTTGTAGCATGATCCAACCAGCGGCATGTGGACAAAGTTTGGTGGGCACAAATCTGAAACGCAGTACCGTATTGTTACACCTAAAATGCGCATTTTGGCGTGCCTGGAAAGATCATGAAAAAAAGTGGCTCTATAAGACAAAAAATATGTAAATATTATATTCAATAATCGTTTAATAACCTTCAGCAATTTAATTTTGTTTATTTATAAAGCCACAACTTTTCTTCACAATTTCTCCAGGCTTACCTACTAGCTGTGCGTTGTATGTGTGAGATTACTGTGACTACATTGAAACTGATAAAGAGTTTGCTATAAAAGGTATTTCTCACGCATAAACTCAATGAAGAATCTTACCTCTTTGACAATAAGCTGCACAATCTAGATCATTTACTTTTGCCGTTGACAAAGAATCCCAATATTGGTACAAATGACAGAATTTTTTATTTTTGTAGTACTGAAATCTCAAGCAGTTTACTTGTCGATTTTGCAAACACTTGAAAGCACAACTCATAAGAGAACAACTTGTAAATGAGATATCAGGAGATCGAGAGAAGCAGGGTAGGCCAATCACGTCGGTGCATTTGGAAAAATAGCGCTTGTCCACTTGAGCTTGTATTTCTCGAAGTAAAGAAACAATTATGCACAAAGCAATTACAACATCAATAGTGAAAAACAAATTCATCTTTGATTGTCTGAAATAGAAATTTCGTTATTTATAATTACTGTAGTATTATGCTTTTAACTTCAAATTATAAGCCAAACAAGTTCTGTTCTCATTTTATTATATTGAAATGTATGCAAAACTTAAAATTCATCAGTATGCATTTTACACCTTTCAGGAAACACGTCTTACTTTATTTTTTCAAATTTTTAACTCTGTTGCTAATGGAGTAAAACAACTGGATCTTCCGTTGGAGTAGGTTAAACTGCGTAAGTTGAAATGGACAATTAACTTGTCTTAACAGGCATAATATGAATAAAAATACTGTTTATAGATCGTCGTCATAGTAATATACACACATGTGTTTATTTGAACGCTATTACATTTTTTTACAAAATAATGGCATATTCATCGCATCGATAACCTTCGTGAGAGATGTTGGTCACAGTTAAGAGTCACGTCTTCTTTATTTTATTCTACATTGAAGAATAAGTTCATTGACGTATGTGAACTTCAAACAATGAACTGCTCTGCTAACTAATGAACTACCGGCTGCCAAAGAAATACAAACAAAAATTATAAGTTGTCTGAGGCTAAAAATTATAAGCAAATATCTTTATATTATTTCCAATGATATAGTTATGGTCAAGAAGACAACCTTTTAGATTGTTGAAAAACATATAATAATCATGTTTTCTTTTAAATGTTTGCATTAATTTCACAAACGTATTTTTTTTAGTTTTCTAATAGAAATAACAATGTTTGACTAAATTTGCTCATCGTCAAACTGAAGTTAATACTGTGAGCAAAATAATCGATAAAACAATCAACACTTTCATTACAACGTTTTCCAAATTAAGATAAAAAACATAAACAGTCTTTAACACGGGGTGAGGAAGTATCAAATTTTCTTTTAACTGGAAACATCTACTGCAATGTGTTTTGGTAGAGCGTCTATTGTCTGAACTCTGGAATTTTCTTTTTTTTTTCAAGAAACAGATTAAAAAGCTATATTTTATAGGCAATTCGCTTTCCGAAAATAAATCAGATTCCTTGGAGCAATTGTTTTTAAACCCTTCTTTGTTTAAAACAAACAAGGGGTTGAAAAATTTTTTTTATTTTTCCAATAAGTTTCATGTACCAAACGTGTTCTTTTGAACATGATACAGTTTGAAACATAAAATGAATTTTTTTTTAAACAACAGTTGAACTATTTTTATTTGTTATTTCTTGATAAAAAAATTATTTTCTACTACTGATTGTTTTTAACTTTTGATTCTGATTCAGAACTTCCAATTGCAAACTTTCTTTGTGTCAACTTCTTAGAATCTTCATTGCCTGTTTGAATGAATACACAAGTAAAAAAAGGCATATAGGTGATTCGTGACTACTTTAAAAATTGTAAAGCTTGAAGGTTTAGCACGGTTTTTGCTAACGCTTTTAAAAATAAATTCACATATGAAAATCTTAGGTTTTATAAAAAAAAAAACTTAATTTTTCCTAAAGGAATTCAAAATTCGAAAAAACCAGAAGCTGATTTAATTATTAAGTTTAATTACAATTTTCTGCAAAGCTTGGTTAGCAATTCTGATTTAGAACATAATTTTCATTCTTTACTTTCAACAAACTGTTTCTTTACATTAAACAACGGCGCTTTTAAGGTTGACATCAGTCACAAACTATAATGAACACGTACGCTATGATTAAAAATGCCTTAAAAGATGAAAAGATTAAAACTATTGAAATGAGTAAACATAATAACTATAAACAATTAAAATTGCAGTAAAAATGAGTTTTTTTTAACAACAAGGTTGTTTCAAGTAGCTGAAAAAGTGTGACTTGTGCACATTGTTTGATCAGTTCATTTAAATTAAAAATAAATAATTAGCAATATGCTGTACTATGTATAGCTAGTTTTTGAGTATCTGCAAAGGAGTCATACCTTTGTTTTAAACGTTCATGTGTTGAAGTTTTTTTTCCAAAAAATAAAATTGTTTAATATTTAATTTAAAAAAAAACATTTTGTTTTACAAGCAATGCTTCAGTCCAGACGAGCTGCTGATTCGCAAAAAGCGCACATTAAAAAATGGCAGTAAGCATCGTTCCACTGAGATGTATTCCACACGAATGTCAGGCATGCTTCGTTGTGACCCTTGTATCCATCTGGTTGTCTAGGAGCCCAATTTAAGTATGAATCCAGTGGTTTAGAGTTTTCGGGAAATGGTTTCCAGACAAAAGAAGATCTATAGTTATTCGGATCAGATCTTTGTGCTCCAAACCAAATGCAATAGGTATTATCATAATTGCGTAAACATTGGGCTTCCGGTTCTTTTGCTGCAAGAATGAACGTTTTTCTAAGATAACTATTTTAAAGGTTACTGTTGGTAAACCATAAAAACACGTTATGCTAACTTGAGACTGCTTGAATATAAGCATTGATCGCTGTAGCTTTTTGTTCAGTGTCAATGACAGTAAGGAATGATCTTCCAGGTTGAATATCATTGCAGTGTTTTCTAGCATCAGTCCATGTCCAATTTCCATACTCCAATTTGTAACAAGTTCCTGCTTCAGGCATATATACAAAATTCGGTGGGCATATATCTAAAATACGTTTTATTGAAGCATACATTTTAATTTTTACAATGTTTTATAGATAATTCTCAAAACTAACCAGTTTTATAAAAAGCTAAGCAATTTAAATCATAAACTCTTGTGCTGTCCAAAAAATCCCAAGATTGAAATAGATGACATGTTCCTGAATTTCTGTAATGTTGAAATCTCAAACAATTTATCTGTTTACTGTTCAAACAGCTTAAAGCACACTCTTTAGGTAAGCTGGTTTTAATTGAAATTTCAGGAGACTGAGAAATACATGGCCACGGAAGGTCGCTGCTTCTAGTGAATGATCGTTCTTTTACAAATAAATGAGCAGGTGGAAGCATCAAATCAATCAAGAGAGCAATATTCAAATATCTTTCCATTGTCGCGTCTACGTTTTAAATAATCTGAAAAAATAGTATAATACTTATTATTTTCAAAAATTATATGTCTTTACATTTAATCTAAATTTTCTAAAATTTTGATTGAACAAACTAAAAAGTAAATTAAAATACAAAAAATTCAAATTTCCGCTGCAAAATTGCAATTCTTTATTAATATTTTATACAAAACAATCATGTTGTAAAACTTTCATATCATTAACTTGAACGTCTACACTGAAAAATAAACTAATCAGTTTTTACTAATCTGTTTATTTAAAGGTTAGTATTCAAGTTAATTTTAAGCCCAAAAACGATCTATCAGCAAATAAATTAAGACTGGTGCTAAAACCTGTTCCAAGTGGTTTGCGTGCCACAAAAAACGCTATAATAAAGAGAAAACAATTTTCAAGACAATACAGGTCTTGCATAAAGAACTGGCAAACCAGTCCCAAAAAAGGCTCTAATAAAGAAAAAACAAGTTTCAAAACAATAAAATATTTTAGTTTTTTTCAATGTCTAACGTATTGTAGAATACAAGAATAATGCGAAATGAAATACTTCATTATTTGGCTCGCGTTGGTCACAAAACGCTTTTCAGAGCTTTGTGAAAAACAGTTGTTAAGTGATAAAGGTTGGTGCAATTCTTTTCTATGGTGGCACGAAAATATGCATTTTCTGTCCGAGTATTGCTGATTCCAACTTATAATACGATCACAAAAAGCTTCTGAAAAGCAGCATGAAAATAGCCAAATTTATAAGTGTTTTGTAAGAACTGAAGCAGCATTAGAAATAATAAATTCAAATTTATAGTTTGTAATTACACTAATTTTAAAATACCTGTTTTTTTGTGACCATGATTAAGTATTTGGTAAAAAATACTACTACTACTACTACTACTACTACTACTACTACTACTACTACTACTACTACTACTACTACTACTACTACTACTACTACTACTACTACTACTACTACTACTACTACTACTACTACTACTACTACTACTACTACTACTACTACTACTACTACTACTACTACTACTACTACTACTACTACTACTACTACTACTACTACTACTACTACAACAAGTTGCAATTTACAGTTTTTGCAGTGGTTACCAATCAATTTGTTAGTTTAAAATAACAATAAGTCACAAATGTCACATACAATAGAATGTGCACTTTGCTTTCTACAGTTGCAATACAAATTGTGAAAATGTTGTGCCATTTATGAGAAGTTCATTGTGTTTGTTAATGTAATTTATTTATATGTTTTGTCATGGTAGAAAAATTATAAGTGTCTCTTGAACAAATAACAAAATAAAGTTTTTTGTTTTTTTTTTTTTCAAATTATCTTGTAGTTGCCGTACCTGAACAAGCAGAAAGGAAATAAATAAAAGACCGATTAGTTGTATCAACGAACAAACCATAAAAACGAGGTTTGTTCAAAAAGTTTGTTATGTTTCAATATTCCTTGGTTTTTATTTAATTATTTTATAACGTTTTTTTTATTAATATTTCAAAAATCAATTTTGTTCATTTGTTGTTTAAAAAAAATTAAATTAAAAAATAATTTATTTTTTTAATAAAAAATAATTTATTTTTTTTAATAAAAAATAATTTATTTTTTTAATAAAAAATATTTTTTTTTAAATTTTCAAAATTTACTAAAATACATTGCCATTTGTATTAGAGTACTGCACGGTCAATTTTTCACGACCTGGCTTGGCCCGGCCCGTCTAATTTTGACCCAGCCTGGCCCTTATTTTACAGGCCTAAATCCCTATGTCCTTGGCAAAAAATTCTCGAACCGTCCCAGCCCGGGCCGTGCGTATTTTAATTTTGTTGAGCCTGTATTTTAAGTTTTCGTAACTTTGATGGCGGTAAGTTTGTTAATTTTCACTTTTCAAAGTTTTCAAACATTCAAGCAAATCAGCAAAAACACTCATCCAAAATACAATTTTATTGATGAATGGAACAGTTTTTTATTTCAAAGATTTGACAAAAAAGTGAAAAAAAACTGTTTTCAGTGAAAAATTGCTAAAACAACTAGGAAACAAACCTAAAACTTGTGAACAATCAAAGTATAACCTGTTTGTCAGGTTTGAAGCAGCTAGGAAAATCATTATCTAATAAGTGCATTTAAAACAGCTAAGCTACATTTTTAAATTGCTTGTTTTTTTAAGTTTTGAGAGCGAACTTAACATTTGTAATGAATGTTTGTGCTGAAATTTGTTGGTGAAAAAGATGAAATTGGTGAAACACTAAAAAAGCACTAATACTACTGATAATATTAACAGAGTATCCATAAAAGGCTTTAGCTCTAATCCAACTCAGGTTTTGTTTCGCAAAGGGCGCACATCAAAAGATCGCATTTAGCATCGTTCCACTTGAACGTATTCAAAACAAACGTCACGCAAGCCTCACCAAGGAAAAATCCATCTGGTTGACCAAAAGCCCAGTTTTCGTATGAACCCAAGGCTAGACTTATTCCTGGAAATGGTTTCCAAACGAATACTGTTCCGAAATTAATCGGATTGATTCTTTGAGCTCCAAACCAAATAAAATATGAATTTCCATTAGAACGTAAGCATTGTGTTTCCGTTTCATTTGCTACAAATAATGTTTAAAAAAACCTTTAAAATGTTTTTTTAATCAATGTTTTTGAAAATTTAAAAAATCAATGTATACTTACGAGATACTGCCAACAAATAATTACTAATGGCTGTATTTTTCTCTTTAGTGTCAATAATAGTAAGAAATGATCTTTCAGGTTGAATGTCATTGCAGTGTTGTCTTGCATCAGACCACTTCCAATTTCCATATTCCAATTTGTAACAAGATCCTGCTACAGCAATGTAAATAAACCCCTGTGGACACAAATCTGAAATACGTATTATTAGAACTGTTATCTTAATATTTACGATATTCATGATTAATTTCAAAAACTAACCAGTTTTATAAAATGCTTTACAACTTGAATCAGTAATCTTTGTTTGGCTTAGAAGATCCCAGTATGAAAACAAATCACACGATTTTGAATTTTTATAATACTGGAATCTTAAACAATTTATCTGTTTGTTGTTCAAACAGCCAGAAGCACACTTAATGAGTGAGCTGGTTTCAATTGAGATTGCAGGAGGCTGAGAAATACACGGCCAAGGAAGGTCGCTGCTTTTGGTGAATTTTCTCTCTTTTGATGAAGCGTGTGCATGAATAAACATCAAAACAATAACGAAAACTCTGTTTGCAAATTTTTCCATTTTCACGACTTATTTGTGTATAATCTGAAAAAATTATTAAATTATATATATATAGTATTTTCAGTAATAAAAATTGTGTATACTAATTTGTTATCCAAATTTCTAAGTCGATTCATTAGACAAACTACTAAACTGGTTTCTACATAAATAAAGAAACAAACAAAATGTTGATGTTTTTAAAAAACTAAAATGTTTCATAACTAGTTAGTATGAAGCTATAATGTTGAAATAACATGAAGGTATTCACCTGAGCGTTCGAATTGAAAACTCAATCAACAGATTTTTTTGAGTTGAAGCTTTAGTGGTTACTATTTAGGTATCTTTTTAATTCCAAAAGCGATTTACTAAGCATTTACTACTAGACAGTAGTACTTTGCTGTGAAATACTTGTTTTAAGTGGTAGTTATGACAACTGGAAAAACACTACATAAAAAAAACAAGCAAATATTGAGTCAATAACACCCATAAATTTATCTTTTGTCCTATTGTTTCAACAACTTTCAGCTCATGACGTGTTTAAAAAAACAAGATATCACAGATATAAAACAAAGTGTTGTTATTGATCATCTGACATTTATTAAGCAGGCACCGTAAGTTAATAATTCGTATCTTGTCATGTTGCTACAGATTTATTCATACGCTAGTTTTATCTGCAACGTTGAAATTGTAAATGAGTCCTGAGGTTGTCCACAAAAAGGCGCTTGAAATTCAAAAGCTTTAACTCTGAACATTAACTTTAATATACTGCTGATAAAACGCAATTTTTTACCAGTCTGAAATCAACGTTATTGATTGGTTAGAGTTTTCCAAAAAAAACTCTGAGAACTGAGCGTAAAGACGTTGAGATAAAATCATCTGGTTCAACATTGTAAAACGTCTTTTATAAACACCTATTTACTTTGCGTTTTTCTTAAAATTGTAGCTATGCTCTAGAGTTTTTAAAAAGCATCACACAGATTTGCCGTATTTTTGATGCATTGAGCTGATTTTAGAAGTTTTTGATAAACAAAACAGAATTAGAAAACTGTTTATTTTTGAGAAATGATGATTCAGATAACAATTCTCAAAACTCAACTGAAAAATCAGAAAGAAGTTATTACAAAAGATTGAAATTTATTTATGAAATTTCAGAAAACTAATTATTTACTAAAAATTACAACAATAATCACTCATCTAAAATTAAAATATTGAAACAGCACAAAACGTTTGAAAAATTATTTTATAAAACGTTTATCACAAAACAGCTTCTTGCAGTTAGAAATCTTTATTTATTGTAATTATTTTAAACGTGCCTTTGAAATGAAAAAAATAAGATTTGACAACAGCAATATTTTATTCTAAATTGTTCAAATCACTTGTACCTTCTTATACGAGTAAATCTTTAGTAAATTTCAACTGTGAGTTATAAAGGTTTGCTCATGAATAAATAATTTAATTAAAAAAAACTTTTTTGTAAATTTTAATGTTATTAATATTAAAAACACTAAACTTTGTTTCAATCAAAATTAAACAAATTATTGTTAGTTGTCAAAACATCTCTGAAAACTGTAAAAGTGGGCAAATTTGAATGATAAAACTAATGCATGTTTTGTAGGATAAAAGATGAAAAGTGCGCGTTGTTTCAGCTTAAAGAATAAAGAACAATAAATCAGATTTGTATAAGACCATAAAAAGTGTCTTTTTTGAGAGCTCTCATGAAAAGGAAGTTCCATTGCGTGTTTATTTCAGCTTGCATGTATGTTTTAACTTTGCAAAACGCTGTTATACAAAGAACGTAATGCATTCGTTAAAAGATATATGATGATATTTGAAAAATAAAAACAAAAAAAAAGGAGGAAAAAGATAAAAAAAGAGAAGAGGCAGAAAATGTAACAAGAAACTAAAAAAACAATGAAAAGTTGAAAGGAAGAAAAACACAGAGAAATACAAAAAAAGAAAAAGAGAGAAAAAAGAAACATAAAAAGACAAAAAAATGAAGATCAAACTAAAAAGATGTTAAAAAAAATAGAAATAAAAACGAATAAAGAAAACAAAACAGTAAAAAAAAAAACAAAGATAGAGAGCAAAAGAAAGTACAGAAAAAATCAATAAAAAAAGAAGAACAAACTGAGAGAGAAAAAGAGAGAAAGAGAGCAATAGAGTAAGAGAGACGGTTACATTTACTTCTAGACTCGCAGATGCACTGCACAGGTAATGTTAATCTGAAATAATAAATCACGTCACCAGTCTCTTATTGAGACAACTAAGTGATACGTTCTTCTGGAAAAAGTTGTTTTGAAAAAAAAAATCATTTATTTCAGTCGGATGAAAAACATTAAGCATTTTTCGATTTAACAATTGAATAGAAATTGTTTCGATTAAATCTTGGACAGGTAGACTTTTTTCAGGTATTTCTTGCTTTGTTTTCACGTCAATTAAGCGCAGGTCAGATTTATTATTGTTATTATTATTATTATTATTATTATTATTATTATTATTATTATTATTATTATTATTATTATTATTATTATTATTATTATTATTATTATTATTATTATTATTATTATTATTATTATTATTATTATTATTATTATTATTATTATTATTATTATTATTATTATTATTATTATTATTATTATTATCATTATCATTATCATGATTATTATTATTATTATTATTATTATTATTATTATTATTATTATTATTATTATCATTATTATCATTATCATTTTTTATATTTTTTCTGCGATTTCGAACATGACACATGACTCAAAACTCACAGACAGCAGAATCAGAAGCACGTGACTTTTAATCTCAAGTCATAAAAGACCTCAAAAAATTGTATACAGCTTATAAAAACATCCAAAATAGTTTAAAACAATCATGAGCAGTGTTTCACTATGAACGATTTTTTAATTTACTTGTTTTTTAAAAATACTCAGGTGGGGTTTCGCAGAGAGCGCACTTCAAATCATTGCAATCGCCATCGTTCCACTGGAATGTTCCTTCAAAGAAAGTCATGCAAGCTTCATTCCAGACAGGAAATCCATCAGGTTGTGCAGGGAACCAGTTTTGATAAGAACTAAGATTGAAAGCTACATTTGGAAACGGCTTCCATAGAAAATCGGAGTTCAATTTCGTCGGGTCAACTCTTTGAGCTCCTAGCCACACGTTTCGCGAGTAGTGATATCCATTCAAACAGTCGGATTGAGGACTGGTTCCTGAAATAGTTGAACATTTGCGTTTTTTAACAACTCCTAAAAAATAACGTACACAAATAATTATAAAAACAAGTGACAACTGTTGAAAATATTTGTTTTAATTAGTACGCAAACTCTTTAAAAAAAATACTAGATTAAAAACGGGGAATGTCAGTGACACCGAATTTTGTGATGACACCGACAGTTCGGTGTCATTGCCAAAAATTCGGTGTTAACGCCACCGACTAGTTGGCGTTAACACCGACTGGTTGGCGTTAACACCGACATTTTAAAAAGAGTCGGTGTGATCGCAAAAGTCGGTGATAATGATATTAGCATGAAACTTTTCATAGAGCAGTCAGCTAAACGTGTATT
The DNA here is from genome assembly GCA_963978895.1 of Erpobdella octoculata. Taxonomy (NCBI): domain Eukaryota; kingdom Metazoa; phylum Annelida; class Clitellata; order Hirudinida; family Erpobdellidae; genus Erpobdella; species Erpobdella octoculata. The sequence goes on along the minus strand of OZ022243.1, from coordinate 1,650,031 downwards.
GAGGCGATGTAAATAAGAATTATAAGTGTTTTCAAAACAATACCTTGAAAAGCCATCAAATAAATGCCTATAGCAAAATTTTTCTCAAGTTTGTCAATAACGGCTGGGTAAGATTTTCCAGGCTGAATATCGTTACATATTTTTCTGGCTTCAGTCCAGCTCCATTGTCCATACCCGAGCTTATAGCAATATCCAGATGTTGACAGAGGAACATAAACAAATGGAGGTGGACATTTACTTATAATATCTAAAATATGTTATATATATATGTTAATTAAACATCAAACAATAAGTAACATTTCTAAAACTTGAGTGTTTTTACTTGTTTTCTGATAACTCAAACAATCATTTGACACTGGATATGACATAGTATCGTCGTTAATCCATAGATAGAATAAATTGCAAGTTTTGCTTTCTCGATAAAATTGAAAATTCAAGCAACGTATTTGACTATCCAATAGACATTTCTTAGCACAATCCAGAGCGGATCGAGACGAAATTGAAATTTCGTAACTCTGAGAATAACACTGCCTGGTAATTTGGATAAAGTTTGTTTGCAAAAACCTCCCATGAACTGTTAGAAACAACACGAGAAACAACACTGGCATAAAATCCTTATCCATACTGGTGGTTCAAAAAATGACTGTAACCTCAAATTAAAACGGTAAACTGTAATGTAAAAGTCAATTGAAAACATCATAGTCATATTAAAGTAAATATAACTTTGGAGAATTACGATTGCATAAACAGTTTTTTTAACACAAATATTTACTTTTATTTACACGTATTGCTTTCATGATAAAACATATTACACTTTGCTCTGGTATTTTTGTTTAAAATGTCAATACAAATCAATACAGATTTCCAAATTAGAATAAACTCAGCATAGCAAATTCAAAAAAATAACAAACCATTACAATTACAAAACTTGCTTTGGTATCTTTGTTTAAAATTTCAATAAAATTCAAACAACATTGCTAAATTAGTTCTCTCAAATAAACTCAGCCTAGCAAATTCAAGAATAACAAGCTTTCACAATTACAAAATTTAGAACTTACTTTTCTGCGAGTCCACGCACACCAACACACATACACACGCACACAAGTTTTACAACTTCCCTGTGTCGGTCTGCGTGTAACGGCTACGAATCCGAGTTGTTAGTTGCTATATTGGAAGCGATTATGTTTGCAGTTCGTTGTCATGGGGGACTAATTGCAATTAGTTCGGCCATGTAGGGTTCTATGGGTAGGGTATTGTTATAAATCAGAAAAGAAACAATAAACAATGTAGTACATCAATCATCAAATTTGATCCACGTGATCTGTTATCGTTTATTAAATATGGGATCTTGGGGGAAGAGCGATTAGGCATTTGCCTGTAGAACTGAATGTCTTCGGTTCGAATTCTACCGGCGTCACTAGCGTTCTTAGAGTTCTGGGTAGGTCTCAAGTTGAAATGTGCCCGCAAAATTGTTGAAAATTTTGTTACATAGGTAGCGTATAACCATAGATGTTTACGTTATTTATGCGTAAGCTTTCTTTCTTTCAGAAAAGTTATCAACTCGTAGCTTCTATACATTTTAAAATATTTCTTTTGTTTGAATTTATATGAATAATGACTTCTCTTGCAAGCATGAAACAACAACAACAAACGGCAATGGATTTGAAGGATAATGAAAAAAAAAAAGATGTCACTGCAAAGTGTTGCCCACTATTGTAGTACGTGGAGCGGTTTTTTTTTGTTTCATGAGGGCAGGCCTTCATAACCGGATGAAAAAAAATCTCTTGAGATGAGAGTTTTTATTACATTTAATAATCGCATCCTTCATAAAAATTTGCACGTCATTAAACAGCCGTTGTCTTGTTTTTGTTGTCTTCATGTGTGACATAATGTAAACAGAATGCTTAAAAACTATTTAGAGAAGTATGAATTAAAAGCAAATAAAAACACTTTCAAATTAACAAACGACTTAAAGTTGTTTTTTTCAGATATTAATTGGTCACTACTGAAAACAATAAACAAATTCAAGCCATTTACTTTTACAAACAATTATGTTTTCAATTGTTTCTAAAATAACTCGGGGAAAGCTTCGCAGAGAGCGCATTTCAAGTCAGCGCAATCAGCATCGTTCCACAGATACTCTCCAACAATGTAGGTCATGCATGCTTCATTCCAGTCATACTTTCCATCCGGTTGACCAGTTTTCCAGTTCTGATAAGGACCAATGATGTGAGTCACATTTGGAAACGGCTTCCATTGAAATACAGATGTCAAATTTGTTGGGTCTACTCTTTGAGCTCCTAACCAAACATTTCTTGAAGAATGGAAATCTTTCAAACAGTAAAATTGAGGAGTTGTTTCTGAAATAATAATTATTTAAGTTTTGTAGCAAATCATGTAAGAGTTTAGAATACCTAAAAATATAAACAAGTTAATATTAACATAGGTTGAACTGATATTTGTATAACGCCATCCCAGGAATTAATGATCTTTTCGTTAGAATAAATGTTGGATTTATGATATTTGAAATATGTCTTAAACGAACAATCTACTTAATTTGTTTTGAAGCGTCGTTAAAACAAAACAGTTGATGTTTGAACCTTGAAATGCCATCAAATAAATGTTGGTAGCAATAGTTTTCTCAGGACTATCAATAACTGTTAGGAAAGATCTTCCAGGCTGAATATTGTTACATATCTTTCTGGCATCAGTCCAGTTCCAATTTCCATACTCGAGTTTATAGCAATATCCAGAAGATGACAGAGGAACATAAACAAATGGAGGTGGACATATACTTTCAATATCTACATCATGTTAATAACGTGTTTATTAATAATAAACAATAATAAAAAACATAACACATTTAGAAATTATTACTTCTCCTTTGATAACTCAAACAATCATTTGATACCGGATAATACATGGTAACATCGCTAATCCATATATTGAACAAATAGCAAAGTTTGCGTGTTTGATGAAATTGAAAATTCAGGCAGTTTATTCGACTATTTAAAAGACATTTTACTGCACAATTCGGAACTGATCGACACGGGATTGAAATTTCACGATTTTGAGAATAACATGGCCATTGGTTTTTGGTGACTTGAATAAAGTTCCTCTGCAAAAGATCTCCACTGACCGTTATAAACAGGATAACGAAAACTGATAGAACATTTCTGCTCATCTTGGTTATTGGTGACACGACTTTTCAGATCAAAGCAGAAGAAATCTTTAATTAAAATTCCAATTAAAATCAAATTGCAACAATAAATTACAAGTTAAAAACTTTTTTTCCTAAAAAGTTAACTTTTGTCAATTTTGTCTGCTGTAGTTGATTCAAAATATTCACTGTTTTTTATGATGAAATTAATAATTTCTATTAAATATTGTATTGAATAAAAACCAAATTATTTGCCAACTATTTTATCAAACTAACTCATTCACTATCAAATAAGAAAATCTTCACAGACAAAGTTTGACAGTTTCTCGAAGTCGAGCGGCGATAGCTGAAAGTCTGAGTTTTTCAATTACTATATTAAATATGGATGTGTTTGTAGCTCGTTGTCATGGCCACTAATTGCAACAAGTTAGATTAAACAATGCTCTATGAAGAGGAGATTGTTTTAAATAAAGAATAAAAAAAAGTTGTTCAGTCATCCAATCAGTTTTAAGTGATTTGTGAATAAACTAAATGTATGAACTGACACCTAGCACAAAATCCCAAACGGATTCAGGCATTTAAATGTTACATTAAAATTGAACTTTACACTGGGAACCAGTCCACTCAGATGTGTTCCAAGTATGTCATGCCCGTTCCTCCTGAGAAAACGGGAGACCAATTTGAATTTGAGCCCATTGGTATAGTTATTCCTGAAAATGGTTTCCAGAGGACTATTGAGCTCATGTTTACTTCATAAGATAACTGAGCTCCTAACCAGATTCATTATAAACATCGGGCTTTCGGTAGGCTTGCTGCAAATAAAATTTGAACTTTAAACTGATTTAACAATTTCAGGATTTTGTTGTGTCATATGTTAAATTTAATCCAATTACAAAGAGCAAAAACTGAGAAAATAACATTATAACATTTTTCTCAAAGTTAACTTTTTTGTAATTAAGTCATAAAAAGCTAATTTAATGTTTCAAAAAATTATGCTTGAAATAAAAAAACAATAAGTTTATTGCTTGTAAGTAGTTTTTGTACAAGATGTTCTTTTTTTTTATTTTTTTAGTTGTATTTTTTTATATTGTAAAAAGCAAAACAATTACAAAAGTTTAAAATTTGTATTTTGCTTAAGTTTAGTTATGAACTTATGCATATAAAAAAAGTTATTGTTTTTATTAGTGAGTCGTACTAGAAATATTTAATTAGTTAATTTGAAAACCATTTAATTGATAAAAACAATGTCCACTAGAAATAAATCTTTAATGTTTGAATTTAATTAACGCTGTCGACAGATTTAAATAAAAAAAAACATTATTCGTTTTATATAAAAATAATTAGAACAGCTATGAAAAACACAAAAGATGTTGGTTAAAAAAAATTTCAAACAGCTTGAAAGATTAACACTGTTTTATCAGTTTATGATTCGTGCACACAGATTGACATAAAGACAACAAGCATAACTTAATCATCATATTTAATTAATTCAAGTAGTTTATAATTTATCGTAATACATATTCAAATTTAAATTTAAAGCAACGAGTTAAATCTAAAATCGGAGTAGTTTTTAATTTAATTAACTTTTAAAACATATTTTTTTAAAATTATTTCACATTTACAACAATAAATGTTAATGTTATGGATCGGTTCAATTCAGAAGAGCTTTTGATTTGCAAAGAACGCATTTTAATATAATACAGTTGAGATTATTCAATTGAAATGCAATAAAATAATATGTCTCACTAGCCCTTTTGTTTTGTAAATTATTTGGCTTGCCAGCCCATCGTACCAGTTCAAATTGGAACCCAGAGCTAAAATGACTTCGCGAAATGGCTTCCAAACAAAAACGGAATCGAAGACACTCGAATAACTGTTGTCATCTTCTAACCAAGAACAAATCGGGCTTACGTTTCAGCAACTCAAACACAAATAAACAACCGTACAAACTGCAAAGCGTTATTTTTAATCTAAATTGAATTCACAAAGAGCGCACTTGGAGATATTGCAACCGACATCGTTCCACTGAAAGCTCTTCCACTTGTAGGTTACACAAGCTTCTTGATATTCAGGCGTTCCATCGGGCTGGCCTGGAAACCAATTGGTATACGAGCCCAGGCTGAAACTGATGTTTAGAAACGGTTTCCAAAAAAAATCTGATGTCAGATCAGACGGGTCTGCTCTTTGAGCGCCAAGCCAAATTGTTCGTGAATGCTGGTAATCTAGTAAACAGCTGCTCAAAGGGGTTGCTAAAAATAATTAAATTTGTTTTTTATTGAGCTAAATTTATCAGTTAAATAAAATTTTTGTACTGATAATTTTTTTATAATAAAAAAAAATAATGACTCAATAAAATGAATGAAAAAACAAACTTCTTGATTTTTTGAATTTAGAACAAAAATTTGCGAAGCAAATCAATGTGCAGTTCAGCATGTTTTAAAAACTTTAGTAAAGATGATTACTACAAATACCCCGTCAAAAATGTGTTTACTCTAATTGCTCAGCAATATAAAATAATGTTCAAACTTTCAACCGAATCTATTCAAGCAAATTAAAATCACAGTATTGTCTGCTATGGATTTTTAAGACAGCTTCAATGTCTTACAACTAGGTTGTTCTTGGACGCCGATAGCGCCCGTTTATTTCGCACGTTAAAAATTTATTAATGTAATCTGAAATGTATTTAATTTGAATTTATTTATGATGTAAACATGAATTTTTAGTAATTTATATTTAAACATAAACAATATATATATTATTTATTTATTTATGGTATATTGTGAATACGTATAATTGGGCGCCAGCTCGAATTTTGTTCAATCGTAATTATTAGAAATTTAATAATTAAACATAATTAAACATAAACAATATATATATATATATATATATATATATATATATATATATATATATATATATATATATATATATTATATATTTATTTATGGTATATTATCATTATAATTGAATTTTTTAATTTAGCTGAAACGAACGAAGCAAAAAGTCTTTAATAATACAATATTTTTTCGAAATTTATTTTTGGTTTAATCTTCATATTTATAGTTATAATAATGAACAATACAATGTTCAATTATAGCTGACACAAACGACGCGATCTCTCTCTGTCTCTCTCTCTCTCTCTCCCTCTCTCTCTCTCTCTCTCTTTCTCTCTCTCTCTCTCTTTCTCTCTCTCTCTCTCTCTCTCTCTCTCTCTCTCTCTCTCTCTCTCTCTCTCTCTCTCTCTCACTCTATCTCTTATACACACATTTTATAGGGGCGGCCGAGCAACTTTTGCCTGTATTAAGCTTTTGTGCCCGATGAACTTTTTACGTGAAAAAATGCAATTAAAATGGGAAGTAGTAATTATTTCTTTAAAAAAATGGAATTGGAATAAGAAGTAGTAATTATTTTGTGATTTAAAATAGAATTAGATTGAGAAGTAGAAATTTAAAATGGAAATAAAATGAGAAGTAGAAATTTTATTTTTCGTTTTAAAATAATACTTATGCTCCATTTCTAAATTGTTGACCGACAGGCCTTAGTTATTTGATTGATATGTAGTCAGTAAGGGAAACATTGTTGTTGGATTCTTATCGTTAGATAAATACATTAATTTAAGATAATTGAAATGGAATGCATGAAAATAATTTTAAAAATTAAACATACATACATACATACATACATACATACATACATACATACATACATACATACATACATACATACATACATACATACAGATATGCATCAAAAAATGTTCCCTGGTTCAAAGTTCCGGAGGTAAATGTTTCTCTTGGTATCGGTATCCGGCGTTTGAAAAACAGTTGCTCATCATGTTACAGCTGCTTGACGGTTTCAAAAAGACATCTTGGTTCTAGTGCTCTGAAGATTTGCCGGTTATTCGGTGCTGGTTGGAAACGGCATTTGGTACACACATTTCGTCAGGGGTAGGCCGTCTGATCAACGGTCGTGGCCCGCCCACCCATGGTAGCGTCAGAAAAAGGACCGAAACGCTAGGAGGGTCTTCCTCTGAAAACCTCTGACGCAGTCGCTCAAAGAAGAGTCTTCACATACATACATACATGCATCGGTAATTATGTATTTAGATTACGATAGTCAATAAACATTTATAATTCCTTATAATTTCTCAATTATCTTCAAACCTAACTTCTTTAATTTTTCTTAATAAAGACTCACATTGAAAAGAAGATAAATAAATATTCGTAGCAAGAGTTTTATCCTTATTATCAATAACTGCCAAAAAAGATTTTTCTGGTTGAAGATCATTACAAATCTGTCTGGCATCTGACCAGATGTAGTTCCCGTATTCCAATTTATAACAAAACCCCGACGTTGACGCTTGGACGTAAACAAAAGGATTTGGGCAACTTCTTTTGATATCTAAAGTTGAAAAATATAAATTCAAAAAATATAATTATAATATAAGTTGGAATAACAGATGTACACAATATTTTTAATTTGTTAAATTTCAATAACCTCTGTTTTGGTAGCTCAAGCAATTTTCTTTGTAAATGTATGAGAAATAGACATCATTCCAATTATCGAACAAATAACAGAGTTTTTCAATTTTGTCATATTGAAAGTTCAAGCAACTTGTTTGTAGTTTTAAAATGCATTGTACTGAACAATACAAAGCAGATCGACACGGGAAGGAAATTAGTGGATTTTGAGAGAAACATGGCCATTTTCTATTGCTGGTAAAGTTAAAATTACTTTCCACAATAATTCCAGTCACTTTAACAATCAACAAGACCAAAACCAATACCTTAGATTTTATTAAAAGTACCATTGTTTTTAGTTTAGTTTCTATCAAATTTAAAAAAAAACAAATCTAGTTTTTATTTTGAGGCTAAACAAACAAAAATGACGAGTGCCAAAACAAACTATTTGATATAATAGTGTTTTTAATAACATTTAACTCGCGTTGAAACAATATTCATCTGAAAAGAATTTACATATGAGAATACACTTTACAGACAGCCATGCTAAATTGCTTATTGCTTAATATAAATACTTATTCTTGCTTTTTTATATATATATATGTATATATAAACTTATCTTCAGCTTTTTAATAGTTTAGAGTAGAGTTGTTTGTGGTTTGTTGCCATGATACTTAGTGACAAAGGAAAATCTATTAATATGTATTATGTTTTCGACTTTTTTTGAAACATTTCTAATGCTAATAAACTATTTTGTGTTTCCTGCATCAGTATGGTAATTAAAAAATAATTGACATTTCATTGCATGTGTAGTATTGTAATTTCCAGAAATTGCTGAAGATAGATTTCAAGATACGGATTGAACGACGCGACCGTGCATGATAATCGTATTTCGAATTTTAAAAATGTTCCTTACACATAATCTTGACAAGTTCTATTTTATTATGAAACAGTCTTACTGTAACACATACAATATTAGAATCAAGGTTTGTTTACTCAACTCTTGGGAGTAAATTGGAGTTGCCAATTAATATACATCACATGCTAGACGAGGAATAGAACCTTGGGGAACACCACATGTAATAGATTTCAATAAAGAAGAATTGCCATTAAAAAACACAAACTGGTTTCGGTTGATTAATAATTAACTATTTTAAGGCATTACAAAAAATACCATATTGGCTGAGCTTATTGTGTAAAATTTTATGATGGACAGTATCAAAAGTTTTTGAAAAATTTATAAAACAAACCGATAGAGTACATACCTTTGTCTAAATCACCAAGTAATCTACTATAAAATTTTGTGAGAACTATATATGTAGAAAACGTTTTGCAAAATCTATATTGACAACCATTCGGAATGAATGAATGAACGTCACTATTTTTTCAAATATCTTAGAGAAGTATAGAAGTTTTGAGATTGGCCTATAATTTAAAAAAAACGTGTTGCCACTTTTGTAAATTGGTATGATTTTTGCAATTTTTGATTTCCAGACAAATGTGAGTAATTTATCAGTTATGTAAATATCTCTGTTGTTGAGCCAAGAAACAAGAATGCGATATAAAGACAGACATTGTCTGGTCCGATACTACTAGAACGTTTTATAGTTTTAGAAATGTCCATCAAATCAAGCGGTGAAATATTTGCAAATGAATCTAGTGTCACCAAAGGAGAAAAATTGTCCTAAAGAATATTTATAAAACTTAGTTGGTAACATAGAGGTTTGTTAAAAAGTAAGTACATTTTTTTCCAAGTAATTTTCTTCATTCTAGTTACATAGTAACTTGTAGTATATCTAATAACTCTAGGTCCTACGATTTTTGTTTTGCTCAAATTCAATATTTCATAGACGTGTGCATCGTTCGAGTTTGAAACAGTTTCACATAAAAAATCAGTGCAAGACAAGTATAACCTGCTTGTAACATGTAATTTATCGTACGCCACTGCCAAAGCAACAAATAGATTTCCGCATTTTTAGTGAGAATACAAATTTAAGGAACAAACGTGTTTGTGCTTGCTCGCAAATGTGTTTTTGTTTTTGTTTTTATTTCTTCAAAACAAGAAATTAAAAATGGCAGTTTCTAATGAAACCCAATAAAAAAAACTTTGGCAAGCACACACTTGTAAAATAAATCAAAAACAATTGTTTAATGTTCAGTAGGTTGCAAATTCATGTTGTGAGGACACTTAGCAATTCATTAATTGGTTTTTTTGGCAATAAACTACAAGTCATTTTTTGCTGTTTACAATGTAAAGAAGAATGTTGAAGAACAATGTAATGCTAAATTGCAGAACCTTGTTTACTATTAATTTATGTAATATTGCAAACACCTGTTTGTTGTTTTACTTTCAAAAATATTTTCAAATATCAAATATTATTTTATTAAATTATACACGGTATTTTTAAAAACAATTTTTATACCACGTTTTACAGACAAATTAGTTATACTACGGGTTTCAGACATTCCAATTGATTTTACGTAAACTACAACAAGGTTTTAGAGTCAGATTCTATTGAACAATTTTTTTTATTCTTTTCAAAAACAACTATCATTGAGGGTTCCAGTAAAAAAATCATGTATTATTGACAGTGCAAGTAAAAAAATCAATTATTATTGATTGTGCAAAAAAAACAAATGTTAAGCAAAGCCAGCAAAAAACGTTAAACCTGGTTGTGCAAGCAAAAAACAACTAGTGATAACAATGCCAGCAAAAACAACTATTATTGACAGTGCCAGTAGAAAAAGCAAGAATTATCGACAGTGCAAGCAGACAGATATATGAATATGAGCCCAGAAACTAATAAAAAGTTATTGCTTGTATTATTCATTTGTTATTCGTACTAAAATTATTTACATAGTTTATTTAAAAACCACATAAAAGAATAAAACGAAATTGAATATCAAAAATATTTGATTGTTTCAATTGACTGAACGTTGTTAACAGATTTAAAAAATAAAACATTATTCATTCAATATTCAATATGAAGATAAATAAAACTGCTATAAAAAAAACATTTAAACAGTTCATTGGAAAAACGTTTGTTATGAGTTAAGAATGTTCTAATTAAGTATAAAAAATAACACTCATATCATGCACAGTGATTGACAAAAACACAGGCATGATTTACTTATCATTTTGAATGATTCAAATAGTTCATAAGTTTTTAATATACTTCATCTCACTGAAATTTAAAGCAGCAGTTTAAATCTAAGGTCATATAAGTAGCCATATTTTTCAAGTTTGTAAACTGTCTAAAGTATTTTTTAATTAATCATTCAATTATTTCACTGACGAATGTGATTAAAACAATATAGCAATAAACGTTTATGTTATGGATTTGTTCAATTCAGAAAAGTTTTCGATTCGCAAAGAGCGCATTTTGAAATATTACAGTTATAATCATTCCACTGAAATGTATTATATTCATATGTCATGCACGCTTCTTCATTATTCAAATTATTTGGTTCTTTAGGGTACCAGTTTGAATAGGAACCTAGAGTTAAAACGATTTTGGGAAACGGCTTCCAAACAAAATTTGAACGGAAATCATTTGGATTAGTTCTTTGAGCTCCTAACCAAAGGCAGCGTGTGTATATGTTATTACACAAACAATCTGTTTCAAGTGAAAAACTGCAATTTTTATAAAACTCTAAAAAACTTTTTTTTAATTAAAACTTTAATAATTTAAAATTCACAACAGTGAAATGATACCAAATCGATCTTATGATGAAACGAAATTTAACCTTTGACAGATGAGAGATAGTTGTTAACAAATGTAGTTCTATGTTGACTGTCAATGACAGCAAGAAAAGATCTTCCAGGTTGGATATCATTGCAGTGCTCTCTAGCATCCGACCATGTCCAGTTTCCATATTCTAATTTGTAACAAGATCCTACACTAGCCATGTAAACAAAATTTGGTGGGCATGTATCTGAAAACAGTAAGTTTAACAGAAAGTAATTTAAAGGTTTCTAAAATAAATTTTAATAAATTACCTTTTCTAAGAAAAGCCAAGCAATTTGAATCTTGTAATCTTGATACCGACCAAAAATTCCAAAACTCAAACATATGACAGGTTTTTGTGTTTCTGTAATATTGAAATCTCAAACAGTTTATTTGATGATTACTCAAACATCTAGCAGCACACATCTGAAAAGAACAACTCTGAATTGACATTGCAGGAGAATCAGAGATGCATGGAAATGGACTGGCACTGCTTCTTATAAACATCTGTTCATTCACAGTTGCATTTACGTTGAGAATTGTCATAGCCAATAAAAAGAACAACTTTGCAGACGTTTTCATTTTTTCTCAAAAATTGAGTATCTAAAAAATTAAAAAAAATTAAAAAAAATTGCAATTTTTAACGCATGGTCATTATTAAAAACAAAATTAAATTTTCTACAAGCTTATTTTCCTGAATCATTTCTCAATATAAGTATAAGTTAAATTTAATTTCCTTAAACGTCTGTTGCTTTTGAAGAAAATCATTGGTTACTAACCTTGAAATTCGTTCTAGATTTTAGTTTATTCTTGATGATGTGTAATTAGCTTTTTCAATTTTGATCTGGGAGCTCCTTGCAGTTTTATAAATTAAATCACTGCAAAACATGCCACCTGCTTGCAAGCAAAATTGCTTAATGTAGGGCCATGTCAGTAATAGCAATTAGCAGGTAAAAAACAAATAAAAAACGTCAAAGCATTCAACCTGTTTGTTTATTCTTGTTTGCAAATGTTTTATGTTTGCCGATATTGTTGCCGAACAATCAACACAATTTCATGAATAATAAGAAAATATTTTTTATTGGACGATGTAGAACAAAACACACTTCGGGATTCAATGAAATAAGTTGGATGGAACTGAAAACACATGGCTATGTAAAGATTTTTTGTCATTCATTCTTTTTTTCGCTCATTTGCTTCAACTAAAATAAATTATACAAAACTATGTTTAGCAAAAGTTGCATAGTTGAAAGCTTAGTTACAACCAAAATAAAATTAGCAAGTTTTGAAATTTAAAATTGTCTTTATGTTTAGGTGATATCTTCAAGTGGGAAAACGTTTTTGTTTGATTCTTTTTTAGACTTATTTAATTTTTACCAGAAGAACAGATTTGCACAAAACACATTTCATTACAAAACAATCAGCGTCGCAACACTGGAATGTTTCTTGAACAAAAACCATGCATGCTTCCATGCAAATGTACCCTTCATAAGCATCTGGTTCAGTGCCATACCAATTGAAGTAAAGCCCGATGTTGAATGTAATGTTGACAAATGTTTTACAAACAAAATTTGTTCTTAAATTAAATGGATCCATTCTTTGAGCAACAAGCAAAATTTGACCATAAACAAATTCAACAGAAAGACAAGATGATTCGGACATTTGCTTAACAGCTTATATTTCGTTGACTGGTAATGACAGTAGGAGATGATCTATAATGTTGAGTATCGCTGCAGTGTTTTCTATTATCCAACTTGTTAAGTTTCCAGTATTATAATAATACTAGTTGAGATTTCTTCGTTATCTCGCTTTTTTCTTTTTCTCGCTCCCGCTTGCTCTCCTGTTCCTCCTCCTACTCGATCTCCTATTCCCACTCCCACTCGCTCTCCCATTTGTAAATTTGTCTTCCATCTATTTTTCAATAATTTGAAATAACACGCAAATAATGCCTGTTACACAGTGCTTTGAAAAACTCTTGCAATGATCATATATATGCACTTTTGGCTTTTCGGCCCCCTGAGCTGAGGGATCAGAGTTGGAAGTCTAAGTTTTTTTTTAATTATATCCCCTTTATGAGAACTACTTCCTTGCCAAATTTCATCAAGATTGTTCCAGCGGTTCAGATTTCTATAAAGGACAGACAGACAAACAGACTCACAAACGTTCATTTTTTAAATATAGATTTGTTTAAGATTTAACTTTGTATGAACATGATTCTATCGTTTCATGCAGCCTAATGTATAGAACCAGCCATGTAGCTAGTTTGAGTTTTTGTTCAATAAGCGTCATTGATTTCACAACAAATAAAACTTTGCATGTAAAGTGAATACACAAATTTAAGCTAAAAACGTGTTTATACTTGTTTACAAACAATTTTTATTTTTAAATTTTTTTGAAAATGAAAAAAATTGAATAAGGCAGTTTTCAATGAACTATTAAACGACAAGTTTCATCGCATAGTTTAGATCAAACACATAAGATGAGCAGCCTAATTAATAACTGTCGTCTATGTCTATAGGCTGGAAACGCGTTGTTTTGTTCATTCAAATTTTTGAGACTATTTTGCGTTCCATTCATTGGTTTCATTGTTAATAAAATTCACTTCAACTTGTTGTTGTTTTCACCGTCAACAAATTGTTTTTTATAAAATTTTCAGCTGAGTAGCACGAAATTGTATATTTTCGATATTAAATTAAAATCAAAAGAGTATCAGGAAACTATAACTTGGCTTACATTAAAAACTATTTAAAATGTCAAACAAATGTTTTAGTTATTTACAAGTTGACTTGAAATTTTAAAACCGTCTTTTTAACAGTTTTCCTTTTTAGACCAATTTTAAACCTTTCAAATTAAGTTTAAATAAATTAGTCACTTTTATTCTAGTTTTAGCTAAACTTTTTTTACTATGCAACTTGAGCAAAACATAGTGTAGTACAACGTGATGCAACAGGAGCGAATGCACATAACATTGATTTTCAAGTTCCAACCAATTGAATTCTATTGAGTGTGGTTTGTTTTACGCCGTCAAGTGATTAATGTTATTTTAATTTTAATGAAATCTCTCATTTTCAGCTTTTATTAAAAAAATGCACAAAAATCACTTGCAAACAAGCAGAAACACGTTAATAGTTTGAAAGTCTTTTTCTTCTTTACATGCAGATTTTTATTGGTGGTAAGGCCTACATTCAATTATTAGTTAAAAGATAGCTGCTGCATGCTCTGCTGTGATTTCATTTATAAAACTGCGTGAAATTACAACAATAAATTAATGAAAAAAATAATTTTTTACGGCACGATAAAAAGTGAGTAGACAACTCAACTAATAAAACATCAAAAGTAAAAAATTTAATATTTTGTTTATACGCAGCTATTTATTATAACACTTTCGGGATGAATATTTTAGTTTTTTGCGGATTGTAAAAAACGTTTAAGAAAAATTTAAAACTTTGTTTCTGATTAAATTTCCAAAAATAATTTTTTTAATTACCTTTTCAAGCTTATAATTTTTTTTCAGTTAAGTAGAACTCAAAAAAGCTTGAAAATGTTTGTAAAGCTGTTCATCGTGTTGCTAACAGCAACTCTCAACGGAAAGGCAACTGTGAATAAACAAATGTTTAGAAAAAGCAGTGTCAGTCCATTCTCATGCATCTCTGAACCTCCTGCAATTTTGATTCAGAGTTGTTCTCTTTCGATGTGTGCCGCTAGATGCTTGAGTAGTCGTCAAATAAATTGTTTGAGATTTCAATATTACAGAAACATGAAAACCTGTCATTTATTTGAGTTTTGGAATTTTTGGTCAGTATCAAGATTATAAGATTCAAATTGTTTGGCTTTTCTTAGAAAAGGTAATTTATTAAAACTTATTTTAAAAACCTTAAAATTACTTTCTGTTTAATATACTCTTTTCAGATACTTGCCTAACAAATTTTGTATACATGGCTAAAGCAGGATCATGTTACAAACTAGAATATGGAAACTAGAATTGGTCGGATGCTAGAAAGCACTGCAATGATATTCATCCTGGTAGATCCTTTCCTGCAGTCATTGAAAGTCAAACAAAATCAGATGCTGTTAACAGCTATCTTTCATCTGTCAAAGGTTAAGTTTGTTTTCAACGTAACATCGATTTTATATCATTTAACTAATGTGATTCTTAAATTATAAAAGTATCATTGAAAAGTTAGTGTAATTTTATAAAAATTGCAGTCTCTTCACTTGAAGACAATTGTTCGTGTAATAAACTCTGCTTTTGGTTAGGAGCTCAAAAAATTGATCTAAATAACTTCAGTTCAGATTTTGTTTGGAAGCCATTTCCCAAAATCATTTTACCTCTTGGTTCCTATTTGAACTGGTACCCTAAAGAACCAAATAATTATTTGGGTGATGGAGAGGCATGCATGACATATGAATATAATACAATTCAGTGGAATGATTTTAACTGTACTTTTTCAAAATGCGTACTTTGCGAATCAATATTTCTTCTGAATTGAAGAAATTCCTAAAATCAACATACATTGCCGTAATGTTTCAATCAGGTTTGGTTATAAAATGATTTAATGAATAATTAAAATTATTTTTGAAAGTTAAAAAACTTGAAAAATTGGCTAATCAGAACTTAGATTTAATTCGTTGCTTCAAGTTTAAATTTGATTGTGTATAATGATAAATTATTAACTACTTAAATCACTCAAAAATAATGAATAAATCATGCTTGTTGTCTTTATGTCAAGCTGTGTGCGCGAATCATGAACGGATAAAACACCGTTATTTTTTTAAGCTATTTGGAACTTTCTTAACATACGTCTTTATTGTAAAATGTTTAAATGTTTTTAAAACTGTTTTATTTTATGATATCAAATGAATAATGTTCCTTTTTTAAAATCTTTAAACAATGTTGAGTAAATTCAAACATTCAGGATTTATTACTATTAAACATTGTTTTAATCAATTTTGTGGCTTTTAAAATAACTGTGTAAATAATTTTAGTACGTATAACTTTTCATATTAGTTTTTTTTGCATTATCAAAGTCAATATTGGTTTTTTTGGTAATAAATTGTTAATATTTGTTGTTTATATGCACTGTCAATAATAGTTTTTTATCTTTTGGCACTGTCAATAGTTGTTGTTTTTTTCTAAGGACACCGTCAATAATTGTTTTTTTTGGTAATAAAATTGTCAATATTTGTTGTTTATTGGCACTGTCAATAATAGTTTTTTTTGGCACTGTCAATAGTTGTTGTTTTTTTCTAAGGACACCGTCAATAATTGTTTTTTTTGTAATAAAATTGTCAATATTTGTTGTTTATTGGCACTGTCAATAATAGTTTTTTTTTCTTTCGGCACTGTCATTTTTAGTTTGTTCTTTTCATCTGGCATTGTGGTTAATTGTCTTTTTTGCCTGCACTGTCATTGATAATGGTTTTATCGATAGACATGTCAATATAATTTAATTTTTCAACTGGAACTGTTAATGATAGTTGTTTTTGAAGATAATAAAAACAGAAAAAAAACGTTGTTTAACACGATTTTGCTCCTCTTTAGTAACAAATTTACGTTGTGGTATACATAAAATCGTTTGACAATGTTTAACGTGGCGTGAATCGTTACACTTCTAGGCCACAGAGAAAGGGTCCTTTGCAGAGGCAACCGTTTATAGTCGCCTACCCCTTTGGCAATGCGAGTGAACTCCTTGCAAACATTATCTCTATTCTTCTTTTTCAAATTCTGTATTTTGAAAATCTATTTAAAAACTTTGAAAACATGACTATACTAAATAAGATTCCATTAGATAAATTTTTTTTTTGAGTTTTTCAATTAAACCTCATCAATTGTAATTGTTACACTTTAAGAATTTCTTAACATAAAGTTGTTTAAAGTTTCAATAGAAGTCAAGTGGCTGGAACTGGAAAAACAATGTTATGTACATTAGAAGTTTCAATTCATTTGCTTCGGTTGCAACAAGTTGTTGTACACTATGTTTTGCCCGAGTTGCACAGTAAAAAGGTTTTGCTAAAACAAGAATAAAATTAACTAATTTATTTAAACTTAATTTGAATTGTTTAAAATACATAAATGTTTAATACTATTTTGTAACAGAGTATGTTTTTACTTTCAAAAGTAGAATAGCACATCCCGCTATCATTTCAACTTTTTTCAGCTTTTTTTATTCTAACTGATTCTGTAATTGCTTAAATTTTTTCTCAAACTTCTGGTTTTCTTTAACCGACCCACTTGTTCAATATTTCAATTTCATCCATTTTTTAAAGTTGTAAAAATTGTTTGAATAGTTGATAATATTATACTAGCCTTAATATTGATGGTTTTTTTATATATCAACACATATGATCATTGCTGTTTCGCGATTGTTGCGCCACCTTACAGCTTTATGCAAATTTCTAACATACATATACATACATACATTGTAAGTTAGGTATTTTGATTCTGTTATTGATGGTACACAAAAAACGTGTATAATTTGAAAACCAAAAATATATTCCTTTTCAGAGACGACATGTAAACAAAAGTAGCTGTAGAGTGAAGCTTGAAACCAGTTTCAACAGATTTTCAATGTAGATTCAATTTATACAGAAAACTTTAATGTTGACAATAAAACAGATAACGTTACAAAATCTGAACGTTCTGGTCGAATTGTTATTTAAAAATTAGAGTATTTAGTTTCAGAGTTGATTAAAAATGCTTAATCAATTTTTATCTTATTTTCACTATTACTACAGTTATCTTAATTATTCCACCATGGGATTGGATTCGCACAAAACACATTTTTTTACAGAACAATCAGCGTCGCCCCACTGGAATGTTCCGACAACAAAAACCATGCATGCTTCCATGCGATTGTACCCTTCATAAGCATCTGGTTTAGTGCCATACCAGTTGGTGTAAGGCCCGATGTTGAAAGTATTGTTGACAGAGGGTTTCCATACAAAAATAGTTCCCAGGTTGAGAGGATCCATTCTTTGAGCACCGAGCCAAATCTGACGATAAACGAAAACAACAGAAAAACAAGATGATTCCGGACTCTTACCTACAAAATTCATCATAAGATAAATTGATAAATCCGTTATTATTTTCAAGTTGAAAAATCAAATAAATATAAAATTTTATTAGTTTAAATTTTTTATTTTAAAATGTAACAGCTAATATTACTCATTAGTGTAGTCAGATATAAAGTTGAACTATTCTGCTTAGCTGAACTGTTAAGTGCAGCTGGAAATGATCTTCCCAGTTGAATGGCATTACAATGCAGTCTGGCATCATACCAGTTCCATGATCCGTACTCCAGTTTGTAGCAAGATCCAGCAGTGCCCATGAATACAAATGATGGAGGGCATATATCTAATAAAACAGTTTGAACACAATATATTTTTAATAACACTTAAAATAAAAATGGAACAAGTTTAAGCTAAAAAATATAAAATTGTTCCAAAAACCTATTTGAAAATAAAGTGCTTTGTTGTGCTCTATTTTACAATTTTAGTTAATTTAACATAGAAAAATAAAAAAAAAACAACCAAATTCAGAACTCAACTAAACTCAAAAAAAGAAAGTTAATAAATTGATACCACGTTTGATATAAGCCATGCAGTTTGTATTTGAAATCCTTCTCGTTGCCAACGGGTCCCAGTTTTCAAACCAATGGCACACACCAGTATTTATGTAGTATTGAATTCTTAAACAGTTCATCTGACCATTTTTCAAACAATCAACGGCACATCTTCCAAGTGAAGAACTTTGAAGCATAAACTTTGGAGTATCTGTGACACACGGCTGTGGTTCTTTGGTGTTTTTAACAAAATAACGTTCTTTTGCAACAGCAGTTACTATAAGCATTGTCGTCGTAAACAGCCACATAGAAGCTTGAGCAAAACAAAATAAGCATGTTTGATACATCATTAAGTTTTTCAAATGTATAATTTCACTTAACCTAAAATACAAAGCTCAAATATTTTATAAAAACAGTTTTTTCTGCAAAACCTGAAACTACAACTCTCGATTTAAACACTACTATAAACACAAGGTAAGAGTCATGTAGAACAGCGAAAACAACAAAAATTAGTTGTTCTTAATACTTTCAAAATAATTGTTGATCTGAAAAACTCATTAATTATCTCTAGAACTCAGCGAATAAGTAATTTCAAAGAAATTGCGTAATAGTTTTTGTTTGTTTTCATAAACGGTTCTTGCTTTTCGAAGCGGCTGGTAAATTGCCCATGAAAGTTTATGCGGCTTTCATTCACGTTTCAATACAATACAATCCACCTTCTGATTGTTTTGTATTGGCAACTTCCGTCGTTATTTCTTGACAACAAATAGACAATTGTAGATACGTTATTGCGCAGACATTTTGACTTTCATTTATTTTTTCAAATTATTTCTCAAATGAACATTTTCAAACTTGAACAAATTGTTCACAAATTACGAAACAACAGCACGGAATCAGTAAGACATAAAGCGGTGCAAAGTGAACTTTTTCAGTACTCCAACACTATGCAGAATAAGTTAATAAGAGCTATGCAAATAATTATGAGAAGACCATTGAACTTCTAGTAAAAAATAGGTTTTAAATAGACGCAAGGAGTTATTGCGTTGAAAGACTAATTTATTCCGATGGGAACAATATCACGGTGGTCTCTCGTAGTAATTGTAATTAAAATTATAATAAATTGTATTAAAAACAAAAAAAAATAACTTAAATTCTAAATTATTGCCGCTATGCTGTTTGTTTTGTATTCACTAGATCTACTTAAGAATAGCAAAGTTTTGACTTGCTACAAGACTTTTTGTGCAACAATATTTGCTTTGGGATTGTCATTGACGCCATGGTGCGCGGTAGATTGATAACTTGGAAGTATTAAAGCACTGGTAAATGCAAAAAAAAACACCTGCGCTCACAAAGTGGTAGAATCTAAAAAATAACTAACAAACAGTTTGTTGTGCTCTGTTTAATCTAAACTGTGTAAATTTGGGTAAACAAGATAAACAAAACAAAAATTTCAATGGAAGTTTTATTTACTAAATCTTATCTAAAACTAGTTTCAGTAACTAAAACGCATCAGCAAACGTGAAGAATCGAATTATAGTATTGATTAAGAAAAACTTCAGTTTTAATGCTAATTGAGTTCACATAGAGCGCACTTTGACTACTTTGACTAAAAATTGACTACTTTTGAGGAAAATTAAGAAATTTTTAGCATCCGGTATTTGTTTTCTAATGGTGTTTATGGATTTAAGATCGAATATTTGCTTTTCCCGCTGTTTCAGGCCCCACCCCGCCGGGTTTGGCCCCCTCTTTTATTCTTTTCTACCACACAGGTTTGTTTTAAATCAATCATTTTTTCACCAGGTAATTTTTACTAATTATGATAATTATCAGTAGTATGATTGTATTCGGTTCAGAATAAATAATTTATATACATATAAGCGGCACGTTATTACCGATGCAACCAATTAAATTCTGCATTTGAATAAGCATAACATTTTAAAATAATGACATGCTTGGGCTTGCATGCAAATGTTTTTTGTTTTTTGATTTCTTCAAAACAAGAAATAAAAACGGCAAGTTCTAATCAAACACAATGAAAAAACTTTGGAACACATGCTGGTAAAATAAATCAAAAACATTGTTTCAATATTTAATGGACTGGAAATGCATTGTTCTACAAACATTCAGGTTATAACAACACTTGGCGATTCACTATTTGGATTTCTTGTTAATAAATCGCAATTCGCTTTTTTGCTGCTTACATTTTATAAAAAAGATTTGATATAATTTTGTATAATATGTAGGTAAACATTGCACATTGTCATACTAGCTAAAATTGTAGACACTTGTTTCTGCTTTAATTGAGAAATTTCAAAAAAACTTTTTTTTAAATTAAATTTGTTTTTTCAATTACTTTGTAGTAATTTTAAAAACAATTTTATTTACTAAGTTTTAAGCGAAATTAGTTTTGCAGCACACTTCAGCCCATCCAGACAGCTCCTATTATGCCACACACGTTAATTTGTTAATGAAACAAAACTTTAAAGCAAGATCTTATTAAACAATGTTTTTTTTATGTTTTTCTCTGTTTTTTATATTTTCTAAAACAAAGACTATTGACAGCACCAATAAACAAATCAATTTGTATTGACAGTGCGTTCAGAAAAAAAACAACTGTTATTGACAGTGCCAGTAGAAGAATAACACCAATTATTGACAGTGCCAGTAAGAAAACCAATAATTATTGACAGTGCCAGTAGAAAAAAACTAATATTATTCACAGTTTCAGTAAAAAATAACAATATTGGTAGTACAATAAAAAAACTTAATTGAGCATAGAAAATTATTGAAAGTTATAAATTATTCTTGAGTCGTTCTGAATTATTTACATAGTTATTTTAAAACAATTAATTTCTTTTTAAATAATGTTAATTAGAATTAAATTCTAAATGTTTGAATTGACTCGATGTTTTAAACAAATTTGAAAAATTAAAAACAGTTCATTTGGTATTAAAATAAACAGACCAGCTATAAAAAAATTTAAAAATTTTTCACAAAGATGGTTGTTAAGAATGTTCTAAATAACTTGAAAAAAATAACACTATTTTAACAATTTATTATTTTTGCACACAGATTTACTTAAGGACAACAAGTATAATTTAATCATAATTTTTGAATAATTCACGTAGCTCATAATTTATCATTATACATACTCATATTCAAATTTTAAGCAACAAATTATACCTAAAGTCTGAGTAACAATTTGCTTCAAATTTTTTAAACTCTCAAGATAATTTTTAATTAGTCATTAATTTATTTTACAACTAAATTTAATTGAAACATTCCAGAAAGAAATGTTGATGTCAGAGATTTGTTCAATTAAGAAGAAATATGGATTCGCAAAAAGCGCACTTTAAAGAATTGCAGTTAAGATCATTCCACTGAAATGTATTATATGCATATGTCATGCATGCCTCTCCATTATTCATATAATTATTTGGTTCACCAGTATACCAGTTCAAATTGGTACCATTACGTAAAATGACTTCGGGAAATGGCTTCCAAACAAAAACTGAACTGTAGTCACTTGGATTAATTCTTTGAGCTCCTAACCAAAAGCAACGTGTGTTTACGTTAATACACAAACAATCTGCTTCAAGTGGTGAAACTGCATTTAAAAAAAATCAACAAAAGTTTTTCAATAAGACTTTAATAATTTAAATATCACAACTGTGAAATGATACCAAATCGATGTTGTGATGAAACAATACTTAACCTTTGACAGATGAAAGATAGTCGTTAACAGCTTTTATTTTTGTTTGACTGTCAGTGACAGCAAGAAATGATCTACCAGGTTGAATATCTTTGCAGTGTTTTCTAGCATCCGACCAATTCCAGTTTCCATATTCTAATTTGTAACAAGATCCTACTTCAGCCATGTAAACAAAATTTTGTGGGCATGTATCTAAAAACAGTGAATTTAATAAAATGTAATTCAAAAGTTGGTAAAGTAAGTTTTAATAAATTACCTTTTCTAAGAAAAGCCAAACAATTTGAATCTTGTAATCTTGATACCGACCAAAAATTCCAAAACTCAAACATATGACAGGTTTTTGTGTATCTGTAATATTGAAATCTCAAACAGTTTATTTGACGACTACTCAAACATCTAGCAGCACACATCTGAAAAGAACAACTTTCAATCGAAATTACAGGAGAGTCAGAGATGCAAGGAAATGGACTGACACTGCTTCTTATAAACATTTGTGTTTTTACAGTTGCATTTGCGTTCATAATTCTTGTAGCCAACACTATGAAAAACTTTGCAAACATTATCTCTATTCTTCTTTTTCAAATTCAATGAGAACCCTTCTGTATCTTGAAAATCAAATTAAAAACTTTGAAAACATGACTATAATCAAATAAACCTCATCAATTTAATTGTTACACTTTAAGAATTGCTTAACATAAAGTTTAATACAAACCTATTAAACCTTTTCCCAGGTATGTAATCTGTATTGATATATTTGTTAATCTCAGTATTATAAAATTATTTGTTAAAGATTCAACGTTTTAAGAACATGATGTTACAGTTGTATGCAACTTAATGTATAAAACTAGCCATGTAAATGACTTGCAATAATAAGAACCTTGCGCGTAGAGAGGATATGCAAAATTTCATCTAAAAACGTGTTTATACTTGTTTACAAGCATTATTTATTTGTATATATATTTTTTAATGCAAAAGTTGAACAAAGCAGCTTTCAATAAATTATTACACGTCAAGATGTATCGCATGGTTGAAATCAAACATACGTAATGGGCAGCCTTATGAAAAAAACCTTATAAGCTGGAAAAACGTTGTTTTGTTCAATCAAATTTGAAGCTATTTTGCGTTCCACTCATTGGGTGCATTGATAAAAGGTTTTAATTCAATTGGCTGTTTACATCGTAGAAAGATTGTTTTTGTAAAATGTTTTCAGTTTCGTAGGAAATGTTGAATTACTAGTAAATGCAAAAAACACACGTGTGCTCAAAATATGATAAGATCTGAAAAGGTACCAACAAACAGATTGTTGGGGTCTTTTTAATTTAACTTGTGTAGTTTTTAGTGAACATGATAAACAGAAAAACAGTTTCAATAAAAATTTTATTCTATAAAAATTTCATTCAATAAAAATTGTATTCAATAAAAATTGTATTCAATAAAAATTGTATTCAATAAAAATTGTATTTAATAAAAATTGTATTTAATAAAAATTGTATTCAATAAAAATTGTATTCAATAAAACTTTTATTCAATAAAAATTTTATTCAATAAAAATTTTATTCAATAAAAATTTTATTCAATAAACATTTTATTCAATAAACATTTTATTCTATAAAATTTATCTACAAACTAGTTTTAACAACTGAAACACGTTAGCAAACGCAAAGAAACAAATTTTATTGTAAACTTAAAATGAACTTCAATTTGAATTTAAATTGAGTTCACAGAGAGCGCACTTTGTGTCATTGCATTCTGCATCGTTCCACTGAAAGCTCTTCCCCTTGTAGGTCACACAAGCTTCTTGATATTCAGCTCTTCCATCGGGCTGGCCAGGAAACCAATTGGTATACGAGCCCAGGCTGAAACTAATGTTTGGAAACGGTTTCCAGAAAAATTTTGATTTCTGATCATTCGGGTCCGCTCTTTGTGCACCAAGCCAAATTCGTCGTGAATAATGGTAATCCAGTAAACAGCTGCTCAAAGGGGTTGCTACAAAAAATTGAATTTGTTTTTATTATGCTAAACACAGAAATTGAATGAATTCTTTGTACTGATCAGTTTCTAATAAGCAATGAAAAAATTAACTCGATATAATGAATTAAAAAAACAAACTTCTCAATCCTTTGAATTTATTTATTTAATTTAAAACAAAAATTTGCGCTAAAGAAATCAGTGAACATTTCAAACTTTTTGAACTAATGTTATTGTTTCAAATATTTCTAATATTGTTTTTTTTCAATATTTTATAATTAATATTTACATTAAAAAGACGATAATTATTTCCATAATTAATACTAACATTGAAAAGAAGACAAATAAATATTCGTAGCAAGAGTTTTATCCTTATTATCAATAACTGCCAAAAAAGATCTTTCGGGTTGAAGATCATTACAAATCTGTCTGGCATCTGACCAGATGTAGTTCCCGTATTCCAATTTATAACAAAACCCAGACGTTGACGCTTGGACGTAAACAAAAGGATCTGGGCAATTACTTTTGGTATCTATAGCTGAAAGATAAAAATGCAAACAACATAATTTTAAAAAAAGTTAAAATAATAGATGTGCAAAATAACTACAATTTTTAAAATTTTAATTACCTTTGTTTTGGTAACTCAAGCAATTTTCTTTGTAAATGTATGAGAAATAAATATTATTCCATTTATCGAACAAATAACAGAGTTTATTAGTTTGTTCATATTGAAAATTCAAGCAACTTGTTTGTAGTTTTAAAATGCATTGTACAGAACAATACAAAGCAGATCGACACGGGAATGAAATTAGAGGATTTTGAGAGAAACATGGCCATTTTCTATTGCTGGTAAAGTTAAAGTAACTTTCCACCATAATTCCAGTCACTTTAACATTAAGCAAAACCAAAACTATTACTTTAGATTTTATTGAAATTACCATTGTTTTTTTGGTTTAGTTTTTCTCAAATTAAAAGAAAAATCTAGCTTTTATTTTACGACTAAAATGTTTATTTAAAATTGTATAACAAATCTAGACGAGTGCCAAAACAAATTAGTTGAAAATATAAAGTTTCAATTAACAATTAAAATTTTAACTTGCGTTGAAACAATATTCATCTTAAAAGTAATTAGATATGAGGGTATATTTTACAGACAAACTGTGCTAAATTGCTTATTGCTTATAATATATATATATATATATATATATATATATATACATATATATATATATATATATATATATATATATATATATATATATATATATATATATACATATATATATATATATATATATATATATATATATATATATATATATATATATATATATATATATATATATATATATAGTTACCTGTTTTCTAATAATTTACAGTTATGTTGTTTGTTGCCATGGAAGTTATTCAAAAAACAAATCTATTACTGTTTATGAATATAAAATTTTCTGACTTAATTTTTCGACTTTTTTGAAACATTTCTAATGCTAATAACCTATTTTGGGTTTCCTGGATCAGTATGGTAATTTAAAAAATAATTAGCATTTCATAGCATGTGTAGTATTGTATTTTCAGATGCAGATGGTACGATGCAACAATGCATGATAATCGTATTTCGAATCAACATACACAGTTTTCTATGTTCTTATGTATGCATGTATGTATGTATGTATGTATGTATGTTTGTATGTATGTATGTATGTATGTATGTATGTATGTATGTATGTATGTATGTATGTATGTATGTATGTATGTATGTATGTATGTATGTATGTATGTATGTATGTATGTATGTATGTATGTATGTATGTATGTATATATGTATGCATGTATGTATGTATGTATGTATGTATGTATGTATGTATGTATGTATGTATGTATGTATGTATGTATGTATGTATGTATGTATGTATGTATGTATGTATGTATGTATGTATGCTTGTATTGACATTAGGCAAGCAATAAATTGAGTTCAATTACTAACATTGAATCAAAGTTTGATCGGTTTAGTAAAACAAAAGCCTTGTTTTTTTAATAAATTATCGTTGAATTGAGAGTGCTGAGATACAATCAAAAATTCATTTGATTAGCTGAACTGTTAAAAAAAACTGGGAATGATTTTCCTGGTTGAATGGCATTACAATCCAGTCTGGCAGCATACGAGTTCCATTCTCCGTACTACAGTTAATAACAAAATTCAGTACTGCCCATGAATACAAATGAAAAAAGGCATAAATATAAAAAATTGTTTTACATACTAGACGTAGCCAAATTATTTCAAAAAGTACTAAATTCATACCACGTTTGATATAAGGAACACATGTGGTATTCAAAATTTTTTTCTGTGGCTAAGAAATCCCAGTTTTCAAACATGTGGCAAATGTTAGTATTTTTGTAGTATTGAAATCTCAAACAGTTTATTTGACGATTGTTGAAGCAATCAATGGCGCATCTTCGAAGTGAAAAACTTTGAAGCATAAACTTTGGAGATTCTGTTTTACAGAGTTGTGGTTCTAGGATGTTTTGGGCAAAATAACGATGTTTTGTACTTGCCTTCATTGCAAGCACTATTATCGTAAAGAGCAGTCTTAAAGTCTGTGCAAATAACAAAAAACAGTTTTGAGACATGTCCTATGTCTTCAGTGAATATTTTTTCCAATTTCAAAATTTTAAATTTTCAGAAGAAGCGTTTTAGTTTTATCAGTTATAATTATGATGAATGTTAGATTGTTGAGGTTTTTTTTAATTATTTTTCAACACAAAATTTAGAAAATATGCAAAACAATGTATTTCAGAGGAAGTTTTTAAGGCTTTCAAAATGTTTTTAGTTTGAATGACGCATTGCATTGTTTTGCGCTTATTGATTCATTTCCACCATGCTGTTGTTCAGAAAAAGCACAATTTCGCAGAACTTTTTTTTAATTGTAACTGTAAAATGTTAATAAAATACAGTAAAAAGTTTTATTATTACTTTAAATTTTATATTTTGCGCGATAGATTCATAACCGCCTTTTAGTTTAATTCAAGTATTACATTTTTATATCTGTGGTAAAGTGTCTATTAGAAATTTAATTTTACTCTAAAAACGCTAATGATAGCTTTTTTTTTTATAATAGTTTATAGTCCTTAACACCAAGTGTTTTAAGACTCTAATGGCTGTATGTAGGAATTCTAGACAAAGCACTTCCTGTCGTGGATCAGAATTTGATCCTTCTTACTTTTCCCTCCTCCTTTCTCCAGGCTTGGGACTGGCTCGCAATTAGCGAGGCGGAGTTAAAATGATAGCTTTGTTTAAATCACTATTGATTAGTTTTACTAACGCTCGGATAGAGGTGTTTAATCAGATTTCATTTTAAACAGAAAAAGGACAGAACAAGTTAATGTAACGGAACTAAATTTCGATTGGTTTTATACCGCCTATTTTCAAATCATTTTCTTAGGTTGTTTTTGTTTTATTATGAAACAATTTTAGTTTACCATATGTTTAAATTACTATATCCAATATAATAACCAAAAGTTTTTTCTCAACCTAAAAGAGTTAAATAAAGCTACGATCAAAAGTACATCCCACGTTGCTTTATCTACCACAGTTAAAATGTTCAGTTAAATTTTCTATCAACAGAATAATGGGAAAACAAGTGAATACAACTATAAACAATGCAATCCGTTTTATTTTATCATTTTTTAAATAATTAACTTGGATTATTTTATATTTGTAATATCCACGCCAAATTATGTAAGAAAAAGTTACAATGTCATTTTAAATTACCTATTCAATTGGTTGTATTAGATTTGTAAGCACACAACTAAATAACATTAAATAAAAGTAAATAATTTGAAATGGTAAAAACCAGAGTGCTTGAACTAACAAACGTCTGCTGAAACCATTTTTTGCAAATAAACTTTTTTCTATTTCGATTTGGGAATTGCTTCACAAAGAGCGCATTTCAAATCAGCACAATCTGCATCGTTCCATTCATAATTGCTCCAGAAATAGGTCAAACATGCTTCATTCCATGCAGCTTTTCCATCTGGCTGTCCAAAACTCCAATTGGTGTAATTGCTCATGTTAAAAGCAACATCCGGATACGGTTTCCACAAAAATGTTGATTGTAAATCATTCGGATTTGCTCTTTGGCCACCGAGCCATATGCGACGCGACTTGTTGTAATCCAGAAAACAGTTACTTTTATCTACAATTGTAGGTTTAAATAGTTTTATTGTATTTTATTTTTAAAAAAATTATCTATAAAATGTAATCAAAAAATTTAAATAAAATCGATTGGTAACACGAAATCATACTCTGAATAGACATCAAATAAAAGTTTGTTGCAACTGTTTTTTCTAAATTATCGATGACTGCTGGATGTGAATTTAAGTTATTGCAAACTTCCCTGGCAGCGTTCCAGTTATATCCTCCATAAAAGAGTTTATAACAAAGTCCAGGTGATGCTGGTCCAAGGACATATACAAACGGAGGTGAACATATAGGATCTGACCAAATAATTCACCATTATAAACAAAAACCCTTGTTATATAAATAAATCAATTAAATAATCCAATTAATACTCGCCCCTGTTTCGATAGCTCAAGCAAGTATTCAAGTAAGAATAAGAAAAGTTGTTATTTATCCATGGATTGAAAATGTAACAGAGTTGTTTTTCTTGGTAGAATTGAAAATCCCAGCAATTGTTTTGAGGGTTTGAATGACATTTTATGGCACAGTGTAGAGCGGATCGGCATGGGAATGAAATTTCTCGATTTTCAGCGTAACACGGCCATTGCCGGATGAAGGTTTTGTCAAATATATTTACCCGAGTATTTCCAGTTGTCAGTGCAAACATGGTAACGAAGAATAAAAGCCCATAAATTTCCAGATACGAGAAACTATTTGTTTTCATGTTTTTTCTAGTTTTTATTTCAGCAGTTTGAAACGCTTGCTGTGAGAAAAAAAATAAAAATTGTTGATTCATTAAATGACATTTTTTTACTTTATACTAATTGTTTTTTTGTTGTTGTCTACTCAATAAAACGTTTTCTTAATTTGCTTAAAACTTTTCAGTAGTATTACCAATAGATTAATCTAAAAAAAATTCAACACTATCCAAGTATTGTTATAAAATACGACTAGAGATGTGTTTGCTCATTAATAAGCAATTGTTTGTATTTAGTCGCCATGGTCACTTAATGATTTGTCGGCCTTTTTGTTAGACTTTTGAAGCTCGAACTTTTGGAAAAGTTGTTATAAATAAGTAAAATATTTTTGTTGTTTTTAATTGTTTTCAAATTGAAATAGAACAATTTAGTAGAAATTTCGAAAAATTATCATTTTGAGTTCTTCTCGACATTGCGTATTTGCCGAGCATATGTCAATCAGTTCGTTTTGATTATTAAAGTATCTGTTGACTAGTTTAATATTTAGAAATAAATCAAATATTTTTCAACTGTGACAAATTTGCTGTTACCAAAACATGCTCCTGCCTTGAAAAACTTTGTCTTTAATTACGGCGTTTACTTCATTTATTGTGGCAAATCAGAATAAAAAAATTAAATTGTTATAGTGTGCATTTTCAAGCCTAGTATTGGCTTTTCATGAGTTTATGTGGCTGTATTTCTAAACACTTATAAACGATACTGGTCACCTAACAAGTATATTTTTAAGTTGCTGGATATCTAAAATTTCCTGAACGTTGTATGCTGTCAACTAACATCACTATTGCTTGCAGAAAAAAAAAATTATCATCTTTATCGATCAACTGTTGCTTTTAATTTGAAATAATGACTATAATTGATGTCCTAATTAAAAAAATGTTTTAATTATAAAAATAGCAGTAATAATAATAATATTATAAACTAAAAAATTATTACAGACGCAAGTCTGTTTTGGTTTTAGATGGTCTATCAAACATGACATCAAACGTTTTATTAATTTTGTTTATAGACAAAACAACTCTAACGCGAAAAGCTATAGAAGTAATTTAAAGTTTTTTTGGAAATTTTATTGATGAAACGTCATTGCTCACAAATTGAATGGTTGTGTTTTGTTGCTTTTTCAAACAATGCTACTCTAATAGATGAATAACGTGTTGAATATTATATTAGTCAATTACCCTGTTGCAGAAAAAAGAAAATTGAAAAAAAGTTCAATTGTTTCTAGTTTTCTATTCTAGGTGGTTAAAATTTTTAATAATTTTGAAAAAAGCAAAATAGTATTTTCTGTTATTACCAGAAAACTTGTCCAATTTTTAGCAACAAACAAAATAGCAAATTGATTTGTTAAATTTGTTGTTTGTTTGGTAAACATTTAATTTGAGATTAATGTTGTAGTGATTTTAACGCTATTCAAAAACAGTTAGTCTATTTAAATAAGTGTTAAAATTATTCTTCTTAATAATGAATGTTTTTGGAATCAGTTTCTTTCAAGAAGCATGCTGCATGTTTTCATCGACTCATAATAACCTCTAAACGTGATCCACTGTATTCCCCTGGAAGAAGAAAGGTTTGGGGTATGGGAGTATTGTCCGTTTAGAGCTGCCTCGTAACAAAATTTGTACCACCAAGCCCCATAGTGTTGGACAGCACAGTTACCGTGGAGTTTATCATTATCTTTATCAAACGTGGAGAACATCATGCCGTTGTGAAATGCCATGGAATCTCCTGGTGGATGTTTCCAGCGGGTAAAATACATTTTAATAATTAAAGTTTGTTTTGAAAAAGGTTTGAGGTATAAAACGTGTATTTAAAGTTTTTCTGAACGAACAAAATTAAAAAAAACACCAGCAGTTCCAAAATATCCAGATATTTGTAATGTATACTTTGAAACTAATAACCAACAGTGAAGTTGAGATATTCAGCATAAACCTTGTTTCCATCAAATGCTTTTAATTCAATTCTTAATTTGTAGCTTCTTTTGTTCGTCAGATAATATAAATTATAATTTCCTGCAGTTAAATATTTTATTAAAAATGTCAAACTCTACAAAAATTTAAACAAATAAATTATTGTTGATATTATCATAATAATTACTATTGTTGTAAATAAATTATAAATTCAATTAGAATTGAAGGGTCTGCTACTGCGCGTTAATTTTTAGAGATAGTATAATAATTTGAGTAAATAAAACTAAAAAAAACTAAAGTCAAAATAACAAGCAGACCAATCCAAAATTCTTTTTTACATCACCAAATCCATTTTCATAATCCACCCATCCTCTGTAGAAATCCATTGATCCATCAACTCGACGTTGGATCACCTATTTAAATAGCTTTTAATTAATCTTTTATTTAGTTAATTTTGGATTAGTAAATTAGATTAAAGAATGGAGTCACACCGTATATTTAATAAGGCTTGATACGATCTGACAGTATACTGGGAAGATATGGTTTTCCAATTTCATCATGTAGAAACCGCTATCTTTGGGATCACCGCTTGGTAGGTCATTGCAATCTTCAATTTCTTTGTCGATCATTTACAATATGTTAAAATTATATATAAATACATTGCAAATGATAAAGTTTACTGGCGTTAATATATATTTACTAGCAGTGCCCGTAGCGGCTTCGCTCGCATGAAATTAGAGAGTTTGAACCGTGCATCCATAGTAGAGATCATTTTTTAAGGTCTCGGCTCGGCCCGTCGACAAATTAGCCCAGCCCGTTTTAAAAACCCAAACTCCTGGCCCGGCACAGGCCTAGAAGTTCTATATACTTGATGAAAAACTTCGGCCCGTCCCACCTTGACCTCAGGTTTGGCCCGGCCAAACTGAAGACCCTAAAATCACTAAAATATCTATATACTTAGTGAAAAGCCTCGGCCCGTCCCACTTTGATTTAAGGTTTGGCCTGGCCCGTGTGAAGATTCTAAAATAACGGCTTGGCCCGACCGATGATAAACTGGACTTAGCTACTTTTAACCGGCACAAAACCTCAAAATACTAATTTTTACATTTGTAGCACTTACAGTTTGTGAGTAGCAGTTATTTTGAAATCAAATAACCTTTATTTCCACCCCACATTTGAGGTCCTGGAAACCAAATTCTCAAAAAATGCTAAAACACGTATTTCATTATTTTTGGAGTAGAAACTAAATACTAATTTTTACTTCTGTAGCATTAACAGTTTTTGAGTAGCAGCTACTTTAAAAACCAAATAACCCAAAAAATGATGAAACACGTATATCTTTTTTTTTGAGTAGATACTAAGTATTAATTTTTACATCTGTGGCAATTACAGTTGCTGAGTAGCAGTTACTTTAAAAACCAAATAACCCTATTTTCCACCCCACATTTGAAGTCCTGGAAACCAAATTTTCAATAAATTGTGAACCCGTATATCATTATTTTTAGAGTAGAAACTAAATACTAATTTTTACTTTTGTAACATTAACAGTTTTTGAGTAGAAGCTACTTTAAAAACCAAATAACCCAATTTTCCAACCCACATTTGAGGTCCGGGAAACCAAATTTGTAAAAAATGGTGAAGCACGTATATCTTTATTTTTAGAAAAGAAACTAAATAATAATTTTTACATCTGTGGTATTTACTGTTTTTGTGTAGCATTTACTATAAAAGACAATTAGCCCTATTTTCCACCCCACATTTGAAGTCCTGGAAACCAAATTTTCAAAAAATGCTAAAACACGTGTTCCATTATTTTTGGAGTAGAAACTAAATACTAATTTTTACTCCTGTAGCAGTAACAGTTTTTGAGTAGAAGCTACTTTAAAAACCAAATAACCCAATTTTCCAACCCACCGTTGAGGTCCGGGAAACCGAATTTTCAAAAAATGGTGAAAAACGTATCTTTTTATTTTTCAAAAAGAATCTATATACCAAATTTCAAAATCTCCTCATTTTTGGTTTTCGAGATATACATTGTTTTAGAAAAAAGTTTGTTTTCCAGTTTTTTCCCCTCAGGAGCAAAATTTTTAAAAATCCTTTCTTAGCGGATGTTTGCGCTATAAAAGTAATATAAGTTCCAAATTTCACGTTTCTAGGATGAGGCGTTTGAGCTCGGCGTTGATTATCAGTCAGTCATCTGTCAGTCAGTCAGTCAGGACATGTTCTTTTATATATATAGATTAAAAACCATAATGTTAAATAAAATCTAAATTAAATATAAGTATTTATAGATTAGTTTACCTCCAAAGTAGCAGATTGAATTTAATGTACGAACCATCTTAGAAAATAAAGACAGAAAGTTAATTAAGAAACAGTTTTAGTTTGTTAACAATTATTAAATGTTATGTTTAAATCAAATTGTTTTATTAAATAAAAACAAGTATTGAAAAAAACTGCAAGCATAATTTTGGCTAATCAATTTGAAAATTTAAAACTATTATAATTATTCATCAATTAAACTCATTTTGTTTGTTTAAAATTGGTTACCGCGTGATACTCTCCCTGCGCTGTTTTGTCAGTAACCAAACTCAGATTTTGTACTGGACACGGTTGATCAAACAACTGACATGTTCCATTTGATTCCAGATAATTGAATCCCAGACAAACCTGAACTTCTTCAACAAGAGGACGTTCACCAGGGGGACGTTTGAGTAAAACTGAAATATTTCCAAAAGTAGCAAATGTTCCTTGATCAGTGTTGTTCAGAACATACATGGGAAGTGTTAGCTGGTTGTCAAAAATTATTTCTTGACCACTACCTACAGAAGCACATTGCTTGGCACATCCAATTTTTGACAGATTTTCTGTTTCACTTATTGGCAGCAAATTGCAACTCAACGTTTCATTGTTTTCATTGTTTAGAGAACATTTAGTAAAATATTTTGTGCTTATTAACTCAGACTTGCACATGATTGATTGCAAGAGATGTAAAATAACAGCAGCTATTTTCATTCTTTATTTGTGGTCGAATTTTCAAACTGTCCAAACAAAACTCAGTAAATGCTGGCAATTTTAAAATTCAGCTTTTTATTGAAATAAAATTTAGGTGAAACAGTTCATTTAAATATTTTTCTCTTCAAACAACAACGATTTTAAAACATTTAAACTAATCCAACTTTACTTTACGTTTGTACTAAAAATTTTAGCATATAGAAAATACACATCATGGACTTATTTGCTTTAATTTCTGTTACTTTTTTCTATTAAAATGATAATATGAAACTGTTTTTATTTTTTGCATATAGAACTTCAGTTTTTTTTTATTTTTATGACACAAAACTATCATTTTTCCAATTGAATGCATTTTTTAAAACAAAACGACAACAAGAGTTTTATGTTTTAAGTACATCAAGTGCTTTCTTTTGTCAGAATTCTGCAATGCGTAGGAATAAATTAATGTCGTTACTCTATAGTATCTTCCACAAAAAAATTAAGTTCACTTTTAAAATTTATTCGAAATAAATTTATTTAAAATTCCAAAACCATTTAATAGTTTTTTTAACAAAAAAATGTGCTGGCGCTTTTATTTCAAAACGTCCGTTTTTTAACACTATTTCGTACTGACACTGAAACAATATTTTTAGTGTCAATGTTTTCAAATGATTGTTCATGTGTACGTTATCGTTTAAAAAAAAACATTTGGACACTATCTTGTATGAGCGACCAATCAGGAGCCTTAATCTTAAGAATCAATATGCTGCCGCTGCTAATAAACGACCGGTTTGAAGTCAATTTTTTTGTAAAGTTTCAATTGCCGAACGTCATATATGTAAGTTAATTACAAGTTAAAAATCAATTTGTTTTATTTATCAAATAAACACCTAGCGATTGTTATTTAAGTTATAAAATCAAAACCTTTATTAGATGGCAATTGTTATAGTAAAATTTTATTTCACATTCTATGAATTGTTTTATTTTATCAAAATAATTTCTTGAAATGTCTTTAGGTTGATTTCTATTGAGTTTTGTTTTGCGAAAATAATAAAAGTTTACAATTTAAATCAATTATTCTGCACACGCTTCTTAACAGAAACATAAATAAAGTTTAACATAATATTTATTGTGTTTGTTTCTTTGTTTATGTAAAGAAAACCAAAAAATGTGTGATGTTCAAAAATTTAAAAAATTAGTCAAAATGGGTAATTAGTAATTATATCTTTTTTATTCATCAAAAAACAAATTAAAAATTACATTATAAACGTTTCAAACATTTCTAATTCTAATTTTGTCTATTTAATAATATAGCAATTACTATTTGATAAAAATTGAAGGCAATAAAAATGTTATTTTTATAGAAAAAGTGAATCCGCGTGCAAAAGTTATAACTTACATTTAGTTACTAAACTAACTTTTTAAACAGTTTGTTGTTTTTAAACAATAAATAACGATGTTATTTCTATAAACTTCAACAATTAGTTTCAACAATTTCCAAAAACCGATAGTCTTTCTAGATAATTGATAAAAACACATTTTAATGTTTCTGAGATTTTTGCAATCAATTTCTTGCAAGAAGCATGCTGCATGTTTTCATTGACTCATAATAACCTCTAAACGTGTACCATTGTATTCCGCTGGAAAAAGAAGTATTTGGGGTATGGGAGTATTGTCCGTTTAGAGATGCCCAGTAAAAATAATGGTACCACCAAGCCCCATAGTTACCGTAGAATATATCATTATCGTTATCGAATGTGGAGAACATCATGCCGTTGTGATATGCCATGGAATCTCCTGATGGATGTTTTCAGCGGGTAAAAATTTTTTTAATAATTAAAGTTTGTTTTGAAATAGATTTGAAGTTTGCAACTAGTACTTAAAGTGTGTTTGAATAAAAAAAATTAAAACAAAGAGAACCTGCAGTTCCAAAATATCCAGATATTTGTAATGTATACTTTGAAGCTGGAGAGCCAACATTGAAGTTGAGATATTCAGCATAAGCTGTGCTTCCGTTGAATGTTTCCAGCTCAACTCTCAATTTGTAGCTTCTTTTGTTGGTCAGTAGATATAAATAATAATTTCCTGCAGTTAAAATATTAATATAAGATTGGTATCAGATACACTAGCAATAATAATAATAATAATAATAATAATAATAATAATAATAATAATAATAATAATAATAATAATAATAATAATAATAATAATAATAATAATAATAATAATAATAATAATAATAATAATAATAATAATAATAATAATAATAATAATAATAATAATAATAATAATAATAATAATAATAATAATAATAATAATAATAATAATAATAATAATAATAATAATAATAATAATAATAATAATAATAATAATAATAATAATAATAATAATAATAATAATAATAATAATAATAATAATAATAATAATAATAATAATAATAATAATAATAATAATAATGTTTATTTTCTACAGCATAGTGTCACCTGACGCTATGCGATGCCGGACCCCTATCGAGGTCTTCAGCTACTATTAAAGTAGCTTCGGCTATGGTAGAACCTTACTAAACAAAAACAAAATGAAAATTCAGTTCAATAAATTCACAAGTTTTAAATGAAAATCGTCCTTTCTGTAATATTCAATCGAAAAGGGGTCAAGCCTGTTTTTGAAAGCATTAACTGAATTGGTGCAAGTTATTTCGTTCGGCAGTACGTTCCAAATTGCCAGGACTCTGTTGCTGAAGAAGTGTTCACGAGGTCGATAGTTTGTAATGGCTTCTCGTTTCAGACGATGATCATTATTTGCACGAATACCACCAGCTGGTCCATCCATCCTTGCTGAAGGAAACGGTTGATTTGGGTTAACCCAATTGACTTTGTTAAACCCCTTGACAATTTTAAAATATTGTATGAGGTCTCCTCTAGTCATTCTCTCAAACAAATAAGGAAGGCCGATTGCAGCCAGTCTCTCAGAGTAAGGCAATGATCGAATTTGAGGAATTAATTTGGTTGCATTGCGTTGAACAGATTCGAGTGATATTATGTCTTCTATTCTGCAAGGTTTCCACACAGAAGCACAGTATTCAAGGTGAGGTCTTACATATGTGCTAAAGAGGATTTTCAATGTGTGAGTCGTCCAGTAAATGAACGTGCGCTTAAGTGTTGCAAGCGCCGCATAAGCTTTCGCCTTCGAGTTCTCTATTTGATTCGTCCAGCTTAGTTTGTTGTCAACGTAGATGCCCAGATCACGCTCAACCATGGCTTCGCTGAGGATGTGGGAATGTCCATCAGCATCGGTCATTGTAAACTTCTGGTGTATGTGGTGCGGATCCATCGCGTCCAAAGGAAAGTTTAAAAATTCGGTGTCCTCAATAAAGCCAGTGTTAAGAACGTTGCACCTACGTTTTTCAAAATACATGACTTTACATTTATCTTCGTTAAAGCACATGAGCCATTCGTGAGACCATTTTGTTAGCATATCAAGGTCCCTCTGTAGCAATGATCGGTCATCTGCGTTGCGGATGATAGCAATGAGTTTTTTGTCGTCGGCGAAAAGCTTGCAGAAATGATGAACCAGAAGTGGCATGTCGTTGATGAAAATGACAAAAAGTAGAGGCCCTAGCACAGAGCCCTGAGGCACACCGCTAAGGACTTTTTTCCAGCCTGAAGCATGCGTGCCCATAATCACTCTCTGATGTCTGTTCGAAAGGAATGCTTTTATCCAATTGTTAGTTTTGTTGTCGAATCCAAGTGCTTTAATTTTAGTGAGTAGATGTTCGTGACACACTTTGTCGAATGCCTTTGCAAAATCAAGAAGAACCATGATGACTTCGTGACGTTTGGACATTGCGTATGTTATGATATCAAGAGATTCTAAAAGATTTGTAGTGCAGGACTTGGAGAACACAAATCCATGTTGATTCGGACTGATGAGATTATTGTCTACTAGAAACTTAAGCATAGAGCTTCTGATTATCTTCTCCATCACCTTGCAGAGCACCGAAGTTAGGGAAACAGGACGATAGTTTACAGCTGTAACTTTTGACCCTTTTTTTTAAAAATAGGAGATATGTTGGCAAGAGACCAGGAAACTGGAATTTCACCTTCGTCATATGACCTGTTGAAGATGAGCGAGATAGGCAGTGAAAGTGATGAAGAGCATTCAGAGAGTATGAAAGGATGAATATTGTCAGTGCCCGCTGGCTTTTTCCTATCAAGTTTTCTGAGAAGATTTCCAATTGCTGTTGAATCAAACACAGAAGAGTCTATTCCCTCAAACCGTTTGTCTGAGCTTACTACCCGAGGAATAGACTCAATGGGTTTGTCCGAGCCAAAAGCTGAAAAGAACTGATCATTAAGAATTTCTACGATTTCATTTTTGTCAGTTGTAAGTGATCCGTCAGCTCGGCTTAGCGATCTTATTCTGTCTTTATTCCTCTTATGACTATTGATGTAGTTATATAGAGGCTTTAAACTAGACTTACAACTATCAGCAATTGACCTCTCATAGTTTATGATAGCCTTGAAGACTTGCTTTTTCACCAGACGACAAGCTTTGTTGAATTGATATTTGAGAAGTTTTTTTTTAGAGAGTGAGGCAGCTCTCCAGGCGACAAAAGCTTTGTATTTGGCTTTAATGGCAATTTCGACCCCCTTGTTGAACCACTTAGCATCAAATTTCTGAAGAAGAGTAGATTTTCGTTTTGGGATGAACTTGTTGCAGCCGAACTCGAAGTATTCCAGAAAAATATCATAACATTCGTTTGTTGTCTTTCCAGCCAGAAACAATCGCCAGTCAATGCTGCTAAAATATTTGTTGAGTTCCATATAGTTGCCTTTTTCAAATGCAGGTCTGAGAAGAACAGAACTAGGAGTGTTGGCTCCTAGGTAACGTTCCCAGTAAAGAGAAGAGTGGAGATGCATCTTGTCAGATAGACTAATAGGTTCGTGGAGCTGAACAGCAAAGATTGAAAGAGGATCGTTGACAAAAATAAGATCAAGTGTATTTTCGCCAAGCGTAGGTTCAGTAACGGCTTGTGTTAAGAAGTTGGTATTAATATTTTCAAGAAATTTCTTAGATGTTTCATCCGAATTTTTCAGAATTCCACCGTCGTTGTTCCAATAGATGTTAGGGTAGTTAAAATCACCAACAATCAGTAGGTTGTCGTATTTTCTTTCGTTGACTAGCTGGGTCGCACGCATTATTGAGCGATTGATCTCATCATTTATGGATTCTGAGTAGTATTTTGACGTAGTTGGTGGCCTATAGATGCATCCGATTAGGAGTTTTACTTTTCCGATTGGTACTGTACACCATATTTGTTCACTTGTGTGTCCTATTAGAATCAAATCGTTTATTTCAGAAGCTTCGAAGTCGTTTCGTACGTAAATGGCAACTCCCCCGTGACTGTCTTTTTTGGTTCTCGATTTGACAAAGTGGCTGTAGTTTTGAATTTCGAGCGTGAGGTCTTTGTGGAACCAGGTTTCAGAGAAACATAGTAGTTCTGGATATACGAGAGCTTTCAATTTAAAATTCAGTTCATCCATTTTATTTAACAAAGAGGTAGCATTGTCATAGAAGCACCTTATAGAAAGTTCATTCGTACGAGCGTTAACTGTTTGATTTTGCTTCCCAGAGCCTGATGATGAAGTAATATGGTTGGGGTGATTTATGAAATATTTGGAAATGGTATTTTCGTTAGTGACTGATGCTGAGTTGACCAAATGAAGTGATTTGTTTGACAAGGAAGATGAGAGTATTGATGAATCCGATGTGTTGGAAGCGGCATATAAAGAATGCAAAGCTGAGTTACTGTGATGTTGGGGTGGCAAGTCGAGACTTTGGTTGAGAGTACTTTTAGGTAGTTTAAGAAATACTTTTCTAACTGTGCCATCGCGAATGGCCCAGTAGAATTTCTTTCCATCTTCAATCCCGAAACGCCTCCCATTTTCGTCAGACCCGTCAAGACAATCGTTTCTCGAGTTTCTTTCTTTACGAAGGACTCTCTCTGCATCTCGTTGTGTCACTGTTTTGTCTTCGTTTACGTAAATCCCATTCATGTTGCTGTGTTGCCGTAGTTTTCGGGCGTTGGAGCAAGCTTTTTGTTTCGCTTCGGTGCTTTTGAGCTCGAGAATAATTAGCTCACTCTTCTCACTCACTATCTTTTCTCTTTAAACGCGCTTGTCTCTTAACATCTGCTCTTTTTATTTGTAAAACGTTTAAAATTTCATCAACCTTTGTTATGTCATCTCTATCAGCATCTTGATCAGTTCCACTCTTTGCAACTCCGTGGATAATCACATTGCGCTCAATTTGTTGTGAACGAGTCTTTTCTTTTCTGACCGCAGCAAGTACCGCAATTTCAACCGGCGATTGTTTTTCATTTGGATTAGCATTAGCAATGGCTGCATAGGAAAAGAATTGGTTGTCGGGTGACAAATTTAATTTCGATGCCTCGAGTTCCTGGATTCTGTTTTCTTTCTGGGTTAATGAGACCTTCAGTTCAGCCACAGTAGATTTGAGTAAACCAACTTCTGTTATAAGTGCCGCAAGCCAAGTGTCGATGTTTTCTAGCGTCACTGGCTGACCTGCGTACAGCTCAATTCTACTTTTGATATCGTTCGCACTTTTTGGTGGCATTTTCAAATGCAGTTAAAAAATCAATTAAAGATAGAGTAACCACGAAATTAGTGATAAATCCAGTGCTGAGCAGTAATAGGTTAATAACGTTCGGCGGCGAAGCTTATAAAAACGTTCGGTAAAGTGAAAATTATTGGTGCAAACGAGTGTGAAACTATTATTTAATTAATAAAAGTTATAAAACTAGAAATTATAATGTTATAAGATGTTCAAAAAGAAAATCAAGGGCATAATCATAATAATAATAATAATAATAATAATAATAATAATAATAATAATAATAATAATAATAATAATAATAATAATAATAATAATAATAATAATAATAATAATAATAATAATAATAATAATAATAATAATAATAATAATAATAATAATAATTATAATAATAATAATAATAATAATAATAATAATAATAATAATAATAATAATAATAATAATAATAATAATATAAATAATAATAATAGTAATAATAACAATAACGATAATGATAATGATAATAATAATAATAATAATAATAATAATAATAATAATAATAATAATAATAATAATAATAATAATAATAATAATAATAATAATAATAATAATAATAATAATAATAATAATAATAATAATAATAATAATAATAATAATAATAATAATAATAATAATAATAATAATAATAATAATAATAATAATAATAATAATAATAATAATAATAATAATAATAATAATAATAATAATAATAATAATAATAATAATAATAATAATAATAATAATAATAATAATAATAATAATAATAATAATAATAATAATAATAATAATAATAATAATAATAATAATATTCCGCTTTCGAAGTGCCTAGTCAAATGACTAAGATGCCAGGTAGAACGCTTTTCATAGGCTGTTCCTTGTTTTTATCCAGGGTAAGCTGGATAAAAACAAGTTGACAACAAGTGGATGAAAAGTTGAGTTGACCTCAGCAGTAAGAGGGAATTTTTTTAAAGAAAAATACGCAATGTGAGATTCCGCACGTGTATCGAACCCTGAACCTCAAACATGGAAGTTTAAGACTTTACCGCTTTACCACCGCGCCTCTCAAAATGATGAATTGTTAATTATTATTGCTATTATCATTACTTTTATTAATATTAGTCCAAATAAAAAGTAAATTCAATCTATTCTAATAATTAGCAAAATTTGTTTATCTGTAACTCGATATAATTTTGATACCACAACACCAATTTTTATAAAATTAGGTACATTTGCTAAATTTATTACAATGATTTTAACAGTCAAACTTACT
Source organism: Erpobdella octoculata (assembly GCA_963978895.1). Taxonomy (NCBI): domain Eukaryota; kingdom Metazoa; phylum Annelida; class Clitellata; order Hirudinida; family Erpobdellidae; genus Erpobdella; species Erpobdella octoculata. The sequence continues at coordinate 1,607,690 of OZ022243.1, read as the reverse complement.
TTTTTAAATTTCAGCAATTTATTTTGTTTTGTCCGACAGTTTTTAATGTCAGTTCAAAATAAAATGTTTGCTACTCCATGTATACTTTCAAAATTAATAAATTATTAGTTTAAATCAATATAATTATAAATAAATGGAAAATAAAAAAAACAAGCATACCAAACCAAAATTCTTTATTTATATCCCCAAATCCATTTTCGTAATCCACCCATCTTCTGTAGAAATCAACTGATCCATCCATTCGACGTTGAATTACCTGATTTAGAAGAAATTATTTGTAACTCTAGTTAAGAAAATGTTATATCGAATTACAGCCAAAACCGTGTATTTAGCATTGCTTGTTGAGATCTGACAGTAAACTGGGAAAATTTGGTTTTCCAATTTCATCATGTAGACACCGCTATCTTCGGGATCACCGCTTGGTAGGTCATTGCAGTCTTCAATTTCTTAGTCAATATTTTGCAATATATTTAAATTGTATTTTTTAAATTTGCTAGAGGTGTATAATGAATAAAAACTAATAAAATTTGTTTTTTTATTGGTTTTTATCGATTTGTTTACCTCCAAAGTAACAGATTGAGTCCAAAGTAGAAACGATCTTTAGAAATAAAAAGAGACGGTTTTTAAAATAATGTAAAACTTTTAAGTACTTTGGTTTTATTAAAAAACAAGTATTCCGAACTTTTTTGAAAATTATTTTATTCAGTTTTTAATTAATTTAATTATTATTAAAAGTTAAATTAATTAAAAAGTTAAATGTTCTGTTATTTGCATAAATTAACTTACTGCGTGATACACTCCCTGTGTTTCTATGTCAGTAACCAAGTTCAGATTGTGTACTGAACACGGTTGATCAAACAACTGACATCTTCCATTTAACTCCAGATAATTGAATCCCAGACAAACCTGAACTTCTCCAACAAGAGGACGTTCACCAGGGGGACGTTTGAGTAAAATTGAAATATTTCCAGAAATAGCAACTGTTCCTTGATCAGTGTAGTTCAAAGTATACAATGGATATGTCAGTTTGTTGTCAAAACTTATTTCTTGACCACTGCCAATAGAGGCGCATTCTTTGGCACATTCGATTTTCGACCGTTCTTTCGTCTCACTTATTGGCGGCAAATTGCAACTAAACGTATCATTGCTTTTATTATTTAGGAAACATTTAGTAAAATATTTTTTGTTTAATAATTCAGAATTGCATATGATATATTGCAGAAAAAACAAAATAAAACTAGTATTTTTCATTTTCTATCAGTTATCATCTATATTCAATTTGCTCAAAAAACCAAGGAGATGTTGGCAGTTTATAAATGCTGCTTTTCATCCAAACAAAATTTTATTGAAATAACGATTTTTAAAATTTAACATTTTGAAAAAAATTCAAAGCAATAAAATCTATTCAGTTTTATTTCATGTTTTTTCTAAAAATTTAAACATTTAGAAGAAACAACAAAAACGCGTTTGTTTTAATTTTTTTATTTATTTTTTTTTTGTTTCTAATAAATTTCTATTTTCTTAAACCTTTAATTTTTATTTTCATAAACCTTTAATCTTTATTTTTATAAACCTTTAATTTTTATTTTTATAAATCTTTAATTTTTATTTTCATAAATCTTTAATTTTTATTTTCATAAATCTTCATGAACAATAACAAAATAATTTGTGAACAAAAAAAAATTTACTATAAAAGCTTCTCGTTAGCAATTCATTAAGTTCTTTTATTGCAGCTTAACAACGTTTTTGAATAAAACAACGGCATTACTGTAAAGTAACAGATGAAATCAATTTTGCATTTTCAAAAGTATTGAAAGCAAATTTATTTAAAAATAAAAAAAAATTAAATTTTAATTTTTTTAGACAAAATGATTGGGTCCCACGAAACGTCTGTCTTGTCATCACCATTTGAAATGACTGTTTCTGGCGCCGCCTTTTTGAAACAATCTTTTAGGCACCAGTGTTTTTAAATGATAATTTTAAAACTAATGTTTTTTAAACACCAACTTGATGTTCCATTTTCAAACCTCCGTTCTTACAGGTAAATTGGCTTTATCTTTTTTAAAAGGATCACTATCTTTGAAGCAGCGTATTTTTTTAAAAAACCAATAAGATGGTCGATCAAACATGGCATATAAAGTTTTATCAATTTTGTTCATAAACGGAAAGCTCCAACTCGAAAAACTATTCAACTACTTTTAAATTTTTTTGGAAGTTTTATTGATGAAATTTCATTGTTCATAATTAAACGGTTGTTTTTTTTTATTTAAAAAAAGTTGCTGCTCTAATGGATAATTTTTGTTTTGATTAATATATTAATTAACTGCCCTGTGGTAGAAAAATTATAATTAAAAAAGTTCAATTGTTTCTAGTTTTCCATTCCAGGTGCCTAAAAAATTCCATAAATTGTAAGAAGAAAGTAAATAGTATGTGCTGTTATAATCGGAAAGCTTAAATTTAATTTAATTTATTTTAATTTCTCCCTACCAAACAACGCATTGATTCTGATTTTTAAATGCGATCACAGATGAACAACAGCATTTGTACATGCTTTGCTATGCTTCAGTAAAACAAAAAGTAGGTGGTACTCTGCCAGCCTTTTGTAGAATAGCCCTTGTGACCGCTCTCATCATGCCCACGGCTGATTATGGCAACTTCGGTCTTGATGGTTTGCTAAAAAAAATGTTTTTTCTGAATTCAATAAACGCCGCTACCAAAACGACTATCATTAGCAAAATGTACCAGCACGTGACCTCTACTTTTGTAAGAACTTTACAAACTCAACCTTTCAAAAAAAAAAGTTCAAGTTTGTGCTGCTCGTGTTCGAGTGTTTGCAATAAAATAAGCCGCTGTTCCAATTTAATGTTTTTAACCAATCAGCGCTAATCGGGGCTGCCAGGGAATAAGAACTTCATCCACGGAAGATCTCTTAAACCAGCTTTCTGGTTCCCGACACTTGGTGACTGAGGTTTCAGCGTCATCGGGTCCAGGATCTGAAATATCATTTGGTCAACGGTTATATCCGAGTGAGAGTTTTGCAGCTTGCCCAAAACTTTTCTCTTCTCCAAATTCTTTTAACATAACCTTTTATATCTTATAGGCTTTGAAACTCCATCACAGTTTAAGAGCCAAACTAAATAAACTTTTTTGTTTGTTCGAACCGTTTGTGTTAGTTTGAGGAAAACCAAACTTAATCTATAAATTATAAAAACCAAGTAAAAATAATTAAGAGAACAACACTGAAATAAAATTAATATTGAGAACAGTTTAAAGTGTCACCTTAACAGCTAGCAAAACAAAATTTATAAATTTCCCAGTTTCAAAACACAAATGTCTAAATTTCAAATAAATTGCTAAATTGTTCTTGTTAATGTTTTTCCAGTTTATAGCATTAAACAAATTGCTAAATTTATTTGTCAAATCTGTTTTTAACAAGCTTTTAATCGTGTAATTAATGTTTTAGTAAATTTAACGTTATTCAAAAACTGTTAGTCTATTTAAATAAGTGTTAAAATTATTTTTCTTAATAGTGAATGTTTTTAGAATCAATTTCTTGCATGAAGCATGCTGCATGTTTTCATTGACTCATAATAACCTCTAAACTTGATCCACTGTATTCCCATGGAAGAAGAAATATTAGGGGTGTGGGAGTATTGTCCGTTTAGAGCTGCCTGGTAACACCAATTGTACCACCAAGCCCCAGAGTATTGGGCAGCACAGTTGTTTGGAGACTTATCATTATCGTTATCAAACGTGGAGAACATCATGCTGTTGTGAAATGCCATGGAATCTCCTGATGGATGTTTTCAGCAGGTAAAAAATGTTTAAAAATTGAAGTTCGTTTTGAAATAGATTTGAAATATAAAACGTGTATTTAAAGTTTGTCTGAATAAAAAACGTAAAAAAACTCACCTGCAGTTCCAGAATATCCAGATATTTGTAATGTATAATTTGAAGTTGGAGAGCCAACAATGAAATTGATATATTCAGCATAAACCTTGTTTCCATCAAATGCTTCTAATTCAATTCTTAATTTGTAACTTTTTTTGTTTGTCATATAATACAATTGATAATTTCCTACAATTAAATATTGTATTACAAATTTCAAACTGTACAGAAACATAAATTAAGAAATTATTGTTGTTATTATCGTGATAATTACTATTGTTGTTGATAAAAATATATTCTATTAGAATTACAAAATTTGCTACTACACGCTAATTTTAAAAACTAGTGTAATATTAATTTGAGTCTATAAAACTAAAAAATTAAAGTAAAAATAACAAACGTACCAATCCAAAATTCTTTTTTTATATCACCAAATCCATTTTCATAATCTACCCATCCTCTGTAGAAATCGACTGATCCATCTATTCGACGTTGAATTACCTGATTGAATAGCCATTAATTAACCTTCTCTTTAATTAATTTGTATAAAGTATTACGTTCACACCGTGTATTTAATATGACTTGATACGATTTGACAGTAAACAGGGAAGATATGATTTTCCAATTTCATCATGTAGACACCGCTGTTTTCGGGATCATTGCTTGGTAGGTCATTGCAATCTTCAATTTCTTTGTCGATTATTTGCAAAATATTTAATTATAATAATTATGTTGCAAATGATAAACTATACAGATATTGACTAAAATATATTTTAAAACAATAACGTTAAATAAAATTTAAAATTATTGAAAGTATTCATTAATTATTTTACCTTCAAAAAAGCAGATTAAATTCAAGTTAGGAACCATCTTTGAAAATAAAAACTAAAAGTTATTATACAAAAACAGTTCCAGTCTATTAACAATGACCAAATGTTATGTTTAAATAATTTGTTTCATTGAAGAGAAATTTTGAAAAATAATTCGTTAATCAGCTTAAAAATTAAAAAATTAGTTTATTTAATAATAAGTTAAACGGTTTTTGTTTGTTTAAATTTTTCACCTCGTGATACACTCCCAGCGTTTCTTTGTCATTAACCAAGTTCAGATGTTGTACTGGACATGGTTGATCAAACAGCAGACATGTTCTATCTGATTTCAGATAATTAAATCCCAGACAAACTTGAACTTCTCCAACAAGAGGACGCTCAATAGGGGAGTATTGGGGTAAAAAAGAAAACTGTTCATAAGTAGAACGATCAGTATAGTTGAAAGTTTGTAAAGAAGATTGTAGTTGCTTGTCAAAATTTACTTCTTGACCACTACCAATAGAAGCGCATTCTTTGGCACATTTAATTTTTGATAGATTTTTTGTTTGACTTATTGGCAGTATATTGCAACTCAACGTTTCATTGCTTTCATTAGTTAAAAAACATTTAGTAAAATATCTTGTGTTCAATAATTCAGAGTTGCACAAGATAAATTGCAAGAAAACCCAGGTAACACATGCTATTTTCATTTTTCATTAGTTGTCAAATATTCAATTTTTCCAAACAAAACCTAATAAATGCTGGTAGTTTTGAAAACAGAGCTTTTAAACAAAACTTGAAAAAGCAGGTAATTTAAATATGTATCTTTTTAAACAAAATCAATTTTACTTCACGTTTGTACTAACAATTTTAGAATATGGAAAATATACATCATGGAGTATTTGCTTTAGTTTTTGTTACTTTTTTCTATTAAAATAATAATATTAAACTGTTTTCATTTGCTTGCATATTGAATTTTTATTTTTTTAATTTTCCTGAACAAAAACTATCATTTTTTTCAATTCAATGCTTTTTTGAAAACAAAATAGTTTTGAGAGTTTTATGTTTTAAGTACATCAAGTGCTTTCTTTTGTCGAAGCTCTGCAACGCGTAGGAATAAATTAATGTCGTTCTTTTATAGTATCTACCACAGGAAATCAAGTTCACATTTAAAATTTATTCAAAATAAATTTAGTTAAATTCCCGAAACCATTTTATAGTTTTTTTAACAAATAAACGTGTTGGCGCTTCTATTTCAAAACCTCCGTTTTTTACCACTATTTTGTACTGACACTGAAACAATCTTTTTAGTGTCAATGTTTTCAAATGATTGTTCATGTCTACGTTATCGTTTCAAAAAAAACCATTTGGACACTATCTTGTATGAGCGACCATTTAGCTGCTAATAAATGACAAGTTTGCGAAAATAATAAAAGTTTACAATTCATATTAATTATTCTGCTTACGCTTCTTACCAGAAACACAAATAAAATTTAACATAATATTTATTGTGTTTGTTTCTTTGTTTATATGAAGAAAACCAAAAAATGTTCAAAAATAAAAAAATGAGTGAAAATGGGTAATTAGTAATTATATATTTTTATTCATCAAAAAACAAATTAAAAGTTACATCATAAATGTTTTAAACATTTCTAATTCTAATTTTGTCTATTTTATAATATAGCAATTACTATTTGATAAAAATTGAAGGCAATAAAAATGCTATATTTATAGAAAGAGTGAATCCGCGTGCAAAAGTTATAAATTACATTTAGTAACTAAACTAACTTTTTAAACAGTTTGTTGTTTTTAAACAATAAATGACGATGTTATTTCTATAAACTTCAACAATTAGTTTCAACAATTTCCAAAAACCGATAGTCTTTCTAGATAATTGATAAAAACACATTTTAATGTTTCTGAGATTTTTGCAATCAATTTCTTGCAAGAAGCATGCTGCATGTTTTCATTGACTCATAATAACCTTTAAACCTGATTCACTGTATTCCCATGGAAGAAGAAGTAATTGGGGTATGGAAGTATTGTCCGTTTAGAGATGCCTGGTAACAAGATTTGTACCACCAAGCTCCAGAATATACGGCAGCACAGTTGCCTTGGGTCTTATCATTATCGTTATCAAACGTGGAGAACATCATGCTGTTGTGATATGCCATGGAATCTCCTGGTGGATGTTTTCAGCGGTTAAAATAATGTTTAAAAATTTGAGGAATAAAACATGTATTTAAAGTTTGTCTGAAATGAAAAATTTAAAAAAATGATTCTTACCTGCAGTTCCAGAATATCCAGATATTTGTAATGTATAATTTGAAGTTGGAGAACTAACATTGAAGTTGAGATATTCAGCATAAACCTTGCTTCCGTTGAATGTTTCCAACTCAACTCTCAATTTGTAGCTTCTTTTGTTGGTCAGTAGATATAAATAATAATTTCCTGCAGTTAAAATATTAATATAAGATTGGTATCAGATACACTAGCAATAATAATAATAATAATAATAATAATAATAATAATAATAATAATAATAATAATAATAATAATAATAATAATAATAATAATAATAATAATAATATAAAATAATAATAATAATAATAATAATAATAATAATAATAATAATAATAATAATAATAATAATAATAATAATAATAATAATAATAATAATAATAATAATAATAATAATAATAATAATAATAATAATAATAATAATAATAATAATAATAATAATAATAATAATAATAATAATAATAATAATAATAATAATAATAATAATAATAATAATAATAATAATAATAATAATAATAATAATAATAATAATAATCCGCATTTGAAGAGCCTAGTCAAACGACTAAGATGCCAGGTAGAACACTTTTCATATACTGTTCCTTAATTTTACCCAGCGTAAGCTGGAACTCACAAGTTGACAACAAGTAGATGAAAAGCTGAGTTGACCTGAGCAGTAAAAGGGAATTTTTTTTAAAGAGAAATACGTGAGATTCGAACCCTGAACCTCAAACATGGAAGTTTAAGACTTTACCGCTTTACCACCGCGCCTCTCAAAATGATGAATTAATAATTATTATTGCTATTATCATTACTTTTATTAATATTAGTTCCAATAAAAGTAAATTCAATCTGTTCTAATAATTAGCAAAATTTGTTTATCTGTAACTAGATGTAATTTTGATACCACAACACCAATTTTCATAAAATTAGGTACACTTAATATATTTCTAACGCTTATTTTAACAGTAAAATTTATTTTTTAGATGTCAGTATTTTTTTTTTTATTTATTTATAATTGTATTGAATAGTTTTTTTTTAATTTTGAAAGTATACTTGCAGTAGCAAACATTTAATTTCTAACTTTGATGCCTGTTCGAAATTAAATGTTTGCTACTGCAAGTATACTTTCAAAATTAAAAAAAAACTATTCAATACAATTATAAATAAATAAAACAAACAAACATACTTAACCAAAATTCTTTATTTTTATCACCAAATCCATTTTCATACTCCTCCCATCCTCTGTTGAAATCAACTAATTAATGAATACTTTCAATAATTTTAAATAAAATCAATTTAGTTTTATTTCATATTTTTTTTGCTAAATCTTGAAACATATGGAAAAAATAATAAAAGCTTGTTTTGTTTAATTTAATTTTTTTTTATTTTCAAAAAAAACATTTTTTCAATCGTTTTGTTTGTTTTTAATCAATTTTTATTTTCCTCAACTTTTATTAACAATAACTTAAAAAATTTTTTGAGAAGAAAAAAATCAAAGCATTGCGTTCACAATTCACCAAGTTCTTCTGTCGCAACTTCACAACATTTATGTTCACTGACAATATCAACGGCGTTGCTGTATAGTAACACCAGGAAATCAATTTTATATTTGAAACGTATTCAAAGAAAAGTTATTTGAAAATTGAGAACAAAGATATTTCAAGTTTTTTCACCAAAAGCAAAATGTTTGGGCTTCACGAAATTTCTATTTCGTCGTCACCATTTGAAATGACCGCTTCTAGCGCCGGTTTTTTGAAACATTCTTTTAGGTGTTAGTATTTTAAAATGATTACTTTAAAACTACTGTTTGTAAGCACTAAGTTGATGTCATGACTTTAGTTTGCCTATTTTCAAACATTTGTTTAATATTATTATTCATATTAATAATATATTTATTGTGGTAAATCAAAACAAATGATCAATGTAATGTGTAATTGAAAATGTTTGTCTTTATGTAAACAAGTTACAATTTGTTTGCCTATTATTTAATTTTAAACCGGATAATTACATTTTACAACATTTTTATAGCTGTCTTTTATAGAAAAAAAAAACTATGGAGACTATTACAATATTTGTCATTTTACAGTGTTTTGTAAACTGATGGTTAAATAAAACTGTTTGAACGTTTATATGTTGGGTTATTATCCATATATCCATAAGAGTCACTATTTCTTTGAAAAAACGTTTTAAATTTTATAAAATTATTATTTGTTCTTAAAATTTCTAAATAGCAATTGTAATTGTTTTGTGAACAAAAAAAATTTGTTTTAATAATGAAAACTAATAAAAAAACTAATAAATAATCGAAATAAAAACATTTTAACAGATAAAAACAACTTTCGTTTTAAATAGTCGATAAAACATGGCATCAAATGTTTCATTGATTTTTGTCATAAACAAAAATCCTCTAACACCTGAACGTCATAGATTGAAGTTTTTTGTCATCCGATTCTATAAAACGCTGATGGTCGCATATGAAGATGTCGGTTTCATTTTATTCTGATAAAATTGCTGTTCTGTTTGTTGAATAATATATCGGTTCGCCGTGCAGTGATAGAAAGTCGAAAGTAAAAAAAAATAATAGTTGTTGTTTATAGTCTTTAAAGCCAGGTGTTTAAACACTGTAAAAATTGTAAATGAAAAACAAAGTATTTTTGACATACAGTATAAGTTTAACTTATTTTTATTATAAAACTGTTATTATTTCAACAAATGTCAGGATAAGAAAAAAAATTATTAGTTTATTTACATAACTATTAATAATAGTTCTCTCTATGCTGAATTTCTTTGGACTCAATTTCTTGCAAGAAGCATGCTACATGCCTTCATGGATTCACTAAAATCTCTGAACGTATACCACTGAATGCCCATTGACCAAGGACAACTTGAAGTCTGGTAGTAGTATCCATTGAGATTAGCCCTGTAGCAGACATTGTACCACCATGCTCCATAGCGTACGACAGCACAATTTCCTTGGTAATAGTTATCATTATCGTTATCGAATGTGCTGAACATCATTCCGTTGTGGAGTGCCATGGAATCACCTGTGAAATGTTTTATGTTTAGGAGTCATAAGTTAAATTTTAATTGTATCTTAGTTCTAGTATATTTTGAGAATATTCTGAAATATACATCAATCAATCAGAATTTGTTTGAATTCAAACTTGTTGTAGAATTTTATTTTATAAAAATGCACCTGCAGTTCCTGAATATCCAGATATTTGTAACATGTATTTCAAAATTGGAGAACCAACATTGAAGCTGAGATATTCAGCATAAACCTTGCTTCCATCAAATGCTTCTAATTCAATTCTCAATTTGTAACTTCTTTTGTTTGTAAGGAGATATAAATTATAGTTTCCTGCAATTAAGCGTTTTCACCAAAAATTTGATTACTGATTTCAAGAATGAAAAACAGATTAACATACGATGTATAGAATCAATATTGTATTGATATTTTTTTATTATTATAATCGCTGATTTTTATTAAATTAGAGTAATCATTTGGAAATATAAAGTTTGCTACTGCAGGAATATTTTCAAAATATATTTAATGAAACTTTGAGTCAATTTAACTAAACAATTTAAAAATCAAACATACCAAACCAAAACTCTTTACTCATATCTCCAAAACCATTTTCATAATCCACCCATCCTCTGTAGAAATCCACTGATCCATCAACTCGACGTTGAATAACCTGATTTGTTAATTAATAATTAATTAATTAGCACTTTATTTATTCAACTGTAATAAAAAATTACAATTGAACCATGTATTTAATACTGCTTGATACTATCTGACAGTATACAGGGAAGATTTGGTTTTTCAATTTCATCATGTAGACACCGCTATCTTCAGGATCATTGCTTGGTAGGTCATTGCAATCTTCAATTTCTTTGTCGATCATTTGCAATATATAAAAGTTATATTTTTTAAATTTAATTTTAAAGACAATTTATTTAAATAAATTCATGTTTTTTATAAATGATTATCGATTAAGTTTACCTCCGAAGTAGCAGATTGAATTTAATGTAGGAACCAACTTTGAAAATAAATGGAGAATGTTAATTAGGTAACAGCTCTAGTTTATTAACAATGAAAAAAACATCATGTTTAAATTATTTGAATTTATTAAACAACAAATATTAAGAACAACTTTATTTCGTTACCGCGTGGTACACTCCCTGTTCTGTTCTGTTAGTAACCAAACTCAGATTGGGTACTGGACACGGTTGATCAAACAACTGACATGCTCCATTTGATTCCAGATAATTGAATCCCAGACAAACCTGAATTTCTCCAACAAGAGGACGTTCACCAGGAGGACGTTTAAGTAAAACTGAAAAATCTCCATAAGTAGCAGATGTTCCTTGATCATTGTAGCTCAGAACATACATGGGAAGTGTTAGCTGGTTGTCAAAAATTACTTCTTGACCACTACCTATAGAAGCACATTGCTTGGCACATCCAATTTTTGACAGATTTTCTGTTTCACTTATTGGCAGCAAATTGCAACTCAACGTTTCATTTTTGTCATTATTTGAAAAACATTTAGTAAAATTTCTTACGCTCAAAAATTCAGAATTGCACATGATAGATTGCAGGAAAATACAAGTAACACCAGCTATTTTCATTCTCTCTTAGTTTACAATTATTCAATTTGTTTTAAAAAATAAACAACCAAATGCTGTTAGTTTGAAAAATATTGCTTCTTATTCAAGTTTTGTGCTATAAGTATAGCAATATGGAAGAAAACTGCAAAAAAAAATTATTCGCTTTAATTTTATTGTTATTTTTTCTAACAATGAATAATACTCAAACATTTGCATTTGTTGCTAAAGTAAACTTTTTATACTTATCAAATTTTATGAATTACATTTCTGTGAAAACATTTTACGTCGACCATTCATCAAGTGCTTTCCTTTGTCGTACTTTCACTAGGTTTATAGTAGTCTATAGTACACCTAGCTCTAGGATATCGATTTCACATTTTGATGTACATTCAAAAAAATATTATTTCAAAGTCCAAAACTTTTTCTTTACCAAATCAAGTTTTATTGGCTCCACTATTTTAAAACGCCCGACTGTCACCAATATTTTCAAATGGCCGTGTTGGCGGAGTCTCTTCAAAGCAATCTTTATGGCGCCATAGTAATAAAATGTGTCTATTATAAAACACCGTCATCATTGTAGTTTTCTCGTTTTAAAGCCGCCGTTTTAGCACTTTTACGTCTGCTGTGTCGTTCTAAAAAAGCTATTTTTTAAATATCTTCAAAGCGCCGGCGTTTCAAACAATTATTTTAACACCGCTGCTGTTTAATCAAAGCATTAAAATCAAAAATATTTTCTAAAAACGTATTTTTAAAATTAATTTTAAGTTATTAACAAATTAAAAAAAAATTTCTTTCTATCAAATATAGATGCACAACATTATAAAGTTTGATTTAACATTAAACTAAATCAAACTTGCAGGATAAACTTCAAATTATTATTTTCAAAGTCATTTTAATTGACAAAGTTTTTCAGTCTACAAACAAAACTGTTCAAACAAAGAAATTTTATTTTAAACTTTAAACAAAAATTCTTTTTTTCTAATTCAACAGTTACTTACTGTCAAAAAACATTAATTATGAAATTATTCAGAATTGTCCTATTCTTTCAAACATTATTGCACAGTTTTTCAAAGAACGGCATGTCTCCTCGACAGTTGAAAAAAAATTTGGAGCAACTAATCAACAATTTTTTTTTCAAAATTCATATCAATGCTACAATAATATCAACTGAGGTTTTAGATTGTTTCTCAGTAGTCTTTTTATTTTAAAAGTGTTGATATCAAAATAATCGTCAATTTCATGCAACACACTTTTTGTACAAAACAACTGCATACCTGCTTTGTACAGCAATCAGATTTGTTTAAGCAACCTGCATTTTCAGTTCCTATAGATACCGATAGGTTTTATTTAAAAAATTTAAGTATTTCATATAAGCTGTGAAACCTGAAAAAATTCGAGTTCCATTTTCAACTTGTACTTTTTTTGCTTGTGAAGCGATGTATCGATTAGTTTTCTGCACTTTTAGCAATAATACTTTAAAAAGTAAATTTTTTTTTAAATTACTTTTTTATAATTAGAAAATAAAGTATTAAAAGAACCTGGTGTATTTAACAAGATACAAATAAAAAAAAAGATTGACATTATTCTAGTTGAACTTGCTGTTTTGATTTCCTTAAATCCGATTTAAATAAAAATAACCACTGAATAAGCTATGACAAAATTGTAATTTAGTTTTTTTTTTTCAAAATTTAATAAGCAAAATTGGTTTAAATTGAAATTTATAGAAAAAAAATTGTTAAAAATTATCAAGTTATAATAACATTATTAATTTTTATTCTAAAACAAAATCAAGCCTTTCTTACTTATGACTACAAACATCAATACATACATTTTATTTTGAATAGGCAAGAAAAACAATGGTTTGTTGCCAATACTACAGACAGACAATGATTTGCCTTTATAATGTCTTGAACAAACAAGTTGTTTTAGACGATTTGTCTTTTATTGTTTCCTGGTGCTTGTACCAACGTTTTTTTTTAAAACCTGCGAATCAAAAGGTTTTAAGGATGTTTATTAGCTTCAAATAAATTGAGAAAACAAAAACTTGTTTTACAGATTATTTTTTCAGGTTACAAAAACTTTAGCGTTCAGAAAACATTTTTATGAAAAACAGTCTCAAATATAGAATTTAAAAAGATCTCATTTGAAGGATAAACTGCATGGTAATGGACAGAAAATTGATATGACTGTGCTTGAGATGTCTTGAATTTAGCCAATGTTACTGGAAACAAAGAACAAATAAAAAATTGCTAGTATTTTTTATGATAACCAACTAAAGTGCGAGTGAATAAGAAATTTATATGAGGCATGTTTCAGATCATTGATTCAGTGAAAGATCTTAGCGTCCGTAGTTTCTCAAAGTTATGAATGTTTTGCCAGACTTTAATGTTTATTTATATATAGTTTTCATGTAAATAATTTTTCAATAAATTAATTGATAATGAAATAAAATTAAATAATTAAAAAACATCCATAATTTGTTAACATCTCAAGAGTTGTATTCAACAAAACAATCTTTGACTGGAGAAAAAACAGTTGTTTTAAAAATTGTAGACAAGCAATATGAATGCTGAATCTTGATATAAACAAACTAAATTTTAATAACAACAACAATCAAAAAGTTGGCAAATGGAAAAATAAAGTGAAAATGTCAACCAAGAAAATATGTGCATTTGAATGTTCAATCAACTAATAAATATTACGTGCAATTTACAACACTGAAAAGATAATAGTTGTAAGAAAAATTCTAGTTCATTAGAGAATAATGTTCGCAATGTAAACGTTTCATGGAAGAAACACCAGTTTTATTACTTTCTGGTAATCATCATTTTAGAAGTTTTCATCGATTGGCCATAATTTGCGAATCTAACCCACATGACACCTCTAAAATAAGTAGTTGTTCCAGGGTATTTCTGGTATTCTCCGTTCAGGTTTGAGAGGATGCAGTTGTAGTGCCACCAGGCCCCGGTGTACTTGGTCACACAATCGTAAGCAGGATATATGTTATTGTTCCTATCTATTGTGGAGAACTTGTTACCGTTGTGGTTAGACATGCAATCGCCTGAAAAAAGAAGTAAATAAAAATGTCATGAGAAAACGTTAAAAGCATAAAAAATTAGAATAATTTCGTCTTTTAACAGGTTTTGTCTAAAATGTTTCATCTAAAGAGGTTGCTTTAGAATTCCGAGCTTTAACCAAAATTTTTAGTTTTTCAGAATCACCCAACGGCAATGCGTCAAATTAACTAAGTGGCGTGCCCTTCAAATTAATAGTAGACGTAGAATATTTCTCTTGTTCCGCTGTTTATCATACTGTTCGTTCCTTTTGTTAACTTGTGATTAGCTTCTTTGTTGTGTGTTTTAAATATCTCAATCACACAAATTTGTAGTTGCCATTTTGTGTTCTTCAGAAGTAATAAAACATTGCTTTAATTAGTCGGTGTTTTATAAAACTTAAAAAAACCATTTCATGGATCGACCAAGTGCCATTGTTGTATCACCAATAAGTACTGGGTGCTGGTATTGCCCCGGCGGTTAGCCGTGGAAATAATCGGTAAAATTGCTACTGAGCCGGCAGTCCCGCCAGTCCAACGACATAACGGTTTTACATTTGTCATCAAATGCCCGCCGGTCAATTTTTTCAACATTTTCTGTTACCACAAAGTTTGTGCTCTACGTGATTTCACCGTGGTATTTTTTAACACGGTCTAGTTTGTTTGTCCAAACCTAAAATTAGAGTAGTAACTGTTTTTTAACGAAAATCACCGTTTTACCATACGTACATTCTTTTTATAAAAATATGGGTTTTTTATTATTAAAATAAAACAGAGTTCGTAAACAAATGTCAAAAGCTTTTTTTCAACAAAATACTGTTTTATGAGATAAGACAAATTTTAAAAAAGAAATCAAGAAGAACATAAAATTATTGAAACTCTTTTATACCTGCTGTTCCGGTAAATTTTCCAATTGTCAATTTGTATCCAGTGCTTGGAGGACCAACAGAGAAAACAGAATACTCAGAAAATCCTTTCTGACCATCAAACCTGTCCAGTTCAACTCTCAACATATAATGATTTTTGCTTGTTAAGCAGTAAATAAGATAATTGCCTGCAAAATTGAAATTTGCAAAAATTAATTTGGAAAAACCTGAGTTAAATAAAACTTTTCAGAATAGTAGTTTAGTTTAAAAAGATTTTTGTTTCAAATCATACTGTCAATAAATGGTGAAAAAACATTGAAAGTATAAATCTCCAATGGCGGTGGTGGCTAAGCGGTAAAGCGTTCGCCTGTCGCTTTGTAGGTCGGCGGTTCGAATCTCACTGGCGTCACCATCGTAGCTCCCTCAAGCAAGGAGTTTACACGCATTGCTCAGGTTGAGTGTCTCGCGGGGTTAACTAACTCCTTTCACTAACCTTAAAAAAAAAAAAAAAATGGAGCAATGCAACCTACCGAGCCAATACTCTCCATCAATGTCACCAAATCCACCTTCATAATCAACCCAGTTTCTCAAAAAATTCACTGATCCATCCATTCGACGTTGAATTATCTGAACAAAGTCAGTTATTTCAATTTTTGGAACTAACTGAAATTTTAATGTTTATGATTAACCAACCGTATATTTTTGGCTACTTGAAGTTATCTGGCAGTACACGGGATATGTCTGGTTGTCTATTTTTATTAAATAAATGCCACTGTCATCTGGACCAGTACCGGGGACATCATTGCAGTCTTCAATTTCTAGATGCATTTTAATAATGAAAATCGTCAGTTCGTGAAAATTGAAACTTCTAATTAGACTTTGAAAATTAAAAAAAAAGGTTGAGAAAAGTGTAAGCTTTAAAAAAAAACTAACAACAATCAAATTATTTGAGAAATTTGAAAACATAAATGAAACATGTTGTTTATAGCTATTAAAAGTCCCATTATTTTATAGCAACCAATTGAGAAATGAAATAATTAGAATACATCATCACACAAACTTAAGCAAACCTAGGTAAGTCTGCATTGATTAACTTGACTTTCAACATCGTTAAGTTGTTTGACTTTTTAAAAGTCAAAACATTCAAATGAAAAAAAAAATAAAAAATTAATTACCTCCAAAATGACATAAAGCATTCATATCAGGAACAATCTGTCAACAGAATTATTTAAAAAAAATGATTGAAATTATTTCTAAAAAAACTGAAACAATAAAAATATTGCTGTTATCTAATACCGAATAGTACACTCCTGTTTCCTTGTCAGTAACCAGAGTTATATTAGGGGCAGGGCATGGTTGATCAAATAACTGGCATGTTCCATTTAATTCCTGATAATTAAATCCCAGACAAACTTGAACTTTTCCAACGAGAGGACGTTCACCAGGAGAACGATTGAGTAAATAAGATTTATTTCCATATGCAGCAAAAGTTCCATGATGAGTGTAGTTAAAGGTGTAGAAAGTTGATGATAGCTGGTAGTCAAAAGTTATTTCTTGATCCCCACCGATAGAGGCACAGTAATGTGCACATTCTGCTTTTGATGATACGTTGACCTCCATAAATGGTATCAGATTACATGTCAACAAGTCATCGCTTCCCCAGCCTAAAACGCACTTGGTAAAGTATCTTGTTCTGCTTTCTAGTTTGTTCTGAGAGCTCACGCCGTTTATCATTAACAGTAAGATAAAAATTCTCATTTTCAATTTAATATTCACGTTCAAATTTGAAATAAAAAAACTACAGTAAAAATATTTTATTGAATCTCCTGGTTTTTTTTAATAATGAACTTATTTATTCAAAACAACATTTTCGATCACAATTAAAAAAAACAGTTTTAGCAGTGTTAACGCAGTTTTTTTGTTATATATATGTATTAGAAAAACGATATGACTTCCATATACAGCTTTGTAAAAATAAATGTTGTTTTTGTTTCAAAACAATTTTATGGTTTTTAAAAATCGATTTGTTACTGCAAAATAGCACTTTTAAAAAACAAAGCTTTTGAGAAATAAAGCTGGATAAGGTTTTTTAAAGCACTTTGACTGATGGGTGGCTATGCATTTTAGTTGAAATCAGCATTACAATCAAACCAACTTAGCATGGCATAATTGAACAACATACCTAACGGTGATTATAGACGTTATAAATTCTGTTTTGAATTATGAACGTCGAGTAAAATTGACTTGCTGTTTGTGTGATCTGGGTTTATAGAAACGGTAAAAAAACTACGGTAGATACAAAGTTGAAGATGACGAAATAGTGCTCCCAGAAAAAGTATTTTTTGGCATGTCAGTGGTAGCGGAAAAATTTACTGTGTCATAAATAAATTCATATAATTAAAAACAATTACATTTTTTTAATGATTTAAAAGTTTTATTTAAGCAAAGTCTTGATTCAAAAACATGTAAGATGCTCTAAAAACGTATAACAACAAGAATGTTTAGTTGTGAGGATAATCATTTTGGTAACTTTTTTCATTATGTCAAAACTGCATTTTTAAAGCAAAAATTAAAAAAACCATTGTTATTGATTAACTAAAATGTTTAAATAAATATAAAAACGTACTTTAATTATCTAACTAAAACTAGAAGCATTTAATTGTTTAATCAAATAACATAACTTGCAGTTCGCACAAACAAAATCTAATTTAAAAAATTCTAAATGTTTAGAAAATAGGTTTCTCAATTTAAACGCCTTGCTAAAAGAAACGCCAGTTTTATTATTTTCTTTTGATCATCATCCTAGAAGCTTTCATCGATTGGTAGTAATTTGCGAATCTAATCCACATGACACCTCTGAAATAAGAAGTTGTTCCGGGGTATTTCTGGTATTCTCCGTTCAGGTTTGAGAGGATACAGTCGTAGTGCCACCAGGCCCCCGTGTACTTGGTCACACAGTCGTAAGGAGGATATATGCCATTGTTCCTGTCTAGTGTGGAGAACTTTTTACCGTTGTGGTAAAGCATGCAATCGCCTGAAATGAAATGAGTAAATAAAACGTTATCCTTAAAGCACCTGCGCCTTACACAATCTTTTTGTTGTTTGGACAGAAAAATTACCAGCGAGTTTTTGATTAAGAGCTTTTAATAAACATCAATCAGCGAGCCAATGCATTAAGCCATTGCACTAAAACAAATAACTTATTTTGCTTATAAAATCACGTTTACTAATAATTTTGAAAAAAATCATTTTAATTAATACACTAACATGTGTTTCTAATTTTTTCTAAGTAAAACCTTTTTTCGAAATCATTTACCAGATCATTTTTGCCGAATTACTCGTAAAAGACAAACATTTAAAACAAAAATATCAACTATACCAGCTGTTCCAACATAAAAATAAATGGTCAGTGTGTATTCAGTGCTTGGAGGACCAACGGAAAAGATAGAATACTCAGAATATCCATTCAGACCATCGAATCTGTCAACTTCAATTCTCAACAAGTACTGCTTGGTATTTGTTAAACGGTGGATAAGATAATTTCCTACAAAATTTGAATAAAAACTGAAACACATCATAACCATATTCCTAACAACATTCAACATCAATTAACAATAAACACTGACCAAACCAAAATTCTCCATCAATATCTCCAAATCCATTTCCATATTCTACCCATCCTCTTGAGAAATTCACAGATCCGTCTATCCTGCGTTGTATTATCTGAACAAAATTTGGTAATTTAACTATTTAAATTAACTAAAGTAATAAGATTTTTTAGCCAACCCACCGTATATTTGTTGTTACTTGAAGTTATCTGGCAGTACACTGGATAGGTCTGGTTGTCTATTTTAATCCAATATATGCCACTGTCTTCTGGACCAGAACCAGGAACATCATTGCAGTCTTCAATTTCTAGAGAAAATATTTTGAAGTAAATAAAAAACAATAAAATGTGTTTTTAAACTCCATTAAGATTTTCACGTTTACCATGAGCAATTACATAAAACCTAATTAATTATATCCTCGAAATTTATTTTTGGTACAATTTAATTAAAATTAGAAATAATTAAAGGTATACTGCTTACAGTATAAACAGACAATTAATTTACCTCCAAAATGACATGATGAATTTAAATTAGGAACAACCTGTGAATCGAAAATCAAAAAATTACGTTTAATTTTTCTCAACTTTTAAACATCAAAACGTAATTCTTAAATACCGAATAGTACACTCTTGTTTCCTTGTCAGTAACCAGAGTTATATTAGGAGCAGGACATGGTTGATCATACAACTGGCATGTTCCATTTAATTCCTGATAATTGAATCCCAGACAAACTTGAACTTTTCCAACGAGAGGACGTTCACCAGGAGGACGGTTGAGTAAATAAGATTTATTTCCATATGTAGCAAAAGTTCCATGATCAGTGTAGTTAAAGGTGTATAAAGTAAATGGTAGCTGGTAGTCGAAAGTTATTTCTTGATCCCCACCGATAGAGGCAGGGCATGGTTGATCAAATAACTGGCATGTTCCATTTAATTCCTGATAATTAAATCCCAGACAAACTTGAACTTTTCCAACGAGAGGACGTTCACCAGGAGAACGATTGAGTAAATAAGATTTATTTCCATATGTAGCAAAAGTTCCATGATCAGTGTAGTTAAAGGTGTATAAAGTAAATGGTAGCTGGTAGTCGAAAGTTATTTCTTGATCCCCACCGATAGAGGCACAGTAGTGTGCACATTCTGCTCTTGATAATACGTTGACCTCCATAAAAGGTATCAGATTACATGTCAACAAGTCATCGCTTCCCCAGCGTAAAACGCACTTGGTAAAGTATCTTGTTCTGCTTTCTAGTTTGTTCTGAGAGCTCACGCCGTTCATTATTACAAATAAAAAACAAAAAAGCATTTTAGAAATTTACTAGTATTTTTCTATTCTAATTAGTAATCATCAATGTTCAATTTTTTTCAACAAAATCTAAAAGATATTAGCAGTTTAAAAATTTTGCTTTTTATTCAAACAAATTTCTAGTAAAATAGCGATTTTTTAAGATTTATAATTTAAAAAAAAATAATTTCAAAGTAATAAAATCAATTCAATTTTATTTTGTGTTTTTGTTGAAAACTTTAAAATTTGCTGAAGACAACAAAAAGTTGTTTTTTTTTAAATTTTGTTATTGTTTTTTATTTTCATAAAAAATTGTTTAATTGTTTTTATTTGATTTTAATAAATTTTCATTTTTTAAGCTTCAATGAACAATAGTCAAGAATTATTTTGAGAAGAAAGAATCACGATAAAAGCTGTACGTCAACAATTCATCAAGTACTTTTGTCGCATCTTCACAACGTTTATGAATAAACCAACGGCATTGCTGTATAGTTTCACAAGAAATCGATTTCATATTTAAAAATTATTCTAAGAAAAGTTATTTGAAAATTGAAAAAAAAAACAAATTTAATTTTTTTTCAAATCAAAATGATTTGGTCCTACGAAACGTCCGTTCTGGCATCACCATTTAAAATGACCGTTTCTGGCGCCACCTTTTTAAAACAAGAATTTAGGCGCCAGTGTTTTAAAATGGTTTTTTTAAACTATAATTTTTTAAACACTACTTTAATGTTGTAATTTGCCTATTTTCATACAACCGTTTTAACAAGTCTATGTCTGCTCTATACTTTTCTAAAAATGCGATCGTGGCTTCAGTTTGCGGATGACACCGTAATTGTCTCTGACAATATACGTAACGCTCAAACCTTACTGAATTTAAACACAGCTTGGTGTCAGTGGGCGGAAATGAAGATTCGAATAGACAAATGCTGCACTTTCGGAATGAGAAAGCTAACAGGCACAACTACGCGCAGTATCAGCCAAATTTGACTATAAACGAATCGTCATTACCTGCTGTAAAAAATGACGAACATTTCAAGTATCTCGGGAAAATGTTCAACTTTTCCATGAACAACGCAGAAATCAGTTAACTTTAATAAAATTCAATAAACAGCAAAAACCAACTATTCTAGTTTATAGCACTTAATACAGGGGTGGGCAAACTACGGCCCGCGGACCGCTTGCGGCCCGCCAAAGTATTTTATGCAGCCGGTTTAAAATTTTCGCTAAGAATATACAGCTGAAGCTGTTTGACCTACAAGCAGATTATGTTTTGAAGGAGACGTTCAAGTCAGTTACTCTGCTATAGACATATATATTTATATATGCGACCCGCGATAACAAAACAGTTTTCAATGTGGCACTCCGTAGAAAAAGTTTTCCCACCCCTGGCTTAATATATTTGTAATGAAGTTATATTATAATTAGTTTATTTGATTCTTGGTAAATTTTTTGATAATAATTTAAACAAATTTATTTAATTAAAAACAATTAACCTCTTTTTTGATTTAAAGGAGTTTTATTTTGATTCTAGAACAAGCTAGATTCTCTACAAATGTATGACAATAAGGTTTAGTTGTGACATAAATCATTTTTGATAATGTTTTAACTGCATTTTTATAAACCTAAAATTAATAAAACTATTAAAATTGACTAATTAAAATGTTTCAAATAATCACAAAAGAAAACTCACTACAAATAAGAGCAAAACATTTTAGTTATCTAACTTTAGAAAAAAAAAGTTTAAACCTCAACTAAAACATGCATAGTCAACTAACATAACTGGCAATTCACAAAAACGCAAAATCTAATTTAGAAAATTCTAAATGTTTAAAGAATGAGTTTTTCCGTTTAAACGTCTTGCTGGAACAAACACCATTTTCGTTACTTTCTTTTGATCATCATCCTCGAGGCCTTCATCGATATGTAATAATGTGACCATGCAGTCCACATGACACCTCTAAAATAAGTAGTTGTTCCGGGGTATTTCTGGTATTCTCCGTTCAGGTTTGAGAGAATGCAGTCGTAGTGCCACCAGGCCCCGGTGTACTTGGTCACACAGTCAAAGATAGGTAATATGTTATTGTTCCTGTCTATTGTGGAGAACTTTTTACCACTGTGGTAAAGCATGCCATCCCCTGAAATGAAATAAGTGAATATAAAGGTTTAATAATGATTTACAGTGTTTTTCATTTGAGCTGATACTGGTAAGCAGTATGCTCATAAACATTTACATTCCTGAATCACTTTAACTGACATTTGGTACAATTGAGAAGCATGACCAGAAGGTTCATTTAAGGCATTGTTAGGGTGTGGCTTGTTTAACGTGTCCGTAGTCCTTAGACCTTTTGGCTACAAGTTACATCTAAAATTACTCCCTCGTTGGCTCATTTAAACCTCTAGGCCAAAAGTCACTTATCTAATTTTACTCACTTCTGGGCTCATTTCACAGAGCAGACGCTGGCGAGTCCGATGGTATTCAAACGACAGACTCTTCGGTCTACAGGCAAATAACTTATCACTTACACAATTTTACTTTTGTTAGGACAAACATGAAAGAGCTTTTGATTAAGAGCTTTTAGTAAACATCGATCAGCGTGCCAATGCATTAAGCCGTTGCACTAAACTAAAACAAATAACTGATTTTGATTTTAAAATCACGTTTACTAATAATTTTGGTGGAAATCAATTGAAATAATATTTTACACTTGATTCTAAACTTTGTTTTGCAAGTAACACTTTTTAAAAAATGATTTATCAGATCATCTTTGCAGAACTACTCGTGAAGAGCAGAAATTGAAAAAAAAGATCAACTATACCAGCTGGTCCAACGTATAAATAAATGGTCAGTGTGTATTCCGTGCTTGGAGGACCAACGGAAAAGATAGAATACTCTGCATATCCTTTCATGCCATCAAATTTGTCAACTTCAACTCTAAGCAGGTATTGCCTGGTATTTGTTAAACGGTAGATAAGATAATTTCCTACAAAATTAAAATAAAAACTGAAACACATTTTAACTACATTTCTAACAAAATTCAACATCAATTGACAATAACGACTGACCAAACCAAAATTCTCCATCAATATCTCCAAATCCATTTTCATATTCTACCCATCCTCTTGAGAAATTCACAGATCCGTCCATTCTACGTTGAATTATCTAAACATAATTGAATAAATTTAACTATTTAAATTAACTAAAATAATAAGATTTTTTAGCCAACCCACCGTATATTTGTTGTTACTTGAGGTTATCTGACAGTACACTGGATAGGTCTGGTTGTCTATTTTAATCCAATATATGCCGCTGTCTTCTGGACCAGTACCCGGAACATCACTACAGTCTTCAATTTCTGGTAAAAAAAATTTAAGGTTAATAAAAAAGAATTAAAATGCGTTTATGTATTAATTATTTATTTCACGTTTATCATAAGCAATTACCAAAAGCCTAATCTTTTTAAGCCTCGAAATTAATTTTTGGTACAAATTAATGAAAATTAGAAATAATTCAAATGTATATTGTAGTCAACAAAAACAGACAACCACCCAGCCAACTCATTTTTTTTATAATTTACTTACAAATATTTCTAGAATTCAAATAGCTTAATAATCTCAATAAAAAAATCTTTTTTCAATCATTCTATATAAACCGTTATTTGACTTTCCGAATTACTACGCAAAGCTAATAAAACATTAAAGAAAAGTATAAATTAATTTACCTCCAAAATGACATGATGAGTTTAAAGTAGGAACAACCTGTGAATCGAAAATCATGAATTATGTTTAATTTTTCTCAACTTTTAAACATCAAAACGTAATTCTTAAATACCGAATAGTACACTCCTGTTTCCTTGTCAGTAACCAGAGTTATATTAGGTGCAGGACATGGTTGATCATACAACTGGCATGTTTCATTTAATTCCTGATAATTGAATCCCAGACAAACTTGAACTTTTCCAACGAGAGGACGTTTACCAGGAGGACGATTGAGTAAATAAGATTTATTTCCATAAGTTGCAAACGTTCCATGATCAGTGTAGTTGAAGGTGTAGAAAGTAGATGATAGCTGGTATTCAAAAGTTATTTCTTGATCCCCACCGATAGAGGCACAGTAATGTGCACATTCTGCTTTTGATGATACGTTGACCTCCATAAAAGGTATCAGATTACATGTCAACAAGTCATCGCTTCCCCAGCGTAAAACGCACTTGGTAAAGTATCTTGTTCTGCTTTCTAGTTTGTTCTGAGAGCTCACGCCGTTGATTAAAACCAGTAACAAATAAAAAATCATTTTCTTAATGTATACCTATTGACACTACAAATAGAATTTTGAAATAAATCGGTAAATTTGTTTTTTTATTAATAAGAATAAAAAATTATTTGCTATTTCTACTTGAGAAAAATAATAAGACGTTGAAAAAACTTCTTATACCAAATACTTTCTTTGTTACAAATATACAAAAATATTCACATTTATTAACTTCAACCGAATAATGTTCTAAGACAAATGTTTCAATGAAAAGGTTCTAATTGAAACCCATCAAAGCGATCAACACTAATTTATTGCTTCTATAACAACCATGCAAATAATAAAATAGCTGCCTATAAGGAATTATCTTATAAAAAACAACATAAAACAGTTATTATTCATAAGACTCAAAACAATTTTATTTCTTTTTGCAATGTCGTGTTTTATCTTTACCGCGGTAGTATTGTTGCACAACCATTTCAACCACTGAAGCAAATCCAAGTTGTATTTTTAACAGTTATCAAGTATTTCTCTTTTTCCTTACATTTTTTGCACAGTTTGTTTTGAAGCATTTATTTAATCAGTTTAGTTTTTTTTTCTCAAATGTGTTATTGCACTCACAAAAAGTTGTGCCCCGTTTGGGCTAGTGCTATTGACAATGGCAATAAGCAGCAAAATTGCTAATAACATGGCGGAGCGTATTATTAATAATATTATTATTATTACCAAATTATTCCTAACCCAAACCCCATCCCTAACCCTTATCCGAACCACATCCATAACTTTAACCCCATCCCTAACCCCAACCCCATCTCAACCCTTAGCCCTAACCTAACCCTATCCCTAACACTAGCCCTGCAATTTTGCTTCCTGTTGCCATGGCGCGCGCCTTATCATAAGAATTAACGCTACCTTTGAATGTCATCAAAAATTAACTTTTATGGTTTTTTGCACAAAACCTAGTTTTGAAAAAAAAACAACTAATTTTTAATTAAAAAACGGTTTTGAAAGCGGTCATGTGTAAAATAGATTTTTTCGCAAATTTAAAATATAAAAACTGAAATATTTTTCAATTTTCAAAAACATGTTAATAACTGACTTTTTACAGTTCAAATGTGTTTCAACAAATTTTCGATCTTAGACTAAAAACACTCATCAGTTTTATTCTTGTCATCTCGTTTTTTCTCCGTTTTCATTCAATAACAACTTTTACTGGCTCAGCGGTTTTACTCTACGCTCCAGAAGAGCGACTACAAGAGAGTTATTTAGAACTTCCATCGATACGATAGAGCGCTCCAGTGCGCAAAAACCTGAAATGAAAATTGGCAACGCTCGAGTCACCACGCTCTTGTAAAAACAAAGGCTCGACAAATATTAACCGATGGTCATCTATAAAGACGCTTATCGATTTATCAAAATTCCTATCATTACCCACGCACCTGCACCGACTGACTGAGCTCCCAATAACAATCAATAACCTTTGGCCAACAGCCGCTGTAGCTGTGATAGCAACAACAAGATGTTGTTTGTTTTTTTTTCAAAAAAGTTAAATTTAATCTATTGTTCAATGTAGCTAAAATATTTAATTTCGGTTTTTGAACGCGAAGTAAACAACTACCTTTTTGCTAATTTAAAAAAAATGGGATGATGTTAAAGCGCTGTTTTAATTAAATTCATAACTATTTATTATAATTATTATTATTATTATTATTACATTTATAATATATCCTCTGACAATATTCGAGTCGTTAAATGTAACTTTTGTATTGTATTACAAATGTATTTTATAACGTGGCATAATAAGAAAAAACATTTCAGCCTTCTTGTTGATAAATGGTGACGATTAATAATGTTCAGGAAATCATATTTTTCTTGTGATCAATACTTTTCAGACAATAAATATAAACCTGCAACTGTCATGCCGTTATACTTAACAGCTTATGTCATGTGCCTGCATATGCTAGTCCGACATAACTGCTCGATATTTTAACGTTTGTTGAATTTCAAGCATTAGCATCCGCATTTATGAAAGCATCACAAAAATACAATTATTTTTATCATAATTATCAAAACTGAAAGTCTGCTTATAGCTTCATAGCATCACAAGATCAGACGCTAAGCACTAGGTACCATTAAAGGAAAGTACTCAAAATCAATGTAGATAGCAAATGCAGGTTATGCCATCAACAAGAAGAACACGCAAGCCACAATGCACGCACAGACGTAACTGAATCGCCAATTCGCCAACTATCTGCACTGGACAGCTCTACAAGATTTTGGTGTCCAATTAGCTAAACGGTGGTACGACCACCAACCTCAAAAAAAACTTATAGAACGAAAAAATTTTACTGTAATGTATGATGTACTTGTGAACACCGATCGGACTGTAGGAGCTGACCAACCTGACATCATCATTCAAGACAGAACCAAGAAAAAGTGTTTTTTAATAGATGTTTCGTTCCAGATAATAACAAAATTTCAAGTGAAGAAGATGGAAAACTCAGCAAGTAGAAAGACTTTAAAATTGAAATTTTAAGAATGTGGAAATCCATGTTTTCTATAATCCCGGTTATTTAAGAATCTTAAAGGGTGACAGTCAAACTTTGTTTTGAAAAATACTTAGAAAAACTTTCAGGAAAACCAACTGCACAACAAACTAAAACATAAATTTTGCTAGAAACAGCAAACATATTTCAGAAAGTGTTTTACTTCTCAGAAGAAAGAAAAAGAAGAAGATCTTAGAAATCCGGTGGATTTTCGTTAAGACACGACTAGCAAATCAAGCTGTGACATTGAACGATGACAATAATAGTAATAATAAAAATAAATATCGATTTGAATTGTTTTTTTAATTGTTATAAGTTATTTTGTAACGTTGTGTGAATAGAAATAACTCTTTGTAGCTTTAATAATTCAATAAATTAGTTTTGATGTCACGGAGCAAGATTGAAAAATAGAACATTGTTGTACTCAATAAGTTCTTAGAAAAACAAATCTGAAAGTCACAGATAAAAATGTTGAACTTAATTTGTAGTTCATTTCAATGTCTGAATTAATAGACTGAAAGTTTCAACTACTTTAAAAAATCATTTCCTTTGAATCATCATTTGACAGGATTTCAGTGTCTCATACCTACGGAATGCATGCCAGATGTTATTTTTCCAGCCGGGATTAATTGGAATGCTAGAATAGACGCCGTTGAGGGTCGATGTGGTGCAATCGGCAAACCACCATGCTCCCTTACGGTCAACGGCGCAGTTGCAAGTACAAGCGTCGTTGTCATTGTCAAAAGTGGTAAACTTTCTTTGATTGTGATAACTCAACGAATCGCCTAGAAAAATTTAATTTTTTTAAAAATACTTTTGAACAATTCTATTCGTATATGGAAAAGTTATAACTATCTAAAAAAATTAAAGAAAATTTATGGAAAAGCTTTTATTGCTATTTTTAAAACTAAATTGATCATGGTAGATAATGATGAAATAACAGTTATTATCATAAAAACCTGCAGTTCCAGAGTAATCTTCAGCTGTCAAAATGTATTCCGATTCTGGGGAGCCAACTCTAAAGATATGATACTCAGCATAAGCACATTTATTGTTGAAATCTTCCATTTCAACTCTCAAACTGTAACTGATTTTATTGGTCAAAGTGTATAGCAAATAATTGCCTGCAATTTAAAATTTTGTTGACAAATTGTAATGAATAACAATGGAAAACTTCAAAGTTATTTTTGAATTCTTTATAATAACTTCGCCGACGGTCGATTGTTTGAATGTTTGCAAACATTGAAAAAGAAAATTTACTAACTTCCCGTTATTCAACTGTTCAAATTTGAAATATAAACTTGCAATTTATGACAACGCATTTTGGAAAAGTTTTTTGAAAAAAAAATGTGTTTGTAGATGAAATAAAAATTATTTATATTTTAAGACTATAAAAATCAAATAGTAAGTGATGCTGGTGCATAGTTTTCTGATATTTGGTTTGAAATAGAAGCTATAATATGTAAAAACTATGTAATTTTAGCTTTTTATGGCTATTTCTTCTACCACAATGTTTTCAAAATCAAGAATTGACCTATAGGTTAAAATAAAGTTATAAAATAAAATGTCTTCAAAACCCATAAAAACGCTATAACATCATAAAAACCTACCCAGCCAATATTCTCCATTTATATTTCCAAATCCATTTTCATAATCAGCCCATCCTCTATAGAAATCTACTGATCCATCAATACGACGTTGAATTACCTGGGTCGGAAACATAAAACATTTTTTAATTAAACTGTTTACAAACAAAATTAAAATCAAACCGTGTATTTGGCGTTGCTTGATGTAATCTGACAATAAGCAGGATATGTCTGGTTATCCACTTCCATCCAATATACTCCACTGTCTTCTGGATCATTGCCAGGTATGTCAGCGCAATCTTTTATTTCTAATCAGAATTGATTAGAAAAACACTCGTGAATCTAATTTTGTGTTTTGCTAATTAAACAACTTACCTTTGAAGAAACAGTTGGAATTCATTTCAGAAACCATCTGTAAAAAAATTAAAAACCTTTTATTAAAATATGGTTTAATAATCTATTCTTAAAAAATTTATTTTAAAATTACACAATTTGAATAATAAAAAAATATTTTTTATAAACAATATAAAAACTGTGTTTCAGTAATGTAAAAAAACACATTCAGATATAAGTTCCAACTTCATAGTACGCTCCGTGTGTTTCTCTGTTCGTAACCAGGTTCAGATTTTGTACTGGACAAGGTTGATCAAACAGCTGACATGATCCACTAAATTCTTGAATATTAAACGCCAGACACGCCTTAACTTCTCTACCAAAAGGACGTTTACTTGGAAAACGCCGAATTAGCTCTGAGATATTTCCAGAAGTAAGCAATGTTCTTGGATCAGCGAATTTGAAAGCATTCAAAGATACCGGAACTTGTTTTCTGAATGTTACTTCATGATCACGCCCGATTGAGGTGCAGTAATTTGCACATTCTGCTTTGGACATTTTCTCTTTTTCACTAATTGGCAACAAATTACAGCTCAACGTTGAGTTGTTTTTGTCAAGTAAATGACATTTTTTAAAATATCTTGTACTTGACAGCATAGAGTTGCACAGTACGAATCGCACTACAAATAGCATTAAATCGGCAGACTTCATTTCCTCTCAACTTTTTACGTACTGAATCAAATTTCGTATTAGCAACTCTTTTTTGGTCTGTTTTAGTTGCTGTGAAAAAACTTTCATTCATTTTTAAAAAAAAGTTTTTGCACTGTTTTGATATTGGAAAAAATTAAAGCAGAAATATAATAAAAAAAAACAATTTATTTTATATTGCATTGAAGTAATGTCTAGCTTGCTTGCACATTAACAATAGCTATTTAGAAAGAAGCAGAATTGTTTTGAAAGTGAAAAACGACTTGAAATAAATTACTTTAATAGCTACTAAACAACCAAAAAAATCTGTGTTTTTATTATTTTTTCTTATTTGTATTTTATCTTTAAGTGTTTACTTTAACTACGTATCTAAAAAGCTTTTTTCATTTTTTAAACTCTCCAGCAAACGTCGTGCTTCAACATAATGACTATGCAATCAATTGTTTGCATTTGGTGTATCTGTAGAAAAATAAGGCGATCTACTACTGCTACTACAACAACAACAACTACTACTAAAACAAGTTTACCAAGTTTACTTTTAGAACCTGTTTGATTCAATATAAACAATTTTGAAAACTGTTCTAAATGTGATATAGTTACACATAATGCAACGTCACCAATCAAATCTCAATCTTTTTCAACTCAATATTTGGATATTTTGGACAAATCGTTTTACTAAAGTACTGAAATGCAATAATGCCCACTCAAAAAACTTTTCCGCCGTTTCAAGACAACTAAAACAAAACATTGGGTTTTGTTTTAAGTAACCTTCAAACATAGCTTAGGTAATTAAAATCTATTGTAAGCAGTAGTAAAAAAAACCACTTGTATTTGCTGGCAAGTTTTTATTTAGCAGACAATGTGATATGAAACAGACGTGCATCAAAAAATTATTTTAAAGTGCAAAAAAGTAATGTAATTTTATCAATTGAAAACTTCATCTAATCTATATTTAAATTAAAAAAAATATAGTAATAATTTGCTTGTAACGGCTAAGATAAAATATGGTGCATACAAGAATGGTGCAAAATAAAATAATGCAAAAGACTGATATTAAAGAGTTGAGTGTCATTTAAAAAAACTATTTCATGTCAAGTGCAGAAACAAAACGTCAACCGTTATCGTCATTTTCTTTCAATCATCATCCTACAAGCTTTCATCGACGTGTGATAAGTGCCGAACGTAGTCCACATGATGCCGACGAAGAACGGAGTAGATACCGACGTGTTAAAGTAGACGCTGTTCAGGTTCGATAGGATGCAGTCGTAGTGCCACCAGGCTCCCTTGTACTTGACCACGCAGTCATAGCTGAGAACCTTGTCATTGTTTTGGTCTATTGTGGAGAATTTCTCGCCGCTGTGGTACGTCATTGAATCGCCTGATAGAATAACAGTAGTTGGAATAACTGTTTAATGCTTTGAACAACAAAATTATCGACAAGTCGATAAACCTGACAATGCAGCAGACTTATTTAAATAAATGTAAGTGATAAAATAAGTGGTATGTAGTTTTTGTCTACAAACATTAATTACAGTTTTACAAGCAATTAAAAGCGCAATTTTATTTAAATTATAGACAACATTATTTTAAAACCTATATTTACACTAGCAAAAAGCTTTTGCAGGAGAAATTTTATAAACTATTTAATAAAAATCTATCTAAGAATACCTGCAGTTCCGGAATAATATTTTAATGTCAGCAGATATTTTGAGCTTGGAGGACCAACGGAAAATAAATCAAACTCAGAATATCCAGATTTTCCATCAAATCTTTCCAACTCAACTCTCAATCGATAATCACGAGTATATGTTAAACGGTGGATCAAATAATTTCCTGCAATAATGAATAGGGCTAAGTGCTGACATGCAAACTATAATGAAATTAAGATGTTCAGTTTTTTAGTTAACAGTTGACTATAAAGGACAACAAACTGGTCTAAGCGTGTCTTCAAGTTAAAATGAGTTGAATTAGTAAGCTATAATTTAGAATATACTCCTAATTTTTCAAAACACCAGCTTTTATCAAATAAAAAAACTTTGGTTTTCACGCAATTTTAAATCAGCTGAGCTTTGAGACCCAGTTAATGTTAAACTTGCATTCTGTAAGTTGAGGTATAGGCAAAGTTTGAATTTTTAATTAAAAATAAGCCGCTGCAAGAAAGACGCAATTGATATCTCTAAAAGAACGGTTTTTTTAGTTGATTAATTCATTATTTTAGTTAAAATACTTTTTTGCATAATAATAATAATAAATAAAAATAATAAGTTAATATCATCATTTTTGATACTTTAAACAAAAAGTAACCTACCAAACCAATACTCTCCATCAATATTTCCAAATCCATTTTCATAATCCACCCATCCTCTTAAGAAATCAACTGACCCGTCCATTCGACGTTGAAATATCTTAATAAAAACAGTATTTTGTTTTATTAAATTATTTAAAGCCGTACTGCCTGTAATTATCCAACCGTATATTTGCTGGCACTCGAGGTTATCTGACAGTACACGGGATATGTCTGGTTGTCTATTTTTATCCAATATATGCCACTGTCATCTGGACCAGTACCAGGAACATTACTGCAGTCCTCGATTTCTGAAAACATATTTATTTGAATAAGTTTTCATGGAGAACAAAAAACATTTATAGCAAGAAAATTGCTTTTGGATTTTTACTTTTCCAAGTAATATGTAATTGTTTGTTTTTCTGCAGCATTAAAATAATTTCTTATGAAAAAAGTTCTGTTTTTTAAAAATTGTTATTTGTAATGAAAATGTGTCAGCACATAGAAAAAAATCGCAATAAATTTATTATTTAACTATTTTGAATGTCTACACTCTAAAATGGTTAAACTTTTGGCCCTTTATCAGGAATCTAAAAAATAATATAAAAGATTTCAAGACTATATGTGTGCCAGATTATAAGCGTTTTACTCTGATTGCCATCACTTCGTTCTCATTCGCTAAGTTGTCGACTTCACTCATTTAACGTCTGCACTTGTTGACAGCAGAGTTACTCTACGCAAAATTTATTTACCAGATTTGAAGCGATTTTCTGTTCGTTAGTCACTCTGCTCGCGTGAAAGTTAGAATGAAAGATACTCAAAAACTTACCTCCAAAATAGCAAAGTGAGTTGAAACTAGAAACAACCTAAAAGTTAAAAATAAGTTAAAAATAAGTTAGTGGAGTTTCTTGAGAACTAAAACCAATTAATATAAAATATTTATTAATTTGATACCGAGTAGTACACTCCTGTTTCCTTGTCAGTAACCAGAGTTATATTAGGGGCAGGGCATGGTTGATCATACAACTGGCATGTTCCATTTAATTCCTGATAATTGAATCCCAGACAAACTTGAACTTTTCCAACGAGAGGACGTTCTCCAGGAGGGCGGTTTAGCAGATAGGATTTATTTTTAGAAGAAGCAAACGTTCCATGATCAGTGTAGTTAAAGGTGTATAAAGTATATGGTAGCTGGTAGTCAAAAGTTATTTCTTGATCCCCGCCGATAGAGGCACAGTAATGTGCACATTCTGCTTTTGATGACACGTTGACCTCCATAAAAGGTATCAGATTACATGTCAACAAGTCATCGCTGTTTGGACGCAAAAGACACTTAGTGAAATATCTTGACATAACTTTAAGCTCAACTTGAGAACACATGCCAGGTGTTAAGAAGAAAAATATATAAATTAAAATCATGTTTTCCAAAAGCATTCACTGATAAATTGAAATTTGTTCTGAGCTCCACTACTCAAAAGTTGACGTTAAGTTGGAAAAAGTTGGAAAAAGTGAACTTTTTATAAATTCCTGTTTAAATGATATTGGCTTCATCGAAGCACATAAAAAACAATAACTAGAACTTGTGTGTGCAAATATAAAAATTGATGTATGCGTTTAAAAAAAAACAAAAAAACAAAAGTGATTGTTATTTTTGTTGTTCATTACTGATAAATTCATAACTCCAACGAAGCACATCTGTACAAGATACAACATGCTAATCACCAGCCGACTTGTAAGTACTGTACAGGGGCGATGAGCTGAATAAATAATTCTATTTTTTATAATAAAAAAATATTTGTTAAAAAACTATAATAAAAAAATTACTATTTATATTAGAAAAGGTTACATACCAGTTATTGTTTTTGTATAAATCTATTTTGATTACATTTTTTCAGATTTTTCTTATATTTTATGTTATGTTTGCACATTAGTAGACACTAGTTTTTTTTTTTTAAACAACTAACCGTTGAGTGTAGTTTTTTTTCAAACACTAGAACTAATAATTTGCAATTTTGAAAGTTTAGTTGAAAAGTTAATGACGTGTTTGCAGTTTTATTCTGGCAATGAAAACCTTATTTTTAAAAAAGAAGTTGGTGAAACATCAACTGTTTAATAACATGAGTGTTTCAAACCACACTATTCAACATCACAATTCTATTTATTTTAGAATAAAAAATCATTCAAGCATTTCTTAAAAGTGTGTGTTCTCTGTTTCTGTAAGCATTTAGTTTTCTTTTTCTACAGTAGCAAACGTCAACGATACTAAATGGCTGATCGTTGTCATGACGACGCCAACTCGTCTGAGAATTTTTTTACATGCTCGGTTTTTGACAATATCGAAGATTAACTGCCTAGAATTGTTCTTAATCTCCCAGCAAACATGCTAGACACAGCAAAGTCGCTGAACAGAGCGACTATTAGTATAGTGTCGAAGTTGAACGCTCCAGTAAGCACAGAGCGTATTATAATAGAAACTGCCTGTCCGATCTTCCAGTGTTTATTTCGTTACGTTCTGGTAATTTAAGAAAAAAGTAAAACTCCAGTTTTTGCATTTTTTACAAATATTATAATGGAAAAAACGGGTATACGCTTAGTATCAAACTGTACACATTGTATGTAAATTTTGTAGAAATTGTGGTGTACAAGACATAGTTTTAAAAAGCAATCAGAATTTTAAATTATGATCCAGAGAGCTGATTTAAATTCATAATAGTTAATAACACAGCATTTAAAAAATATAATTATTTGCATTATGTTATTTTCCATTCGTATTATTGGAAATTAATACGGGCGGTTGCTGATTGGGTTAAAAAATATTACCACATCCATAAATAAATGCTGCTCGTATCAGTGGCTAACCGTTTCTATTCTAGCCTTACTTCTATCTATCTTAACTTCCATCTATTGAACCTCCTAAGTCAGTGTGTCAGCCGTGTGACCTGTTACTAACTGTGTCCAAATACCTGACAATCAATTCACCTTAAACATAACTATTTAGGCCCTGAATACTCTGGAAAAATGTTTGCATCTCTTTTCAATTTTTGTCTTATGATTTTTACCATGGCAGTCTATAAGGTCGCCTATCCAGCTCTTTGAAACGCTTATAATCAATGCTGGTAACGCCAGCGGGTTATAGAGCTTCAGACCTTTCTGTCTACAATTAAGTGCTTTAAGGTCATGCCACCAGTGCCACTTTGACCTCTAGCAGCCAACACTCACTCTTGCTTGAAAGCCGTTAAGCACTTCATCGCATTGCGTTTTACTCATTTTTAAACAAATGTTGCTTCTCTGATGAATTATATTCCAGCTCGTTCAGATTCAAAAATATATATATTCGTGTTGACGTTGACAGTTCATCAGCTAGAGTAACGGTCACAGTAAAAGACATTCTATTACAACAACAAATCGCCAAATAGAGGATATATCCACAAGTATACACACACACACACACACTTTCTCACAAGCTAACGATCTTCTGATAAGTTTTAATAGTCTTAAAAGTCAAACAGGTATAAAAATTGTTTAAAAAAAAAACTTAAGCAAGTACAATCTTGTAAGTCGAAAAACTCAATAACTATTAGGCACTTCGTGAAACATCTGACTTAACTTAATTACAAACAGAGGTAGCAGGGGAGAAAAACTTGCAATAATGAAAACAACAACACTTAAGAGATTGCATGTGCAACAAAGAAACTTTTAGAGTGATTGCTGGCTGCGATAGCTGTAGCCGTGAAACAGTCAGGAGATTCAGATTCTGTCAATAAAAATAAAAATATAAAAAATTTAGTTTCTGAAGCTGAACGATAGCCGTGGAGTCCGTGTTTTAGCCGTTTCTTTAGAGTTAGTCGATTTTGAGCCGCCGCTTTTCGGCTGAGTTTCATCGAAGGCAAGTTTTGGAGGAACTGGTTTTGTTGGGCGTTTTTCGATTAAAACTTTAGTGATTCCAGATGATTTACTGGTATCACAAGAATTAGCCGGCTTTAGCGGTTTAGCACTAGCAGGCTTATCCACTGACAGATTCGCTGTTTTATTGTTTTTGCTGAGCTGGTTTGGCTCGATGGTTTTTCTTCTAGCCGAGCCTCTGACTAGGAAGTCGGTTTTATCAATGTCTTGCGTGTTCGAAGCAATTTTCTCGTTCAAGGATCTTCGGTTGACGCTCTGACTTCTGAAGAAAGGTTTTGCTTTTTCCTGAACTCTTGTGCCCATGCAAATTTTCGACATTTCGCTTTTGCGTGGTGATAAACAATTTTTGCTTTTGATGGCTTCTGAGTTGTCTATAGAGGCAGGTGTATTAACTTTTGAAGTTTTTGTGATACTCGGAGTAGCGGTCGTCTTCTGCGATGAAGATGAATAAGCTGTAGCAGATGCGGTTCTGTTTCTGGTAAAACGTGGATTCTTTTCAGGTGTTGGTGCCTTCGATTTAGTCTGTAGCGCGTTCGCTAAAGTTGGCCTTACTGTTGAGCTGCTTCTGGGCCTAACTGGAATTGAACTTCCATTTCTG
This sequence comes from Erpobdella octoculata, assembly GCA_963978895.1. Lineage (NCBI taxonomy): Eukaryota > Metazoa > Annelida > Clitellata > Hirudinida > Erpobdellidae > Erpobdella > Erpobdella octoculata. The sequence goes on along the minus strand of OZ022243.1, from coordinate 1,571,058 downwards.
CTGCTTCCTTTGATGAGCGTTTCTGGAATGGCAAGTACTGGAACGGCCTTTGACTCTTCTCGAAGGCTGTAACCTGTTGAACGGTTTGCCTCACTTACTTTTGAGATACTCTTTGTGCTGCTTGTGGGATTGCTTGTAGAGGACACTGTTTTGACTGACTCTACTAACTCTATTTCAGAAACTTTCACCATTTCTTTTTCGCTGCGTGCCAAGATACCATTATTTGATAGAATCGGTAAAATAGTTTCTAATTTGACCGGCGATTTCTCTAGAAGGTTTCCCTCCGTTGCACTGCAAACAGAAGAGCGCTGAGAACCGCTTGATCTGTCGGATTCAAAACCTTCGTCTTTGCCACGATTATCCTCGTCGTTCACGAAAGCTTCTCGGACTGCGTAGCTCTTTTCTGGCTCTTTCGATCCAAAGTTACAAGACTCGGTCGTATTTTGTATTTCTTGGGTAACTGTATGAGATGGTGTCGTTGATCTCTTAATCGGGGTAGAAGACGCTAGTAGCTGATCAGGATGCAGAGCAAGATCATTGTCGATATTCTTAGCCAGCGTGAAAGGCAAAGGTAAGCGTTCTCTTGTTTCACTGTCGAGACTATTAACCAGCGAAATATTAGCAGCTTCAAATGAAGTATCGAAATTTGGACCAGACTCGACAGATGTATTCCTCAGGTTCTTTGCTCTTCTTCTGGTCATATCGTTTGGGCTGACCAGCAAGTCCACAAGGTCTTCGTGTTCGCTTGCTGCGGTCTTGTCGTCGCCAGCCGCCAGCGGCTCTGGCTGTTGGTAGTATTTCATGGAGCTTCTCCGTCGGCTTCTTCGGAGACATTTCGAAACGTCTGAGATGCTGTACGATCCCTGGTTCTGTGCCCGTACGAAGCAGCCAGTCATCGCTTCTGCGTCGTCGTCGTCAGCGTCTACGAAGCAGCTCTCACTGGCCCGTTTCTTATCAAAGGATATGCTATCTGGATAAAAAAAAAATCAGGACCATTATTAGTTCACCATTATAAACATGATAATTTCATTGAAGAAATATTCAACTATACACATATTTATACAAGCATGCAGCGTGTATATAACAATCAGTGAAGATTGATTTCATCATCACGCTGGTAGATAAATTGTTTTTGTATCGTGTGTGCCGTAGTTAGTTAGTTAGTTAGTTAGTTAGTTAGTTAGTTAGTTAGTTAGTTAGTTAGTTAGTTAGTTAGTTAGTTAGTTAGTTAGTTAGTTAGTTAGTTAGTTAGTTAGTTTTACCTCTTCTTGGCTGGTTTTTCATTCTCTCGTTTCGTCGCTTCTCTGCCTCTTCGGCGAGTCTCTTCTTCTCGTCATTTTCCTGTTTCAAATTTGAAGTCGAAACAATCTAATACATGCCAATTCTTGTATTTTTTTTTTAATTCAAAAATATATTTATTAACAAGACATTCAACAGTTAATTATTTGAACAATAAATTAATAAAAATATGAAAATCAATAGATCTAATTATTAACTAAAAACCAATTACAATTAATTCAAATATTTGAAACATTTGAAATCAATTAAAAACCAAAACACAATAATAGTAATAATACTCAACCAGTTTGACGCGACAGCACGAGTCGCAGAAGGCTCCGATGTTCTTGAAGCACTCCTCCATCTTGAAGTTCCTGACCTCCTCGCAGAAGTACTTGGCCAATTTCTCGTTCAGTCCGTCGACCGAGTTGACATCGATTTCCAATTCCTTGATCTCCTTGCTGGCCAGCTGAAAGCGATGAATCATCGTTAGCAACTTTCCGACAAACAAGCCAGCCGCCTAGCCGTTTGACAAAGGTGCACAGGAATTGTTTACTTATTAGGCTTATCAAAAAAATGTTCTGACTAAATGTGATTATTTAATATTTAACTGTTCGTAAAATTGATTATTAATAAAAAAAATACTGTGTTCTAATTAGTGACATTTTTCAAGGTAAATAATGTTTTAATAAATCTCTTTTCTCTTCTTCTTAAAAGCAGCTGTTGCGAAAATTTGATTATGCGCGCCTGTGCAGCAGCAGGTTATAAAGGCGGCGACAATTGCGAGCCAGTATTTTTTAATAATTATTATTATTAATTAATTAATAAATAATTGATAAAAACACTAATCATGCTTGCCTCTAAGAAAGAAAGCACTCTTTTTTGAAATCGCTGGTCTACGTCGCCGGCTTGGGACAGTTTCGTCAGTCTGTCGAGACTGTTTTTGAGGGAGTCCAGTTCGGGTCGGAAGCCACTGATCGGATGTCTAGTGAAGAAATATTAATTGATATTAATTAATTTATTTTCTATTAAAAGTTGTTATATGCATGACAAATATTAAAAGAAAATAAATTAATTGAATTTTTAATTTGTTACTACTCACTGGGAGGATTCGTTGAGAAATTGTAATTCCGTCTTCAACCGGCTGACGTCAACCCCATTAGTCTCGAGCTCCTGGTGGTGGTGATGATTATAACGTTGATGATGATGATGATGATGATGGTGGTGGTGGTGATGATGATGATGATGATGATGATGATGATGATGATGATGATGGTGGTGGTGGGGATGGTGGTGGTGGTGGTGGTGGTGGTGGTGGTGGTGGTGGTGGTGGTGGTGGTGGTGGTGGTGGTGGTGGTGGTGGTGGTGGTGGTGGCAATGATAAAAATAATTATAATAAATTTCAAATAACAAATTTACTTGAACGACGCAGTGCAAAAGAGTAGTCTTGTTATCCAACGGAGATTTCAGATCGGACAAAGCTGCCAAAGAGCACAATTTGAATCCCACAGCTTTACCGGCATAAGAGCCCTGCATGAAAAAAGATTAAAATTAAAAAGTAGATTATATAAATTCTGATTCAGTCAATAACGTATATACGAAGCCAACAAAATCAACATGCAACGCGTAGTATTCAATGCGCCAAAAAAAAACTTTTAATTAAGCCACTTTTGAAAGTAACTGTATTTTCCGTACAAAAGTTTTTTTTTTTTTAATTTCCCGTAGCAGTCAATGCCGTTGGTTTGCAAGCCTAAATTAGTCGACGGTCAGTCATTGCAACCAGCCGAATTAGCGAATCAAAATATTAAAAGCTATTAAAATTATTAAATTAAATTAAAATTATTAAATTAAATTAAAATTATTAAATTAAATTAAAATTATTAAATTAAATTAAAATTATTAAAATTATTAAAATATTAAAATATTATTAGCGAATCAAAATATTAAATATTAAAAACAACTATAGCAGGCTCTTCTATGGCTAATTGTTCTTATCAGATAACTTAATTTCGTTTAAGTTTTGATGCCTTCAAGAGGTGCATTTCTTATTTTGCGAATCAATCAATTATTAAAAAAAAAATTTTTTGAGTTTCAACTCACCGAGTTCAAATAGTTACCGACCAACAGTACCATGGCTAGGATTTCTTGTAGAAGTTGACTGTTCAGTATAGCTGCTCATTTAAAAAAAGAACATAAAACTTATTTATTCAAAAAAATTATTCATAAATTAAACAATAAGATTAATAGATAGAGATTTTATTAACGTCAAAAAATAAGTAATGTCAATTAGCCGGCTGATTTGTCCTCACCCGAGCCGCAGCTTATGACAGCTTCAAGGTTCATCTTCAAGTTGACCACTTTCTGCTCGTATTCGTCTCGCAGCAATCTGAATTCAACCTTCTGCTGATGCCTGCACAACATTAAAAAAATTATATTCATATTCAATACTGGTATCTTTATGAATTGGAAGCAGTGAATGAAAGAAAACTAAGTTATACACGACAATAAACCAGCAAGTTAAATTAGTTTCAATTGCCGCCGACAAATCACAATACGTTTAAAAAAAGCAAACAAATTAAATTTATTAAGTGAGATTTTCTCACCCAGGTATTCTGGAAAGCTTGACGCAGAACTGTTCCGCCACTCCCAGCTTGTCAACGGGTCCTTGATAGCCTCTCAGCCTCTCCAGTTCTTCGGCCTCCGGAAGGGCCTTGATGAGGGTGGCCACCTGGTCGGCAGTGCACAGGAAGTTGTGGCCGTCGACATCGCCGAGGATAGCTGATTGTATGATGTCGTCCACTGACATCTGGAATCGCCGCAGTATGATGCTGACGTTCATGCATTTCTTCCTGTCCAAATACTCCTGCCATTTAAAAATTATATTCATAAAGTTATATTTTTATTATTATTATAATAATATGTAGTTCCCGATGAATGATCAGAAACGTACGTAAATTTCAGGAGCCGATGTTTCAGAAGTGTCGAAACGTCCAACCGAGCTGTTCCTTCTCAGAGAGTTCTTCTTCTCTAAGGAACCGTTTGGAGAGTCGGCGTTCTTCAGTGAAAACAGTTTCTCGATATCCTGGAAGTTTACTTTCGGCTGTTGATCGGAGCTGATCTTGTTAGCTATCGAGTGCCAAACGTTGTCGCTAGCGCTCAGCGCGTACTGCGGAAGTTTGTGCCACTGTAGCTTCTTGAGTCTACTCGAAGTTTTTGAGTCGAACGAGGCGTTGCTGAAAGACGTCCTCTGCCGGGAAAAGGGAACGTTGCAGGATGGAGATAGTTGTGACGGTGGAGGAGGAGGTGGAACTGGAACGTCTGGATTATTTGAGGATGGTGATTGAAAAAAGAGTGGTAGTGGTGGTGGCGGTGGTGGTGGTGGTATTAACGATGGTGGCGCTGGTGGTAAAGGCGGCGGTGGCGGTATTGGAGATGAATGCGCCGGTAGTTGTTGTGGCAGCGGCATGAGCAGATGAGGTGCTTGCGGTAATGACGGCAGCAGCGACGGAGACGGTGCCGGTGAGGACTGAATCGGTGGGATGAAGATCGTCGGAGAGGAGAAAGTCTGGTTTTCTTGGGCAGACGATCTCATCGACGTCGACAAAGCGCTCGTCTCGAAGCAGCTCGGTTCGCAATCATCGTTCGACCTGTTCAAAATCGAGTCGGTCAAAGAAATCGAAAATCGCACTGTGTCGGCGGACATTTCACTGATCGCTTTCGTGAAATCCGAAAACAAAGAAGAAGTCTGTAGCGAAGGCACTTCCTCAGAAAGCACTCCTGCGGCGGCGGTGGAATCGTACCTGAGAAAATCAAACGAAGCTGCACTTGGTGGACATTCTGCTCTTGATTCGCCGTCTCTCGTCTGAGACGTTGTTGTGGTATTTGAGCCGATGCCGTATAGTTCTCGAGCAAGAGAGTCGAAGCCATTTACCGGTAAGGCTGGCTGCTCGGCTGCTGCCGAGTGCATCTTTGCAGTTGCGAAACAATCGAGCGATGCGTTGAAGATTTTGGACGTCGTTCCGCGAAAGCAGTTGTACGTCTTCTGTAATATCACCGGCTCTAAACCTGATCCCATTTAAGTGTTATCGCCCGTATGCCGATGGAAGTTTCAGTTTTTTCTCTCCACTTCCTACGATGGTTTCTGTTAAAAATGAAAAAAAAAACACAACATGAAATCCTCCGTCGCTTGACCTGCTAGGATTCATTTTTGCTCTCTGCGAAACCGCAGCCTCGTTGCCCCCCCCCCCCGCCTCCTCCCATAGGCTTTCCCAGGGATAGCAAATAACTTTAACATGAACACAAAACTTCTTCTAAGAAAAACACATGTGACTCCATGTGTGACACGACGTTGACGTGAACATTGGCGACGACGTTCGAACAACAACGAGGAACAAAGAAGAAAAAAAACCACAAACGGTTTAAACGATATAAAATAAAAAATAAAATAAAAGATTCACGCCCCTCTTCGGTCGTAAGTCGGGCCGACGTTCCTCTGATGCACGCTCCGAAACTGTACTTTGCATTCCATAAAATATATTTTACATGCCGTCACTTCGACTTTCATCGTCACACCAACATCTGCGCCTGAGCATCAAAGGACAATTCGCAATATACAACTACAACTACGACTACGACTACAACTACAACTACGACTACGACTACGACTACGACTACAACTACAACTACAACTACAACTACAACAACTACAACTGCAACTGCAACTACAACTACAACTACAACTACAACAACTACAACTAGAACAACTACAACTACAACTACAACTACAACTACAACTACAACTACAGCTACAACTACAACTACAACGGCCTGGTATTCAGCGTGGCAGTAAATCGCGAAACTCTAGTTTTTGTAACTCATACGCGACTAAGACATCTCGGGCTCCATCCATTATGCTGCCACACGCAGAACCAGCTAGCAGCTATCACATCTCTCACAGACCGCCGAAGAGATTAGATGAAATAAAGCCGTCTCCAGAGGTTATATGGGTTAGGGAAGCGTCAAATTCTGTCAGCTGAAGAAGCAAACGATCATTTTAAGAACATTTGAAAAGAGTTTTAAGGAGTTGAGGTGACGCGTTTAATCCTAAGTTGTTCGTGTTTTAATTCAAACTGTTATGCGGATCAGAGTGTTCAATATTGTGCCCGTTTAAAAGATTTAACAGCTGTGGTTCTGTACAAGCACGTGATTTATATATAGCTGCATGATTTCGTTGATCTGCATAACTTTCTTTTTTTTATGCGTTTGCATAGCCAAACATCGCCCGACTCTTCAAGTCTTCAAGCACGTAACACTGCTAAGACTAGAAGAGAAGCACATCAAGGTACAATGCGTCATTATAGCTGGAGGAGAAGGACACTCTTAAATAAAGCACTCCATTCCACAGGCGTCGTGATTGCGTGACTCAGTCTCTGGTTTCGTTCGGAGCGAACAATCGCGAACCGACCAGCGCTAGAGCGTGTCGTTCGTCTCCGTACGAACATGTTCGTACGGAGACGAACGAGCGTGTTTTCAATGGTCGTAAGTTTCAAGCGATCGAGAATGAACTAACAAAGAGCGAGACGAATTAAACTCGACATACGATCTTTTTATAGAAAGAGATCAATCGTTATTAGTTATTAAATGCTTTATCGCAAGGCATCGATATGGGGGGGTCCTTGGCGCAGGCAACGAGCAATTAAAGATGGAAGTGCTTCTCAGAAACGATTGGAAACAGAGACAGCGATGATGGAAAGAAAGAATACGACATAAAATAGTAAAATAGGATGGTGTCTTCAGATAAATGAGGCCTCGATAAGCTAGTGGTTGTTTGACAACTGATCCCGGGAGAATTTGTCCGTGTGAAAAAAGTCTTGTGATCAGTTGTCATGCAAATAAACCGAACATCACCATCATTATCATCGTCGTCCTCTTCATCATCAACACCACCACCATCGTCATCATCATCACTATCACTATCATCATCATAACCATCACCACCACCGCCATCGTCATCATCATCACATCACCATCATCAGCATGGGAAAAGAAGACAAATTCATCTGACCACCACAGACCAACCAGATGTTCAGTCTGGAGACTCAATTGCAGGTCCAGATTATAATAATGATTATACGCGGTCCCAAGTGGTAGATGAAAGAACTCCGTTGATCCGGGATTTGATTTAAAATAACTCCGTTGATCCGGGATTTTATTTGAAAGCTTCAACGGGATGAATATAACAATACGGAGTGTCCGATATAAATCAGAAATAATCATGTTGACTCGGACACGAATAGGGTTACGCAATAATAAACGCAAAATGTGCAAATCGCCATCAATCGTTTTGAAGGGCCGATAAGCCATTTTTCACTGTTAAAAACATGTTCTCAAATATTAAAATCCCTTATATCCGAGAAATAAACTAAATTGTAACAAGTATTCCGGTAAATATTAAAAAAAATAATAATTTTGTATTATGCTTACTTAATTCGTCAGAAATGTAACGATAGATGTCTTGCAAGGGATCATTGCAAGTATTAAAGTGTAACGCACCCATATGTATAACACGTGTTGACAAATGGTGGTGACATCCGTTTTATGTTAATTTATATCAGGTGAAAACTTTTCTCTTTTCCCAGGTGAGGCAGCACTGCGGACTGTTTTATATTTCCGCTAATTTATCACTCGGGTTTATTATAATTTAAAATTGTTTTGTAGAAAAAACTTCAGTGAGCAAGCCACAGAAGTTAAATAAAAAATATTCAACAAACGATCGCAAATGAAGTTTCAAATAAATTTTAGTTTCAGCAGCCAAATTTGGTCGATGTCGATAACATAACTACGAGATACGTCACATACTCAGTCGGTAAATCAATAACAAAAAAAAACTAAAATTCTTCTATATGAATAAATTATATAAAATAAACCATGTCATTGATATGAGGAGTTAGTGCATGGAGAGACCCGAACGACCCCAACACTATAGGTCAACAGAACACCAATCGGAATGCGAATTAATTCTCAACATTTCAGAGAGTTACAAAAACGTTGCGAATAACTTTCGGGATAATTTATACAGGTCAACAAGACCACGTGATTCAACATTTTTTCTATAAATATCCGAAAGATGTTTAAGGGGAAATATGCACTCTGTTTTATTTCTTTCTAATTATTGAGATTGACGATGATGAAGATGGAGATGATGATGATGATGATGATGATGATGATGATGATGATGATGATGATGATGATGATGATGATGATGATGATGATGATGACGATGACGATGACGACGATGACGACGACGATAACGATGACGATGATGACGACGACAATGATGATGGTAGTGATGGTGGGCGTGGTTGACAAACAGAAAAAGATGCAGGCAGCAGCCTTTCAAATTGGCATGATTTAAACCGTTCGTGACTATCCTGAGTTCATTTGTAACTCTATTAGTATTCGTCCCTAAATATAATTAAATCCTTAAACGATCAGGAAAACAAATAATACTCACGATCGACTTAACAGCAAGAGCAAACAGCCGTACAATCAGATTTAAAAGCAATTACGTTCAAATAAGACAAAATTGATAAAAAAATATATATATAGGGATAGGGATTAGTCTCAAACAGTAGGAGCCATTGAGGACGCCACTTGGATCACAGATGTTAGATTACCTACCTACCTACCTACCAGGCAGGCACAGTTTCGCCTGCGACATGTGTGGACGATGCATGCGTCAAACGTTGTATTGCAAGTCATTCTGATGCGAACTAATTAATATCTTGTCGTCTTATGCATGCTGGAACAGCAAGTAAAGACGTTTCCAGTAAGATCCACTCTCACTCCAGAGAGAGAGAGAGAGAGAGAGAGAGAGAGAGAGAGAGAGAGAGAGAGAGAGAGAGAGAGAGAGAGAGAGAGAGAGAGAGAGAGAGAGAGAGAGAGAGAGAGAGAGAGAGAGAGTGAGAGAGAGAGAAAGAGAAAGAGAGAAAGAGAGAGAGAGAGACAAAGAGATGGAATGAGAGAAAAAGAGAAAGAAAAAGAGGAAAGAGACAGAGACAGAGAGAGATAAAATATAGAAAATGAGACAGAGAGAAAGATTGAAAGAGGGAAAGAGTATGGAAAAAAAGAAAGAAAGAAACTTGTGACCATCCGTAAGTAATGACTGAGTTGTGACCTCCAGCAGCTGACTTGAAGAACACAGTGTGACAACAGCTGATCCTCGTGTGTCACTCACCATCAAGTGTCACCAAATCCGTCGAGAGCGGAGTTTTCAATTAATGTCGCCGTAATTTAATTCATCGGTGTAAATATTTACAGCTCTGTAAATATATTGATTTATTTAAAACAATTGCATTATTATTTGTATTATTAACGTATTACGTAATTATTAAAACAAGCGAGTTTTAATTAGTAACCATTGACTCCCGGCGACCACTAAAGACGACTAACTTCTACAAGACCTGTTGTTGTTGTTGTAGAAAAAAACTAGATAAACTGTTATTACTTCCTTAATTCTAACAAGATGAGCTGTTATTATTTCCTTAATTCTAACTAGATAAACTTTTATTATTTCCTTAATTCTAACGGAGCCTATTAATTTTCACCGGAAAAAGTAACGATGGCTTCTTTGCGCACGCGTAATAATTATAATTCATCCGAAAATCGAAAAAGTCCTATTAGAAGCACATTCGACCGAAGCGAAATATAACGAAATTTTCGAATTCGAAACGCCACTCTCGCATCGGATAGTTTACGACGTGGCCCGCGGTTCAGTCTGGGCCGGGCTGGGGGGGCAGGGGGAGGTTGGGAGAGGGTGAGAATAAAACACCTACGATAATGTGAAAGGAGAGAGAAATTTGAAGCTCACCAGATTATTATTGTTACTCGAAAGAATCGAAAGATCCGTGATTGCAGCATTCCCTCACGTCCTTGTTCGGTTATTTGTTATTTCATTCGATGTTCTTTTTAAACCGATGACACAGCTTATCTCCGAAACCGCTAGGGTAGCGTTTATTAGTTTTATTGCAACTTTATTTCTATCGTGTGTATCATTATTTATCGTAGAAAAATGAAAAATGACTATAAATTATGTTATCAAAACTTTAGTACGTTTATATAGTCAGCCGGCATGGCGTTGCTAGGGACGCTAGCTAGCTAGCTAGCTAGCTAGGCGCAGAGCCTAATTATTACCCAACCACAAGCACGGGTCACTCGGTTCGAGGGTCTAACTGTGCAAAGGAAATTATTAACGTTCCGATGTTGAACTTTTGACCCGGTGGCAATTTAGTGAGAGTAATGCTCGTGTCGTAATTATCGGGGTATTCCGAGAAGGTTCGTAAAAAATGCGGAGAAAAATTTACAGATAGAGATTATGGTGGTGATGATGATGATGATGATGATGGTGGTGATGGTGATGATGATGATGATGATGATGATGATGATGATGATGACGATGATGATGTTGATGTTGATGATTATGATGACGATGACGATGATGATGTTGATGTTGATGATTATGATGACGATGACAATGATTTTGTTGCAACACTTGAAGTTTTTAGTTAAAGTTCAGAATATAGAAGGAGGAGACATAAAAGAGTAAAACGATGAAAGCATAAAAACCAAAATAAAGAAAAAAGAGAAGAGGAAATGGAAAAAAGAAGAGAGAGAGAGAGAGAGAGAGAGAGAGAGAGAGAGAGAGAGAGAGAGAGAGAGAGAGAGAGAGAGAGAGAGAGAGAAGAATCGGTGAATGAGATCCAATGCAAACACACACACGGTTGCGGAAGTGGAAAAGTGAAGGGATGTGAAAAACTGGACCATTAAATCATCTCTCTCATCGTATTTCGTTTGATATAAAAAAAGACAATTCAGCCATCCAATAATTTTTTTTTAAATTTTTTTTTAAATTTTCTATATTACACCTAGTAACGCTTTCTAATGTTAATTAAGTTTATTTCTTTTGGTACATTTCATTATTATAGTTATTCAGTATTCAGTACCCATTCCCAGTGCACTTCTCATAGTGTGTGCAAAACAAGAAACTCTTTGAATTTCTTGCCTAATTAGAATTATTAAAAACGATGTTATACACGAATAATTTCGAAATAGAATTCTACTACTAAGAATTCCATTCTTTCGAGATTTCGCAACTTTTACTGAATAAGAACTCGATATCTCGATGAAGTTTTGTTTCATGCCAAAAACCCGCCCAAAAAGAAACTCATCTCTACTGACATTAAGTCAGTCAGTAACGAATCACTACAACTCAAATGCTATGATAAATTAAAAAAAAGTCGCTTATAAATATTTAAAAATATTTAAATATAAATATTAAAGTATGAAAATTTAAAAATGTATATTAAAAATATTATATTTATTAAAATTATTATATACATTAAAAATATTATATATATTAAAAATATTATATATATTAAAAATATTATATATATTAAAAATTTAAATTTCTAAATATAAATATTTAAATATGTCGTTTAACGGTAAACCGCGTGTAAACACCTTCATTCCATGTCTATCTAAAATTCTTTCCGAAACATGCAATAGAACTCTTTCACGAACAGATAGAACAGGAATGCTTTTCTACAAGGATATCTTGATATGCATATAACAACTGGATCCACAACCTGCTCTAGTATGCCCAGACAATTTATTCAATTACGTCATAGTTACATCAAGATTTTTATAAGTATGACATATGTTATATCAAGAATAATCAAGATATCCTTGCTTTTCTATATTGATTGTCTGTTATGGTTGCTAACAGTAGACACAGAAAAATGACGCCACTTAGACGTATTTACGTAACTCAAAAAACAATAATGTTTACAATAGTTACATGTTACATACATTGTTAGAGACATACATGTATACATTAAAAACACAAATAAAAGAGATTGTGATTGTATGTAGGTATATTCAAGCCATTAAAATCCCCAGGATTTCAAAGTAAAGAGAAGAATGGAAGACGTGATTGATTGTCCGGATTCAAGAAATAAATGGTTTCTTATAATCAACGATGTACATAAATTAAACAACAATTTCATGCGCATTTTGGAAACTTTGACCAATTTGAAACTTCATTAAATTTTAGATCTGTTATAATATGAATTCGTCTATTATAGGAATTAAAAAAAAGGAATTATAGAGCAAATTTTTCAACAAAAGTAATATTTTTCGTCAGCAACAGCCACACAAACAATAAATCATGGCAAGTTGCGATAACATTATATCAAAAGTCAAAAGTGATAAATTAGTGACAGTCGTTATGAATACCCAATTCGATTATTTGTATAAGAAAAATATAACAAAAATCATCATCATTATTCTAATCGATACTGGAGTATATAGTATATCGTAGGGTTTTTTTTGCTTTTTGACCTCAAAAGCGCTTGATATTAAATTACTTCTGTCTCTAAGCTCTGTTTTTTATTATTTATCATACCATAGACAACAAAGAAAGTCATTTTAGAAAAAGAATATAATTTTTTCAATCCCTCGCCGCCGGTGGAAAATGAGCTTTATCAATGTTTTGCTTCGTAAAAGTCAATTTTTTTAAATATAAATGTATAAATTTATAAATAATTGACAGCTACTGAATTGCAGTCGATTCGGGACGTCATGGACTTCTTAATTAAAACTTGTTTAATTAAGAAGTCCATTATTTGAAGGTTTGATGTTTATCCAGCTGGTTACCATTATTATTATTAAAATTATACTCTACCGTTCCTGATACCGTGATCGCTATAAATCAGTAGATAAAGTAAATAATTTTATCTTCAACGAAAGCAAATTAATTGTTTTGTTACACGTGCGATAATACTACATTATAAATGATTATAAATTATGGACAATTGGTATCTATTCTATACAATCTAAAGTTGCCGTGTATACGCTAAATGTGTAACCTAACGATTTCTGAAAATACGCTCAATTTACAATTCATAGCCAAAGAATAAATTCAAAGAATAAATACATCTAATTCGCCTAAAATTCAATTCAATTCGAACAAATTTGACACTCACGTGAACAGGTAAACTCCAATCAGTGACGATTCATCTTGTTTGTAAACACACCAAAGACACCGCAGCCCGTCTCGTAAAACCGAGAATATGACCGAAAAATTCGAGAGTAAACAAAACACTTATTATCGTCCTCGCGACTGGATAACATTAACAACAACTCGGTAGTAGTCGGTAGAGCTACCGGAGATGGCGGCCTGGTAGATGGCTCGGCCAGTTTTATTATTCAAACGAGACTCGCCGCGCTCGTGCACAAAGCCGAGTGGCCTATTATTCAAAATAAAGACCTCTGTGTCTCGTTGGACAGCGTGCGTGAAAAGTGTGTGTGTTTATGTGTGTGTGTGTGTGTATGTATGTGTGTACATGCATATGTTTGTGTTCGTGTGTGAATAAGTAATGCGTGTGCGTGTTGAAAACACATGTGCGTAATCGAAGTTTGTTTATGTTGACGCACGAGACTTACGATGGTATTAGTAGTTGAGGCCGCATGGCTTTTGAAAGTTAGCGCTTTATTACATAGTCTGGTGAACATAAGCACTAAGCAGGCTCGAAAGTTGGCCCCATCTGGTGGACTGTAACTTAATTAATTGCACAATTAAGAGGTGTTAAGACAGGTACGCAGGGGGAATGATTACTTAATTAATGTTTATAAAACGGCGAGAGAATTAAATCTGGGAATTGTTTGTACTGGTTGTGTAATGTTAGTTATGCGATAGTAATTCACTTATTTAAGATTAAACAAATTAATTAATAGCATTTGAAATTTTTGTAATCAATAATTAACCGAATAAAGAACTTCAAATAGATGGCTGCGCCATTTCATTGAGGGGAAATATATATGGAACACACCTCTCTCAGGCACTAAATAAAACAATTGCGATTGTTATGAATGGGAAGCCGGCGTGACATCGTCCATGTCATACCGAGAGTTACGTCTTATTTTATTTAATGTCACCAGCTTCAATGTTTGTGGAATCTTTTGATGTATTACAAACAAAAGTTTGTTACCTAGTTAAGCATGTAATCGCCATCAGGATCAAACGGATTACCGTATGTCCAGCAGCAACTGTTTGGAAGCAGCACGCGTAGCTATAATTAAGCAGTTGATTTAATTGAATCATTAGTAGAACCTTCACAATGAAATATAGCGATGAGCTGCGCCATAGATTCCTAACTTTCCTAAATGCACTCCTATATAACCGTAACGGGAAGTTAGTTATTAAACTCTGAAAATAAAAACTGCGTGCTACAGCTCCCACATGTAGCGATGGATATATGGGAGATGGGACATGCGACATCGTCAAAATCCTACAACTTTTGGTCGATAATTTCATTAATTTCAAACATTTGTTGTTATTCTTTGTACTGAAGATGTCTTTAACATATGCAACATTGAAATTTGCCAAGACTAGCTGGAAAACGCAAAAAAAATAAATAATTAAGACTCAAATGCACGCAACACACTGAAATCACGAACGCGGAACAAGCGGATTGCGTGAAACTACGGCGAAACCAAAATGGATGGTCACACTGCTCTCACGCACGATAAAAGACGTCGGTACGAAGGAAATAAAACGAAAACAATAGAAAAAAAATTGAAAGTTATGAGTGGGAAATATTCATTATTTATTTATTAATTTTTAGTTTAGTTTAAAGAGTTTAGTTACCTAGACTAAGCTTTGTTTATAACCATGGATAGATACGAATCGACGGAATTTACTGCCACTCCATCATGTGTTGGCTGTCAGGTCAAAAGCCATTTTCAGAATGAAGTTGACAATTGTAGCGCGTCAATGGAAAAACATCGCGTCATACATTTAAAATAGAAGCTGCTGTCAAGCATTGATAATAGCTTTGAATGATTTATTAAGGGGTCGCTTGAACTCGCTTGTGGGATCAGACAAACAAAATGGGATGCTGTTTTAATTTAACGTAGAATTTCTTACTATAGCGGGTGGGTCATTTTTCAAATAAAAAATAGTCGATAGTCTTCTAGAACAAGTGTTTTAGGCGAAGGCATTAAAATAGAATCAATCCACGGTGAATAGAATAGATATAAAATAGAAGTAGGCATATAGAAGAGCGCTATCTATTTTATGCATACCGAGCGACCAAAAACTTATTGAATTTGGCATTTGGAACAATCTTTTGCATCATAAAACATGTTCTTTAAAACTATTTGATTAGTTTATACGTTCAGAGAATTAACGCACACAATTATGTGTTATTAATAAATAATTTAATACCTATTGATATTCTAAGAATAGACGCTAGCGCACCTAGAAGCCTTGTCTTGCGCCAAATGAATTAATTAGAATAACTATTTTCGGTGCTTTGTAGCATAGAAACCCCTCCCCCACGGGCCCCACCCTTGGCTTCACTGAAAAGCTCTACGAAATTTCTTGATTGATCGGTTAAAATGACAAACTCGAGCTGGACATGAGAAAGAGCAAAACGGCGCGTTTTCATCGACATCAATAATAAGCAGATGCTTCTTGACGTTTTGACGTATAGGCCTAAGTCACGTCTTTTGACGTTGTTTTGTTACAAGCCAATGAGACAATACGGAGTGTTGAGTTCGCATTGTGTCATTGTAGTTAACTTATCAGTTGAGCTCAGGTGTTACTATACGTGTGCACACATATATTTATATTTAACCCACTCTGGGAAATCATTTTCAACGAGGTTTTCACGGATTAAAAGAAAGTTACTCGATGAAGGCATTAGAATTTGAACAGTTTAATTAACAGGCAGTGATGACAGGTCACTTATGAATTTAAACTGATTCCTGATTATTGAGCTTTTAAAAGTTGACGTCTTGATTTGAATTTCTTCAAGGATCGGGATTGACAGAAAATAACTATCGAGTGCATCAACGATCAGCAAATTGTAGGTACTCTATGCTTATCCATGTCTATGATGCGTTTCCCTCGTCACAGAATTTGTCATTTGCCTCCATATAGAACTCAGACACCAAAATATCTAAATTTGAGTCAGACTACTCAGAGCTGGGACGTCATTTCAGCAACACCTTAGGGGGTGGGGGACAACTTCTTCTGAGGGCCCAACAAATTTTTCATAAAAATAGAAAATTTTCGAAACATTCTTTTTAATGTTGCTCTCAAAAAACCTCATGACCGGGTGGGGGTATTCGGAACTACTTTTCCAACAGTTTTTCGAAACCCATCTTTTTAGGGAGCCCACTGAAACATCACAAGGGGCCCACTTCACCGTCATAGGGGGGACCGCCTACCTATAAAAAAGCCCACCTGCTAAAACCTCAACTTTACACTTCTCAGGTCATTTTTGGGGCCCAATTTGTATCATTTGGGGGCTCCCAATTAACGTCCCTGACTCAAAGCTTTGTCAGTCTTGTCAAAATCTTGGAGGCCAAAACAGACAAAGAGTTATTTTTAACCCAGTCAGTTAACAAACAGTCCTGTTTTCAACAAACATAAGTTGTTGCTCTAACATTCACTACATTTACGAATCAAAGTGAAGCAATTAAAAATTTGAAAACATCATAATAAAAAAAGATTGATAATTGAACACACACAATCAATTGAAATTCTATTGTTACTTAATTCACAATATGTTCTTCAAAAGAACAACTTAATTAGAAAACATTGGAGAAAGAGTTAATTTATTCGGACCAGAACTCAATTGTAAATAAACGAAATATGTAGCCAACACAAAGACAACAGTGAAGCTTTACATTGAAAAAAATTTGGGGACTAGTGAACGTGAAGAGTGTAAATCGTTCAAAATAATTTTATTACTAATTTTATACTGATTTTAACAACGCACCGAGATAATGACGATAATAAATATAAATATCTAACTACACATCAAAGAATAATGCAAATTTCTAAATGTATCGGCTAAAATTAAAAAAGCCTTATCACGTGTAACGGTGCAGAAAATGAATGCAGAAATAGAAAAAGATAAATAAACCGCAAACTGACAAACAGGTCACAAAATAACTGAAAAATTAAGTGCAGTGCCTGAATTTGCGAGTAATTCATTCTCTTTTTATTATTGTCTGCAGCACTTTACATATTAATACGACTAAATGTGGAAACAATAATCAAGCTTAGCAAGGAGATACATTTTTTTCTTTTATAAAACCATTCTCGTTAAATAATATATAGAAACATGAAACTGTAATATAATTTAAGTTAAACAATATGACTAGAAAAACATTCAACAATATAATAAAAACACGTCCGAAGAAAACAGCCGTTGACAACTCCGCATGGAATGAATGCTTAATAAACATTTGAACGGTAAATTACAACGGCAACATAATAAAAGATTAAAATCCATTTAACACAGACAATCGAATAAATAAAATATTAAAATAAAACAAACAAAAAAGAAAAACATTTTTGATCAATCGAGATGCCCGGCATCCTTGATCGTCACGTACCGAGATGCGACGATGGCCCCCACGAGGGAGCAAACGACGAGAACGATGACGAATATGTAAAACGATTCCTCGTCGAATACGTCCTGGAACTGAGGTATGAGACCGGAGACCCGGTTGACAATTTCCCTCTCCGCTGTGCCTTTCGGTAGCGTCATGACTGTAAGGACGGGTCCGAGTCTTGCCGGAGATTCCTATTCCAAATTATTAAAAATTGATTTACGATTTAAGAGTTTATAAAAACTAAATGAAAATATAAAATCTGTAACACATGTTTAAAAATTACATGGAAAAAAAATCAAGTCCATCAACTACACAGAAAAACGAACTGGAATTTATATTGGGAATTGCAACTGAAAAATATTGAGAAAAAACCTG
Source organism: Erpobdella octoculata (assembly GCA_963978895.1). Taxonomy (NCBI): domain Eukaryota; kingdom Metazoa; phylum Annelida; class Clitellata; order Hirudinida; family Erpobdellidae; genus Erpobdella; species Erpobdella octoculata. Next base: position 1,552,938 of record OZ022243.1, on the reverse strand, counting down.
AAATTAAAATGTACTAAAAGAACAGAAATATAACTTAAGATTCAGACTCATTTACACTTCCCTCAACTCTATTTGCAGAAGTTGTATTGAATTGATTTTATTATATTTGCCGTTCAACACGACACTAAGAGCTAGTGTTTATTATTTAATTTAACTATATTAGCAATAAGTGAAAATACATCTGGAATGAGAAAATGGCAAATTAATGAATGATATATAATTTATTGCACAAGTTAAATGAAGTACATATACCCTACCCTAAAATTAAAAATACGTTTAATTAAATTTTTAAACACGATCCAAAATTACAGCTCGTTTAATAAGTAAAACAGTAATAAGCAGTAATAATAATAAAATAATAATAATAGCTACAACACCGCCGCTGGAGATAAAAGTAAACAACACATGTGTATTTTTAGAAAATGTAAGTAAGTAAGTAAATGTATTTTTACAGCACCGAACAAATCAGGCGGCTAAAAAACGCATAAATTAAATTAAATTAAATTAAATTAAAAGTTAATTTTTTTACAACATCGTTAATTAGATGGCGTAAGTTCAAACACCACTGAAAGTTGGTGATAGGTATGGAGTATAGATAACTGCACGGTCCGATTTTCGCGGTCCAACCCGTTTAGTTTCATAGGCCAAAAATTTCACACTCGGCCCGTCTAATATGGGCCAAGCCCGACCGATTTTTACAGGCCTAAAATTTCTATACTTAACAAAAAAATTGAGAGAGAGGGGGGAGAGAGAGGGATAGAAACAGAAAGAGATAAAAAGTTATTTTTACATTTTTGTACCTTTTGCACAATATTGAGCTGTTTTTAATATACCTTCCATATTTCCTAATAATATTAGGAAATATTAGGCTAATATCATTTCTAAACTAATTGTTTTTATCAAGTAGACAACTTTTCTTCTTTATATCTTTCACTAAACAGCCTAAACAAGCGTCATAAAATTGAACGAGCCCTCTTCATTGACGCGCGGTAAACATTTTAATAAACAACAAAGACAAATAATACAGACAACATCATGTATAATATTGTCCTCAACGGGGTAGCTGTAAATTGAAACTCTATAAATATTAACACTAGACTCATATTTCATGAATAAACAATTATTAATATTTTGAAAATAAAGAAAACAGTTTGTGTGCCGAGTTGAAACCTCACAAATGCTGCGATACTTTCAAGAACGTTACCGAATCTTGGAGCAAGAAAAACAATCACCAGGAATGACCTCATCATTTTGGCAGGAAACATCACCTTTAGATTTTAGAAACTCCCAATCCGGCAGTATACTAGACTCCCGCGTTGCAGACGTCTTGAGCGATGCCAAAGAAGAAGATAGTTTCTTGACACGATGGAGTCGTTGTATAGATCACGGCATACACCAGCCACGAACCCAGCCTGTTGTTGATGGTCAGTTTTCTAAAAAGATCACTGAAATAAAGACTGAATACCACCAGTCTCGGCCAAATGTACCTCGCCGCAAGGCTCATGACAATATTGTCTTGACGCCTGTCGAAACTTTAAAAACTGAAACTAGAAAACAAGAAAAACACAGTAGGAAATCTTCCAATCATCAAAAAACATCATTTCACAAATCAAACCGGTTAACCGATGACTCGGATTCCGATACAACCGGTTCCGTCTCAACTTCTTCGGATGAAATGTCAGATTCGTCTGAATCTTCGACGCCTGGCGGCAGCAGTGGATCTTGCTCGACCAGATTATCTGACGGTTCTCGTGGCGACGAACACGGCCAGTGTCTGACGGTGACGGAGTGCAATAGAGGAGATGCTGCATTGGTTCCTTTCGTAGCCTCGAAAGATATCCGTCTCACTGACGACAGTCGCGTAGCGTTGCCTCTGGTCGTGTCGTGTCGCGAAGCAAAAGTAAGTCGATCAGATTGGGACGGACGGACGGACGGACGGACGGACGGACGGGAAAGTAGTAATGTTGTTCAGTTAGGTTGATGTTGTTGTTTATTAGTTGATGAAAATGGTAGTCGAGTCTTGTAATTAATTTAGTACAAAAGAATTTGATTCGAAATGAAAGTTGATGAGTACACTATTAAGTATTCAATAAGGGTTGCGTATTGCGTAAAATCTTTAACAAAGTGTCGAAAAATTGTTGCATTTTCAGTTAAATTCAGTGATTGTCAAGTCTGGTGGATAACGTGTTAAAAAGTTTTTTTTATCTAATTAAATAGTTTATTACAAATGCCCAAAAAAACTCTAATAAGCCATTTTTCATTGAAAAAGATATTGAAAGACACTTCATCGCTGCCATCTCCTTGCCCTGACCGAAACTCGGTAGATGTTTCTGTGAAGTCTACAGTTCAAGGCAGTCACAGTCTTGTCGACCTGTTCTCTGAAGAATCACTCGACGAAACAAAATCACAAATTCAAGTTTTGATGTCAGCAAACGTGACGAAGAACTCGCAGGCAGAAAATACTACGTTGAGGAACACCGTATCGACAGAGGTTTCTGAAGTCCATCCATATTTATCTATCCAGCTTAGAAATAAATTAACCCAGGATTATTATCTACATATTTATTTTCACCATATACTTTGTACATTTCATATAAATTGAAACTTCATTGTTTTATGAGAGAAAAATCTTGTTTTATCGTTTTAAATTCAGAGTCAAACATCATATAGTTCAACAACGATTGCTTTAGATCCTAGTCGTTTGTCAGAAAGTTTCTCTACGTCAACAAGCTCCACGGTCATAGGCTATACTATCTTTTTTCTATTATTTTCTTTTTTTTAGATTTTTATGAATATTATTATTTTTTAATAAAGTGTGTGCAGGTTTTACACACAAATAGCTGAATTTTGTTTTAAACCTCATTTATATTTTTGATGGGAATTTATTATTTATTTATAAAAATTATTATCATGTAGCGTATGCATACTAAAAACCTACATAAAAAAGTAAGCAAAATATTGATATTCAATCATTCTGAAGATTTGTATAAATTTAATTTGTTTATACTACTAACTCATTTTCAGTCTTTTAATTAAGCAACCTAGTTGAAGAAATAACACTTATTGCAGATGGTCTTGCAGCAAATGTGTTCTGAAGCGGCGGCTATGCATGAAACACTGAAGGTTTTGTTTTCAACAGCCATCTCTAACTACTTTTAATAAATTTTAGTTAAAAGTATACTAAATAAAAATTGAACTTTATTAAACACGCTCATTAGAGACTTAAAAAGCTCTTCTCTTTCAGTCCTTGCTCGACGAAAAGGGTAAGCTGACGTCTGGAAAATCAGAACAAGGAGATGGTACAACTTCAGAAGTCGACTGCTGCCGCGTCAATGAGTCGCAGTTGATGTTCATCATGGTTTGTTTATTTTCAATTTACTTTAAATTTATAGCTAAATGTTACTATTACTACGTGTTTTGATTGTTTTAATTTGATTTAAAATTATAGTTAAATGCTACTATTAATGCTATGGAATCAAGCTTTTGTGAGCCCTTTAAAGTTGACATTAAAGAGACATTGCTTTAAAGTAATAAGTAAATGCACAGCAAATTGTTTTAAAATTTATTTTGTTTGAGTTTATTTAAAAACAATCTCTACATCTTCGCTTTTTGGAGTTAGCAAGAACTTGCCCACATCAAGTCTTTCCTGGACAACGCCATAAAAAAGGAAAGTCAAACTAGCTGGATTTCATTGGCTGGCAATAATACTTCCGGGTAAGAATTAAAATAATTTTGCTTAACTTCACACATCTCCGTTTATTGTTTTTAAAAGTGAATTTTCGCTCTGAGTTTAAAAAACTTATAAATATTAAATGAAAACATGTAGCTTTGACTTTTCGATTGCTTGTACGACTTGCAGAATAATGCGATCATGTGAAGGAGAAGAAGAAATCATACAAGGTGTGTCTAAGTGTTACTAATGTTTGAGAACTTGGTGAGCTTACTTACTGCATTCAACTAAAAATTGTATTAAACATGTCAATATTGATCAGAAACCTCGCTAGCGTCCAATAAAGAAAACGCACCCATTAGGAGACCCAGGAATCTGTTCTCATCTCGTAGCGAGCAATTTCATCAACAACGCTACAAAAACGCCGGGCCGCATCAAACCTTTCGCTGCCCAATGTCCAGTCAAGATACAGCCACATTGTACAACAAGTCGGCTTATAACATCAAGGATAAGAGCTCCAGCAGACCAGAGGGTTTGAACCCACGCAGCAGTACCTCCTCTTCGTCGTGCGACCACGTTGCAGAAAATACATCAGAAAATCGACAAACATTTGACGTCGTATCGTTTTGCGCGGAAGTCGAGGAATCGGATGAATCGAATAACTCGAAGTTTGATAAAGCTTACTATTTCAATGAAGGTTACGAAACGTCTCTAACACGTAGCCAAACGAGGCTGAATGAAAAATTAAAAACGACAGCTGCAGATGTAGAAAGCAGACACAACCAGAGTTTGGAAGTTTCAAAAAAATCTTGTGCCAAAAAAAGTGGCGACCGCCATCGCAAAACCCCATCACCGAAAGGAAATCCATTGATCAGCGGACATCTGAAATATGGTGACTTCGAAAAACAGTCTACACATCAAAGTTACACATCCCGAAGTCAACAGTTACTTGCTACTTGGGTCCAAAACGTTGAGAATGTACAGAGTCCTCGTACGAAGAATAAAGAAAACTATTGCGGCGATAAAAGCGATGCTGAATGGAAAAGTGATGAGGGCTTGATTGAACTTTCAGATCAACCAAATCAGTGCACGTTTTTTGCTGACCAGTCAGCGGTCAGGGAATTTACAGACTCAAAACCAAGAAAATCAAGATGGAGTTTTCGGAGGTCAAACTCAAAGTTTAATTCAGCTTTTCCAAGCCAGCATGGAGAAACTGGAGTTTCAGATGGCCATCAAAACTTACCTGAAGAAAATGTGTGCGTTTTTACCGAGCCTAAAAATGCAGTCGATACCGCAGAAGTTGGTATTTGAGTTTTAAATATAAGATATTAAATATGCCATTTTTAACCTAAATAATCGGTTTTCACCAGAACATCAGTCGAGCTGTCTACTGCAGTTTTCTTCGAGCAGAAACCTGGACGATCGACCAAGTCTCTAAATGGCTCGAGTCAAAAGATCTCGGGTCTTGCTTGCAAGTTTTTCGAACGGCACAGATCGATGGGTACCATCTCATGCGTTTAACAAACCGAGATATCATGGTTCGATATTTATATTTAATTGATTTGTACTAAATGTTTATTTAAAAAAAAAATAATTTTTGATTTATTAAAACTCATACCAAGCAATGGGGTTGTTTTTTTTATCACATTCAGAAATTGCAGCTAGGGCTGGTCAGCAGCGTCAGATTGAGAAACTCTCTGAGAAAGCTGAAGTGTCTGATGAGCAGAGAAATGAAGATGCGTCTAAAAGATTTATCGAAAAAGAACCGATGACAGATCGAACGCACGTCTAAACAACTATCAGTGCAAACCCATCACGTTTTGTATTTTTATGTCTAAACATTTTCAAACTTGCACATCGGTCGTAATAAAACCAGTAATAGCAGCATTTTTTGTCATGACCAAAACACATAAAACAAAACTGGACAACATTAGCAACCTAGACTCATGCATATGTCAGCTAGACACACAAAAACTAAAGTTCGAAACTAGTTTTAAAAAAAATTTAGCTCAACAAGCTCGATGAGGCTTCGGCCTAAAAGTTGATTCTTCTCAAAGGCCTAGCACAGATCTGTACCAAGCCTGCTTCTTTGTCCTGCTTTCGTCGGAAGTGGCCTGGCAGTAATCGAGACAGGCATCTTCGGTGGCGAAATTGTTCTCGTTGCCTCGACATCCGCCGTACTCGAAGGTCTCGCAGCTGCTCGTGGCCGGGTCGTAGCGCCACCTCGTCAGGCTCATCTCGCACGGTCCGTGGTAGGCCGGCAGGGAGCAGGGCCCTTTAAGGTGAGCAAGTTTTAGATTTTTAGTTCGGAAAAACATAAACAGTTTTTTTTTATGAATAAACACGTTATAATTCAGCGATCTTGTGATGACTTTGTACCGCGCTATATATATAAATCATCCATGTTACAAACAAAGACTATCATTTAGTGTGGCACTATTTTAAAATCAAACTTCGCTAAAAAATCTGAAACTTATAATTATATATGTAAAGTACACGCAGCATTAGCTCTCTTCTGATTAATTGCTAATATATGGAAACTAAAATTGAAAACAATTCTGACTTGATCTTGACTTGAGGACGTAGTCGTCTACCAGCAGAAGACGGAAATTCTTGCCGCGAACTTCGGGGTCATCGCACTTGCAGACCTGGCAGCCATTTTCATCTGTCACGTGGTTCTTCAACACGCAGGAGTTCCGACAGTTGCGTCTTCTTTCATCGCACGTGCCTTTTCTATTGCCAAAGACCGACTGAAGCTGCTTGGTTGGGTTAGGCTTAGCTGGAGGATAGCCGAGATCCCGAGACGAGCTGGTAACAACAGCTGAAATACTTTCATCGGCGTCGGCTACGCTGCTAACACTTTGAAGATGAATGTTTTTTGAGGTTGTTGTTTCTGTTAGGGGTTTCGACGTTGAAGCTGGAATATTGGTGATGGCTGTTTGAGTTTTTATTGTTTTGGATTTTGTCATCGCTGGGATTGAAGTGAGCGTTTTAGTTTTTACAAAAACTTCAGTTGATGGATTATTAGCTGAATTATTTAAGTCTTGTTCGGCCGTTCTTTCGCTGTTTCTTCTTTCAGCGTTTTGGTCTCTGATGATGCCACGACTATGACCAGCAGGATCGTTTCTTGTTTCGAACGCACTCAAATCTAAATCTATGCTGGTCATTGTGTGTTCAACTGTTTTCAACTTGAGTTCGTCGTTTGTCAGAGCCGGTATCTGTTTTTCATGGCCGACGTTTTGTTCTCCAAATCTTGATTTTTCTTTGCTGACTTGGTTTTCTTCAGCACCAACGAACTCTGAAGAATGTTGAAACGGTTGGGTTGAAGTAGCTTTTCCATCTACCCAAATCTTAGTTTCAGTAGAAAAAGACGCCGTTGGGTTGTATTTTGACTTCGATACAACATCAAAAGAAGTAACTGTTTGTTTTTCATCAGAGGTTTTGCAGGCACAAATCAGGCATCCATCCAGATCTGCATACTTGATCAGTTCTTCATTTGGCTGGCATTTATCAGGGCACCGGGAAACAAACCCGGCGCATCTACTTGCAGGTGCGTTTGTTGTTGTTGGGTGTGTTGTTGTTGCAGGTTTGTAGTTAGTCGTTGCAGGAGGCAGACGGCTTATTGTTGCAGGTAGACGGTTAGTTGTCGTAGGTAGATGGGTAGTTGTTGTAGCCGGGCGAGTAGTCGTTGCAGATGGCTGTGTAGCTACCATTGGTAGACTGGTAGTCTTTGTAGCTGGGCGAATTGTTGTCCTAGGTGGGCGAGTTGTTGTCCTAGGTGGGCGAGCAGTTGATTTTGGAGTTTTGAAATGTGGCTTCTTTGTTTTTGGCAACCTGGTGGTTGGCTTGGTAGTGGCTGCCGGAAATCCCAGTAATAGTTCTGGATTTGGATGAATTTACCGATTTTAATTTATTAAATCGTTTTGCATTCAGTGGAAAATAATTTAATCACACGCACAGAACCAAGAATAAATAATCTTTAAGGTAAGTTTCCTGCTGAAGTTCAAAGGCTCTTTTAAAGAGCAGTGAAAAATTCCGAAAAATGCTAATAAAGTTGATAACGTTGCTTTAATTACAAAAGCTGATTGATAAGGGAAATGGCTCATGGAATGTCATATATATATATATATATATACACACATGCATAATGTCTATAGAGTTTCATGAGTGGTTTTATTTCGGAATTTATTACACTTTCATCATTTTCGGTATGGTTCCTGGAAAGAGGAAACTTTGTCTCATAAAGTTACAATGACCATGTTTTTTGCTATTTTGGTTAGAAACTATAACATCATCTCTAAGAAAAAATGTAGTCTTGAATTACTTATTTATTTATTTAAAGTTTTGTTTTCGATAGGAAATAAATAATTTTTAATCTCTACCCATGAACACGTCTGGATGAAGATTTCACATTGCATTAAAGGAGTTGATGTGGAACGATATCATTAAACAATGTTGACGATTTATACGCGCAATAAATTATTTAAATTTTTAAAAATCAACCACCAAATTGCAAAATGAAACCGACTTACTCGCGCACGTGTTCTCGCACTGGACACGTGAGCGGAAGTTGTTGACATTTCCACCGCATCCGCTCCAGACGAAAGTCCGACACCTCTTCAGCTTGGCGTCGTAGAACCACTTGCGCTGGAAATCATCGCACGTCCCTACTTCCTGTGCCATCTGGCAGAGTTCTTCCACTGGCGGCAGAGCTGCTGAATTGAAAATGAGAGTGAGTGAGTGAGTGTGGGTGAGTGAGTGTGGGTGAGTGAGTGAGTGTGGGTGTGTGAGTGAGTGAATGAGTGAGTGAGTAGGTAAGTAAGTAACTGAAATATGTAATTGAAATTTAAATAAATATGATTTGAAACGGGCTGGTAAGAAGATGTGCAACCAAAACAAGCCATCTGAAAGTTTCATTTTTCAAATGAGTGAGTGAGTGGTGAGTGAGTGAGTGAGTGTGGGTGTGTGTCAGTGAGTGAATGAGTGAGTGAGTGAGTGAGTGTGGGTTAGTGAGTAAGTGAATAGGTAAGTAAGTAACTAAAACATTAGCAAGTCATAGAACTCTATTCGTAAAGAGAGTAAAACATCCTCTTGCAGTGCACTTGATATCTAATATCTAGGTAAGTCAAATCAGACCTCAGAACGGGGTCGTTTAAGTCATAAGACAAACTGAAACAAAAAAGAAGATAATAAAAGAGGAAAAGTTTTGAAAAAATGTGTTTTGAAGTTTGGTCTCAGAGAGTGTTTAAAAGATTGCAAAGAAGATAATGAAGATGTTTATACGGTTTATGCTTTCAGCTTTCACTGCTTTCCTCAGCGTCTAGGCTCCCCCAGCTGGCTGGACTTTGTAGGCCTCGTTTGCCACTCTGAATGGAAAAGTTCGCTTTGTTTTCTTGTATTTGTATGTGTTGAATGTATATGTGTGTTTGTGTGTGTGTGTGTGTGTGTGTGTGTTAGATCCTGTGCCTGCCTGCGTATGTGTATGTGCATGTCTACACTTGCTTGACCGAGAAAGTTAACGTTAATAAGCATGTTTTTTTTACTACAACATTTGATTTTCTTTTAAGAAATTCCCAGGTTTGCAAAAAAAAAACAATTTATTAGTCCAAACTAATATTTGTCCAACTACAAAAACTATCTCTTCCAAAGTAGTCCTTATGTTTCTAACGAAGCCGGCAGACAAATAGTGTCGGTTTTTAACGTGGCTAGCTGATGTCTCAGAAACAAAGACTTAATTGCTTTATACTATCGCATTGGAAAGCGAGAGCTTTCAAACACCAACTGACTCTCCCGCGTAATCTGGAACGCATCAAGGAATCGTAAACTACGTTCATATAGCAAAGGTTTAATTGACCCTTTTTGAAATGCATCCATTTACTTGTAATAATTCAAGTCTGTCTGTGCTCGTTTGAAATGTTTACAGCGTAGCAGCTTGCTCTCGATCGTAAGTCAAGATTTTATAGCTTTTTTTCAACCTGTGATTTTAGAAATGCAAATCATGAAGCGAATAGAGATGAAAGCAGCAAAATTGTAACTGGAGAATTGAAACAGCGAGCTGGAATATCTAGAAAAAACAATGGTCAACTTGTTGAACTGGCAGTAAAACCAATAAATACATATAAAATAGTATGTAGGATGAGCCTTTCTTTTGGCTGGCAGTCCTGAAGACACGGAGGTTTGTTTAATCGCCTAGATTCATAGAATCGACAATTATTCGTGACAGAAAATCATCATAATAACTAGAATAAAGGAATTGATTGAAAAAAAAAACAATTATTTAAATAATACAAAAATTTAAACTCATAAAAATTTTCAAGACTAATTTTTTTTTCAAGAAATTTGAAATGAGATTTATTTGTTTACTTTCAGTACATCTATTTGTCTGAACAATGCGCTACTGATAGTATTTAGTTCGCATTATGCGGTGATTTATAGAATTAGTTAAATGAATTTACTTGCTGATGAAAAGAGCAATTAGAATTATTTTTCCAAGTATTTGAAAACCTTCTAGCGCGTTAATAGAGCGGCATTTTCAGGCAATTCAATAGTGAAAGTGGAAAGAACAATGGAGATAACAATAGATTGTAGATCACGTGAGTCTGAATCCTCTGTTGGTTTCTTCAATCCATATATTGCAACAAAAGACTCTAAATCTTTTAGATTCCATCTTTGAATCCTGAGCGATAATTTGTTTATCTCCTATTTATTTATTCTATATATATACGTATAAGGTAAAACCAACAACAAAAATTTTTTTTTATAACCGTCAAATGAAGGAGTTGAATTGACATATTTACCGTTTGTGTGGTGTTTCACCGAGAGTTTTGCTTTAGGTAATCCGTTTACGCATGAAATGAGCAAGATTATCTGGAGAAAAGAAGAAATTTTTAATTAATAATTTCATTGCTTTTTTAATAAAAATAAAGGTAGTTAATTATACAACAAATTAATTTAGGTACTGCCAATAAAATCAACTCCATAAAACAAAACATTTTTTTTTATTTCTACCAATCGGTAATGTTTTTCCTCTAAAATAAAAAAAAAACACTAATCTTTTAGAACTAATTAAAACATTTATTTTCATAAAACTTATTAAAAACATCTATTTTACGAAATTAATTTGAAATCTTCACCTGAAAGAGCAGTACAAGAATGAATGAACACCGTTCCATCACTACGTTTTTTTTAAACTTGAACTACAAATTTTCTCAAATCAAATGAAAGGGAACAACCGAAGCACGTATAACCCGGCAAATTCTTAAATCCCAGGCTCTTAACACTGAACGCTGTTAAAACATGACTCTTGTTATATAGGCGCTTCAGTTGGGCGGCTATTTCACAAAGAGAGTTGCTTCCAGAAGAGTAACTCCACCTGCGGGGAAATAATGAAGAGATACAACAATAGACGTACAGACAGAGGGGTATTGAAACTGAATACAAATCTGCGGTACATAGCTCCAGGCTAATCGACATCCTCGAGTGAGGTGATTTCAAAGTAACTCAACTCCATACAGCATTTAATGAGTCATTTTATTGTCACCAGCGGATTAGATTTAAAACTTTGAAAAACAAATTTCATTGTATTTGAAGGTTCGGTTTTAGGTCTTATTAATTTTTCTGTTTACTTTTATCTAATAACTTTTCAGAGATATTTTAGATTTTTTGGCGCATAAACTATTTTAATAAAAGTTTTTAACGTTCGCGTGGAGATGTAGGTAATATGCGAAACTACTGTTCATCAATGTGACAACAGCAGCTTTCCATGGGTAAATGAATGTTGCTGTGATGGCTTTATTAAGAAACCATGAGTAACTGTCAGATTTTCGTAAGAAAGAATGTTTCGAGTCGACCAAAAACAAAATTAAGTTTTTCAAACAACAAATTTGAGCAAAAAACAATTAAAAAGCCAATGAAAAAAGTATGAACAGACGGGTTAACAGTACTTGCTTCGGCAGTACATAAAAAAAAACAAACCGTACACAAACAAACGTACGTACTTGCAGCGACAACATCGATCCTATGTAGTTTTGATCACAGTTGAAAAAAAACAAAAAATTAAAATTATCATGGTAAATTGGAAAATTACTCAACTTAAGAAAAAAATTACACATCACTGATTTCCTTTGTATGTTAAACTTTAAAATGGATTTGCTTTTCAGAAGCCGTTTCAATCTTGCAGTTGAAAACAGAGTAAAGCAGACGCTATGATTATTGCAATCATCCAGCTGTGAATTATAACTTTAAATTCATTTATGGTCAATGTAGTTACAGGTCTCACTACACTGAAACTCACTTTCGGTCTAAAAGAGATACGTTTAATAAATCAAATCAGTGGCAAACAGCATTCGCGGCGGTAACCTTTAAATGAGTTGTTGACTGGGAAAGGAGAAAACATTTTGTTTCAAAGTTGATGACAGGCGATGGTCAAATCAGTTAAACTTCATTTTTTTCTGGAACTTCAACACCCTGAAATCTTTTTTTCCGTCTCCTCAGAACTTTCTCCAACATCATCATAATAAAACTTTAAGTTAGATACCAGCCAGTTAATACATCATAAAATACACATCAAACAATCAACTTTATTTTATAACTATATGTTAAAAAACAGTATTCAAAGCAGGCAACTTCAGAAAGTATAATTTCCATGAAACGATACTTTATAAGATGATTTGTTTAGGCATTCCATGATCCTTGTGGATTTGATAAGAAAAGAATAAAAAAGCACCAAGCTATTTATTCAAAGACAAGAAGTCGCACAAAGACCATTCACTTCTATTGAGTTTGCAAACCTAATGAGATTAGATTTTCAATAAATGCCAAGAACGTGAAAATATTTTGAAAGTTAATAAAAAAACAGCAACCAATCGTAATAATGTTTTTTGAAATAATATTTTATTCTCTTGCAATAATCATGCCAGAATTAGTGTTTTCTCAAGGCGTTTGGCAACGTGAACAGAAATTTACCAGTAAAATACAATATTCACCTTATTGCGTCGTTGGAGAACCAAATACAACTTCAAGAGCTATTTCGAATTTAAAGTGCGCTGTAGGATGTCAGTCTACGGATAGTTTTAAATGTAGAAGATTTCAATTCAACAAAGTTACAAAGAAATGTGAACTGATTGTAAATTGGGACCAATTTACTTCCGTCAGATCAAGCGACAATAACTGTAAAGTTTACCAGCAAACAGGTTTGTATCTCATGAGCGTTTGTTGAAAATTTATTTTAAAAAAGTTTTTAAAGGTTAATGTAAAAGGTAAGGTAAACGTTATTAACTAATGACCATTGAATTTTTGTAATACATTTTATGAATTGTTTTATTTTCTATACTAAATTAATTTCAATGTGATATATTCTACGAAATATGCTAATAGTAGACAAAACTCATACAAAAGCTACTAAATCTGTTTCAGAACACGATTGCATTACTTACATTTAAAGCAGCACTGAGAAACAAAATTAAAATTACTCTAAATTTAAATTAAACACAGATATTATGAATTTGGTTTTTTTCTGATTTTTAGTCCTTTGTAACGATGAATTCATCTTCTTACCACTTGCTGGAAGTTGTTTCAAATTGGAAGTCGGAGCATGGAACTGGATAGATGCAAGAACTCACTGCAATCAACTAAGCGTTTGTTTACATTTGAAACAATTAAAACTCAAGTATTAAATTAATTTAAGCTCAACAAATTATTTTTTCAAAGTATAAATAATGCAATTAAATATTTATGTCTATTTTACCACAGTCCACTCCGCACAAGGTTTTTCCAGCAATGATAAACAACAATGGAATGAAAAAAGCACTGACAAATTACATGGAATTTCTCAGATCAAATTGTATGAGTTTTTTTTACCATGATTTACTTGATCTGAAATACCTTTATTTAAAAATGAGTTGGGCTTAGCCTCTAAAATAATTTCAAACATATTCTCAAGGGTATCTCATTACAAACACTTTCTTCAAGTAATTTTGAATAATTTTTAACTAATTTTAATTGTCTTCAGCCAGTGTAGCACGATCAATGTGTTTCAAGTTAAGCTACGTTACTTATTACATTTGGATTAACGGCAGACAAGTCACACTGAACAACTCAACTTTCGTCTGGGAGCCTTTTGCAAACTCCAGTAGCATACCCATGGTCAATACATTTTGGAATCCGGGTGAGCCAAACAACCTGAACACATTTTCCTGCATAGGACTTGTGAATGATTACAGCTGGAATAATTTGCTCTGCGATGCTGGATTCTGTGTCGTCTGCCAAGCCTACTTAGAAGACAATCTTTGAATGACGTGTAGAAAAATTTGTCTGAATTAAGACGGTTTTGTTCAGATTGTTTGTTATTTGAGCACATTAGAACCGTGTAAAAATTGGGGTTCCAATATGTTAATTTATGGCCTGGTCGGTTCCTACTGCGTCAGAATTTTTTGTGTTTTAAAAATTGTTTTCTATTCTATTGATATAAAAAATCTAGAAATTTTTTGAAATTTTACAAACAACAAACGTTAGTTTAACTCTTGAAAGCATTTTGTTAAATTGAGTAAAAAAATGTTGTTTTCTGATTTTTTTACTTTCCAAGAATTGAAAATTTGAAAAAAGAGTGCTGCTTGTAAGATTTTATTTGAAATAAATGCCAGAAAACAAAATAAAACATTTTAAAATTAAATTATACTTTGATGATTCATACATTGATAAACAATCACAAAAAACAAATATAAACCGCTACAAGCAAACAAATAAACAGATCAAACTACAATCAAATGTACATGCAACGACAACGTTAATTCTGTAGTTTACTTTAACCCAACGGAAAAAACTAATGAAAAATTGCCAAATTTAAAAATTAAATAACTTAAGAACAGTTTTAGGGGCTATCGTCTTCGTTTTATGCACTATGTAGAAATGAATTTTTTACCGTTCGCCAGAGAGCACCTCAGTTTTGCTAAAAAAAATGGAGCTAGGCAGAAACTAAAAATATTCCGCCGTGGCACAATGGTTAAAGCAGTTAAGCTATCATCCTGCAGTTTAAATCTCTGTCGCGGCGAGGCGTTATTCGTTGGCGTTGAGCAAGGAATTCACTCACACTGCTAAGGCCAACTCAGGCTTTAAACTTTTATTGGTCGATAAATAAGTAAAAGTTTCGCGACTGAGAGAGTAATAGGGCTTAGCCCATCACGATTTCTGAAACACGTGCTGGTGGCAGCAGGTAACAACACTGTGTGATCCCATATGCACGAGTCGTTCCCGGCGGCGCTGCTTTGGTGTATCGATAAGAAGTGGCGCCCTAAATAACGGTGAGACAAAATAATGGCCATTCTAATTCTAATAATAACTTCAACCAATTTAAAACCTAAAATTGTACGTTCAACAGATCACAACAGCTGATTAGTGGCGTAACGTGTGTCTCAGCCACATGAGGCGGTAGGCTGAAAAATGCCGATTTGAATACATTTTTTTGTCAAAAAAGATGATGACAGGAAAAGTAAAATCTATTAATCTATTATTTTTCATTCAACGTTTGCTGCACCGAAATATTTGTTTGCCACCCCCCCTCAAAAGTGCTGCCCTGGGCGTCCACGCCACTGCATTTCATGCAATTGTATGTTGACTGCCGAGCATTTATTACGTAATAAAATATGCACAAATTAACCAACCGTATTCTGGAAACCATATGCGAACAAGACAGTTAATGCATTTAAAACAAGCGACTCAAGGAAACTTAATTTCCTTGAAACCATAAGTTATTAGATGATCGATTCAGGTGTTTCACGATCCAGTAGATTTGCTGAGCAAGGAACAATACGGCACACACTACACAGCTGTTTATATCAATACAAGACGTCATACAAAGACTACCGAACCTACAAACATAAATGCTAGAAAACACAAAACAATTTTGAAACTTAACACGAAACAACATCCAATCGTAATAATGTATTTTGAAATGATATTTTATTCTGTTGCAATAATCATGCCAGAATTAGTGTTTTCTCAAAGCGTTTGGCAACGTGAACAGAAATTTACCAGTAAAATACAATATTCACCTTATTGCGTCGTTGGAGAACAAAATACAACTTCAAGAGCTATTTCAAAATTAAAATGCGCTGTAAGATGTCAGTCTACAGATAGTTTTAAATGTAGAAGATTTCAATTCAACAAAATTACAAAGAAATGTGAACTGATTGTAAATTGGGACCAATTTACTTCGGTCAAATCAAACGACAATAACTGTAAAGTTTACCAACAAACAGGTTCGTATTTCAAGAGCATTTGTTAAAATAATTTAATCACTAAGATTTACTTCAAAATAAAAAGAAACTTAGAACATTATAGTTAATGTGCATTTTAATCCGCTGACCATTGTGTTTCAGTGATACAGTTGATAATTTGTTTCATTTTCTGTAGTAAGTTTCTAAATTTAACTTTCTATATTCAACTTGATTTGTACATTGTTGACAAGACTACTACAAAGTAGCCCTCATCAGTTATAAAAATTAAATGCATTTACATTTACAAGCAACGCTGGGAGCCAAATTTGAAACTAATATGAATTTGATCTAAATACTGATATCATAACTTTGCTTTTTGTTTGTGTAAATATTTCAGTTTTTTGTTACGACGGATCATTGTGTTTCGGTGATACAGTTTATAATTTGTTTCATTTTCTGTAGTAAGTTTCTTAATTTAACTTTCTATATTCAGTTAGATTTGTAAATTGTAGACAAGACTACTACGAAATTGTTCTCATCTGTTATAAAAAACGAATGCTGAAAATAAAACTTCAAACTAATCTGAATTTGATCTAAATACTGATAAAACATATTTTATCTTTGCTTGTGTAAATATTTCAGTTCTTTGTAACGACCAATTCATTTTCTTACCTTTGACTGAAAGTTGTTTCAAATTGGAAGTTGGAACCTGGAACTATACAGATGCAAGAATTCACTGCAATCAGATTAGCGTTGGTTTACATTTGAAACAATTAAAACCTAATTTTCCTAAATAAATGAAACACTACAAATTATTTATTCAAAATATAAATAATTTAATTTGTTATTTATGCCAATTTCTATTTCAGGCAATTCCACACAAGGTTTTTCCAGCAATGATAAACAACAATGGAATGAAAAAAGCATTGACAAACTATCTGGAATTTCTCAGATCAAACTGTATGGGTTTTTTTTAACTATAATTTACTCGATCAAAAACATAGCAGCTTTATACAATTAAACCTTTGTTTCAAACCCGATTTAAAATTTAGTACTTTTAATTTTTTTTAAAACTTGTAGATTTTATTTTTAAAAATACTATAAAAAAACATTTTTTAAAATTTTCTTATAATTTTTAACTATTGTTGAATTGTTTTTAGCCAGTGCAGCAAAATCAATCTGCTTCACTTCAGTTTCTGTCTGCTACAACATTTGGATTAACGGCAAACAGGTCGCTCTGAATAACCCAACTTTCGTCTGGGAACCTTTTCCAAACTCCAGTACCATTCCCATGGTCAATACATTTTGGTATCCCGGTGAGCCAAATTACTTGAGCACATTTTCCTGCATAGGACTTGTGAATGATTACAGCTGGAATAATGCGCCTTGCAATCTTGGATTCTGTGTCCTTTGTCAAGCCTACGTAGAAAACAATCCTTGAGAGTTATTTAGACACAGACTTTTTACTATTTAATTTTCTCTATTCTCTGCTTTAGATTCTGAGTTATGCAAGTCTTCATTTGAACGGTGTATAAATCCGTGTTCTAATTTTATGCTCTTGATCCGGTCGATAAAGCGTCATACTTTATTTTGCAGAAACCAGGAGAAATTTTTACGATACGATGCTGCTATGAAATTGTTTAGCTATCTTAAAAGCATGTTTTAATTTTTTCAATTTACTCTCTCTTGTTTAACCACCGATTTCATCTTCCATTTTTTCCTTCTCTGGTTCCTTTGTCTGAAACTCCTTTTTTTCCATATTTTGGTAACTCTACGACACTAATTCTAACTCTCGCTCAAAAGTTTCGAGAGAAAAATAGAGCCACTTCATGTAAACTTTCGTAACCTTTCGTAACTCACTTTTTTGGAATCTTTTTGGTGGTTTTCAGGTATTGATTAAAACTTGTAAAATGTTTATTGCATGTGATTAGTGAGTTTACAGTTTATGTATTTTTAAAATATATTAAACATTTTGAGTATTTTAGTAGTTTTAGTAATATATTCTGTTTCAGTTTTTGTTTTTTCAAACTCGAGCTTAAAACCAACATTTTGTATATCAAACTTTTCATTGTTTGCACCATATAAGCATTTTATAGCACTTCAAATAATTTTTGAATACAATATTAATGATCTTGTCAATTTGGTAATTAATTATTCTCAAATAAAAATAAACTGATAATTTTAATAATTTTTTAATTACCATGATTTGCATACGTTACTGCCTGGGCTGATTTTTACGCAACTCGGCCAAATTTTCAGACCCAACCAGTTTTATTTGGGCCCGGTCTTTTCCTACGGGCTTAAACTTTTTATACTCGACGCAAAAACTTTGGCCCACCCCTGACCAACCTTTTTGATTTTAAATCCGACTCAGCCCGACTCAGCCCGGTCTGGCCCGTCTA
This sequence comes from Erpobdella octoculata, assembly GCA_963978895.1. Classification (NCBI taxonomy): domain Eukaryota; kingdom Metazoa; phylum Annelida; class Clitellata; order Hirudinida; family Erpobdellidae; genus Erpobdella; species Erpobdella octoculata. The sequence continues at coordinate 1,534,654 of OZ022243.1, read as the reverse complement.
AAAACCTTACAGTAAAGACCCGGCTTGTACTTTGGTCTTGCAGTGACATTAATTCTGTTTTTGAATTTGTAATCAAACTGCTAATTTATAAATGTGCTATTTAAAAAAAAAACCAGATATCATTTGCTATAGAAAAACAGATATTACTTTTATATATTAGATAAAATTATTAAACAAAGAAAAACACGAAACTCGTGTTTATTAACTAAATAAAAAAATTAATTTAAAAAAACTGCTATTTAAGTTTCTAGTGAATTTTACAAACCGACAAAACAGAAAAAAAAACAGAATAGAATTTAGTTTGAATATGCAGTCAAAAACTGAAAATAACAGCATCTTTCTGTTAATCTGTCAAACACAAACAAAGAAACAAACTAAAATCCATTTTTTCCAGGAATTTACTAAACTGTAGAAAACGTATGACAAATTCTATGAAGTTTAGTATCTGACCGTTTCAATTGCCAGTAATGAATTGAAATTTAATCCTTTACGCGTCGGCGTTTCCACGTAAATGAAAAATAAATAAAATAACGATAATCACGAGTTTTAAATTCTTCGAAAAGATTTGAATAATTTCTAATGTTTTTGATAATTAAATGGAAGTTTATGATTTATATAAACAGATAAAGTAGGTAGGCTTTGATATTTATTCAGGTTAAAAAGTTTTCTAGTAAAAATGTTGGATAGGTACAGTAGTTATCTAAATATTTGGTCAACTTAAGTATATTATGTACTTTTTTGTTAAAAAATTAGCAGTTTAAAAAAAAATCATATAACAAATAATTATTAAGATTAAACTTTAATTTTAACGATAAAAAAATTTGGAAAAAGCACGAAAAAATCAATTCAAATCAATAAATTCAAAAAGAAGTCATGTTTTTAAGAAGAATTATTTTTGTTTTAATAATAAAAATTGCTACAGCTCTTCATGGGAAAAGCGGAATAAGATTATTTTCAAGATGCGTACTACACGACGAAAGTAATAAATCATTAAATTGCAATATGACAGCTTATCGCGAAGCTAAAATGTCATCAAGATCTAAATGCGCAAGTTACTGCGCCTCAACTAGCAGTGGAGAAAAAATCAATTTCGACAACCAGCCATCCCTGATGTTATATAATTTTAGTTATACTAACCGTAGATTAGTCGGTAAGTATGGGGAGTTTTCGACTCTCTTTCATCGATTCCCTGGAGCTCAAGCGATCAAGAATGATTCTCAAGTTTGTCTTGGATTCAACTATCGGGCGTCTACAGGACTGTGTCAAATGTTCGATCAGTTTTGTCCGTTGAGAAACATAATTTCTCTGAATGACAACCAAATCGGAACATATTACGGGGTTAAATTTGAATTTGTTGAACATAGATAATTATTATTTTTAATTAAAGAAATAAACTTTATTCAGAATTTTTTTAAATTTAAATAAAATGCATTGTCATAAGGAGCAAGTTTATATTTTAAATTTCAGCTCGATTGGATGACGGGAAGTTTGTAAATTTTTTTCAAAGATTTGCAAAAGTTAGTATAAGGAATTTAAAATCAGTTATTTGCGCTCCAATTTTATTAAAAATACTTATTTACTAATAAATAATATTTCTGTTTTCTCTATCTTGAAGGCTGTTGAAAAACCAAACTCGATGTGTTATTTCGGAGGTAAAAATGTTCAATTTAAGTTTTTGAAAGCATTAGTTTAAATTACAATATGTTTTAAAAATATAATTATTAGATAATTACAGTATTTAACTAAATTGTTATATTTTTCTTGACAATTACAAGAGCTCCAAGATTGTAACGATATTCCGGGCAGTGGTCCAGAAGACAGCGGAGTATATTGGCTGAATATAGATAATCTGACATATCCGGTGTATTGTGAGATTTCAAAAAACGGATCAAATTATATGGTTAGAGTTATGTCAATAAACAAAATTTTGTTATCAAATTTCAAATTGCAACATTTTATTTACAATCTATTAGGTGATACAGCGTCGTATCGACGGATCTGTGAATTTTTATAAAAATTGGCAGAAGTATGAGAGTGGTTTCGGAAATTTGAAAAAAGAATATTGGCTTGGTTAGTAAAAATTTAGTTTTAATTAGTTTCAATTAATTTTATTGTTATTTCACCAAACTAGTGTGTTGATTGTTTTGCAGGTAATTACATGCTCTACCGTTTGACCAGCATGAAGAACTACAAACTGAGAGTTGAATTGGAATTATACAATGGAAGCACTGCCTATGCTGAATATCTCAATTTCACGATTGATTCTCCATTCGAAATGTACACTTTGACAATTTCTGGATATTCTGGAACTGCTGGTAGTTAAAAAGTTAAACTTTTAATTTTAATTAATAAGAAAAAATTTTCATTTTAACTTTGTTATTAATAAAAAGTAAAAGTATATAATTAATTAGTTTTAGTTTAATTATTTGTAAATTTATTAAAAACAAAAACTAGAAACAAGTTATCATGATTAAACCTTAAATTATATGTGTATTAATTTAATTTTTAAATTACTTTTCATGTAAGAATTAAATAAAAAAAAATATTATTGGCAAATTTGTATCTATAGAACGCATAAGCAAAGTAAACGTTTGTATTTCAAAATCTTAAAAACATTTCTCAATTCGAGAATTATACTTTATTCAGGAAATTCCATGTCCCACCACAATGGAAAACGTTTTTCTACTTGGGACAGAGTGAACAACTTGGGTTATCCTGGTTACAACAGCAGCCTGTGTCAAATTAATTGCGCTGTTACATATAAAGGAGCTTGGTGGTACAGCTGCTGCCATGTTTCAAACTTAAATGGCGTGCACTACAACTACTCCAGTGTTCCGTTTGGTCAAGGTCTAATCTGGTCCACATTTGGGGATTACCATAAGTCGATGAAAGCTTGTAAAATGATGATTGCTAGTAAATGAGGGGTTTTTGCTTGTAATCAGTTTTTAATTATAAAATATTCAAAAACAATTTTTAATGTAAACTTTAACAATTGTTTAGCAATTTTTTTTTATTTTGGCATAAATTTATTATTTTGTAGCTTTGTACGTTTTTTTCAATAATGTCAAGTCTAATTCTGTTTGCACTAGTATATTAATTCTGGCACCATATACATTTATGTAGTCGTTAATCTCAATTTTGTATTATTGAAAACTTACTTCAATAAAATTTTAAACTAAACTAGCAGAATTTAAAAGATTGAATTGTTTTATCAATCAATAATAAACAAGTTTTGAATGAGGCAGGTGTATGCAAAAAAGCTGATGGCTATAACTTTATTTGGTGTGTGAATTGTAAGAGTTGGGTCCATAAAAGGTGCAGTGGCATTTTGGGTAGTTTTAAAGATATTTTTGGCTTTTGTTGTAAGAGATGTGTGGCTGTTGGTTCTGCTCAGGAAGAGTTGTTGCTTAAGGTTGATAGTATTGGATAAAATTTGAACAATTTAATAGTTAGTTTTTTTTTTTCAGAACATTTGTTTTAAAAACAAGTGAAAAAGGTTTATTTCTAACTAATCAGAAATTGGATCAGAAATTGATTACAATATTCTAAATAATCAAACAACAAACAGACGACAACAAACATCAGACATCAGATATCAGACAAACTAAATCTAATTATCAGAAATATTATTCGATAGCATGTAATATAAATAATAAATATTAATCAATAAATTCAAGTTTTGGTTTTGATATATCATGTAATATTTTATTATAAATAAAAAAAACTTTCACTCTAGGCTGGTTTAAAACAACAGTTTAAGCAGTTTCATTGATTTCAGCAGAAAAATAATAGTCAATTTTGAAAATTAACTTTTTCCAATAATGTAAAAAAATTATTGAAAATCAATATATTTTCAAAAGCATTAAATAATTATAGTTTTATTCTGTTGAAAAACTACATCTATAACAAAATATCAGTTATACATCTATAACAAAATATCAGTTCATATTAAATAAGATTCGCAGAGAGCACACTTAAGATCTGAACAACTTACATCATGCCATAGTAAATAACTCCCAAAGTATGTCAAGCAAGATTCCATGTGGACTGTTCCAGTATAGGCATCTGGCTGGCCAGACTGCCAGTTAGTGTATCGGTCCATGCTGAAACTGACGTTCATAAAAGGTTTCCAAACAAATATCGTACTAATATTGTTTGGGTCTATTCTTTGACCTCCCAGCCATATAAAAAAAGATTGATCTGCTGAGCGAAAACAATTAAATTCCGTTTTGTTTGCTGAAACATTTCAAAAAAAATTATTTACAAAAACAACATAATTTTCCATCATTAGTTCTGTACTAAGATGATTCTTTCCATTTTTTTGCTATAATCATTTATTAAACTTTAATTAATAAAATTTTAACTAGATGTTTAATTGATCCAAGATTATGCACAGGTGATACCAAGGTTATATGACCTAACACTCGTCAAGTCTTGACGTTTTCATTTTTGAAGTGACTGGTTTTAATGATGGAGTAAACAAAGTAGTCAAATTAAGACATGCGATGAGTTCTGGTTTTTGCATTTGCAAAAGCATTCTTTTTGGTTAGTTTTACAAGCATTTAAAGTTTTCAATTGCATGATATCATTATTAGTTGAAATTTTTAATGTTAATTTATACAAATCAAAATTGTACAAACACAACTTCATATAACATTTGCAAAACTGGCAAATTTGTTTGCGTTTAATAAAAAAGACGGTTTTTTTAAATATCTACTTACAGTTGATTGTTGAAAGATATCTAAGTATTGCGTTCTTTTTTTCATTGGTGTCAATGACTGTGGGGAAGGTATTTCCAGGTTGAATATCATTACAGTGTAACCTAGCCTCATACCAATTCCAATTTCCATAGTCCAATTTATAACATGATCCTGCTACAGCCATGTATACAAAATTTGGTGGGCACAAATCTGAAATACGACAATCAAATTGTTAAGACAAATTTGACAGTTTTCTCTAAAAAAATTCTTCAGACTAACCAATTTTATCAAATGCTGAACAGCTCGAATCCTGAACGTTTGTGGTGTCCAACGGATCCCAATATTGAAATAGGTGACACATTCTTGAATTTGTGTAATATTGATATCTCACACATATAATCTTATCACAGTTCAAACAGCTTAAAGCACACTTTATGAGTGAGCTTTTATCAATCGAGATTGCAGGAGATTGAGAAATACATGGCCATGGGAGGTCAGTATTCTTACTAAACATTCGGCCTTCTGTTGATGCTTCTACGAGAATCAACGTCAGAACAAGCACGAGAAATATTTGCGCAACTCCTTTCATTTTTATGACAAAATGTTATCCGACTTAAATAAATTGAAATAAAAATATTAGTTTTTAAAAAAAATTGGCAAAGCTTAAAAATTTATTTTAGTTTATTTTATGATACGAAACAAATGCCACGTTGTAGTTATATAATTCTTTGATATCATTATGTTATTATTAGTCAAACCTTTTCACGCTTCTTTTTACAAGTTGTCAAGTTTGTAAAAAGTTAACTAATATTAAGAAATATCTTAAAAAAACCGTTAAGAAACAATTTAAATTTAAAAAAGGAAGAAAACTAAACAACCAATAATTTGTTACCTAAATTCAAAGTTTCTACTTTTTAAACAATAATAAAATTTGTTTTAGTCTAAGAAAACGTTTATTTTACAAAAAAATTGCAAGACAAGCATTTAACTTGCTGTATGCAGCTACTTTAAATTGTTTTGCTTGGCAACTCAAAAACGCTGTAGATATAATGAAAATAAAGCAAGTCTTAAAACAATTGAAAAAAAAACACGAACTTATTGCGTACTTACTGACCCTTCTAACTCGATTATATTTTCTGGCGTATGTTTGTTGTTCAGAATCGATTTCCAGCTGATACGACGTTTCTATTTTGACTTGCAAATTACTATAATATAATTTTATTGAAAATATATTCAATGTATTATCAAACGTGAAAATTGCAATTTCATTGAGTTTCTGATAAAATATTGTAAAAATAATTGTTTTTTCAGTTTCTAAATTAGAATTTCTCGAAATGTACGTATTTTACTTTTCCCGTTGTAAGGTGTTTTTTGGTATAAAAATTCATACTACTAATTCATTGTTCAAAAAAAGAAAATTTGCCCATGTGTGTGTTTTAACAAGTGTTTGATAATTAATTAAGTTTAAGAAATGTCTTATATACACAAAATAAAATTACCATGTAAAGATATGTATTGAGACACCTCACCTTTAGGTGCTAGGTAAGCAGAGCTGGTAGAGTGTTAGCTTTGAATATGAAGGGTTCACGGTTTAACTCGAACTCACTGCCTAGTAGCCCATGTCAACGGAAAACTTAGTAAGGTAAATTGTTTCTCTCCGTTGGCATGTAAAAGAACAGCGCCTCTGAGCTCTGGAAGAGACGCTATATAAATTATCACATTTGTATTCAACAAAACCTGAATGAAAACCATTTAACTAAAACCAACGTTATTTTGACAAATGTTCAATAATTGCATAAGTTAAACATCGAAATGATTTAAATCAGTTTGTAAATAAAGTTTTCAAAACCTTTTTTAAGCAAAACTTCATTGAAACTTCAGATAATACTACAAGATAAGTGTCTCATTGTCCCCAAAAAACAGATAATACTTGCAATGGAAAACTAATTAATACCTTTCTTTAATACATTTTCATCCATTAGGAAGAAGTTTTATTTTTGAAAAACCCAAAACACGTACTTATTAACCTTCAAAGCTTTTATCTATGTATGATATCTAAGTGGCTGTCTATTGTTCAAAATAGATTTTCAACAAACCTGACACACTTGTTTCAAACAATCTCAGATATAGTCCTAATTGGTAATGAATTATATTAGTGAACAACAATTTTTTAAACTGTTTTTTCATTTTATTCTGTTTTTTTTTTAAAATAACAATTAAAACTAACAGTTTTTTTTTATAATTTTTAACAGTTTTATTGTTATTTCAATTAAGAATTATTTTAAGTTACAATTAGTTTTTTTATTAAAATAAATTTTAACAGAACGTCGGGAATTATATGATATTTATTTATATAATTATAAACTGTATAATTATAAATTTTCTAAATAATTTACTTCTTGTACTTCAAAAAAATAATCTTTAAAATTTTTCATTAGTATATTAGTGCCATTTTTGTTTTGATCGCTTACAGAAAATTCGAAGAAAGCCCCACTTAAGTTGATTCATAAAGAACTGATTGAAATGATTGTTTCGTCGATATTGAACGCACTCGTATCGTCATGTAAGAAGTCATTTGGATTAAAAGGTGAAATATTTGTTTCATTGTTTGATAAAATATCTAGAAATCAATGGATATATCTTGTTTTAAAGTGTTTTTTATAAGCGTCTTATGTTTTTTTTTTATAATTTCTGAAGCTAACAGTAAATTATTCTTACTGAACAGTTTACGTATTTCTACAAAACTAGCTATTTTAGAGAAACGAAATCAAACAACGATGCTGTCTAACTATTTCATACTATTTTCAATTCAAATTACAATAAGTTTGATTGAAAGCAGCTGTGAGAAAACAAGACATTTTAAAAAATGTTCTCTGCTTGGTAAAAGTACAAAAGAATTGAGTTGTACTATGCCGCCTACGAGTGTCTCAATCGTGTCATCAAAACTGGCATGTGCTAAACAATGCGCCTCAATTAGCACTGGAGAAGAGCCAACAATTGACAGCCAACTACCATCTACTTTGAATACTTATACTCTTGAAAATGTTACTGCTTACAAAAAGTTTTTTATTGCATCATACCAAGTACAGGATAAAACGCCTATTGCTGGAAATATCAAAGATTGTTTGGGATTCAATTATCAATCATCAACTAAATTTTGTCAGCTGTTTAATAATTATTGTCTATTAGAAAATTTAATCTCAAATACTGACAGAAAATTGGGAATTTATTACGAAGTAAGACATTGCTCATTTATAAATATTGTATATTTGAAGAATTTAAAAACCAAATGTTTAATATTTTATAAACATAATTTTATTTTTGTTTCAAGGTTGTTTCTAAGATGAGTTCAATGTGTAACTTTGGAAGTAAGTTTTAAGTAACACTAAATTAGGTATTTAAGATCTAATAAGCTGGCAAGCAAAAACGATTGAATTAAAAAGTTTTTGAAAAATTATTTTAGCTTGCATAAACTGCAGTTTTACAATTGTAGTTATTTTCATCATTTGAAATCTGCAGAAATTGATGACTGTAAGGACATTCCTGGTAATGATCTAGAAGATAGCGGCTTGTATTGGATGAAAGTTAAAAATGAAACCAAACTCGAGTGTTGTGTGGTTTCAACAACTGGAACTAAATTTTCGGTTGATGTTTATTATATGGCTTCGATTAATTGGTTTTTAAGCAAAATGTTTAAATAAACGTTTTAAAACAAGAAAATTTCAGTAAATGAATATTTCAAATAATACATTTATCATAATGTAGATAATTGTTTAATAACAAAAGAAATTTCATTTTAGGTTATTCCTCATTCAATGTCAATTTTTCTTTTTAAAGGTAACAATAGTTTACTATACAAAAATTAATTAAATTTAAAGTTTTTTTTTTAAATCAATAATTTGTGTCGTTTCTTTTTTAATTTTTTTTATAATTGCAGTAATAGAAGATTGTAGAGACATTCCTGGCAATGAATCAATTAACAGTGGTATTTATTGGTTGAAGATGGGTAATCTGACTTCACCGGTATATTGCGAAATTTCAAGCACTGGATTGAAATACCTGGTGAAATTCTGCCATTTTGAGACGTTAAGTTGAAAACTCATAAAACTTTGTTTTGAACGACACAGGTGATTCAGCGTCGAATTGACGGATCAGTTGATTTCTACAAAAAATGGATGGATTATAAATACGGATTTGGAAATTTAGAAAAAGATTTTTGGCTAGGTATGTAGGTATATTTTTAACTCATTTGACAGTTTATCAAAAAATCACATTATAGCAGAAATATGAATTTCTGAAGTGAACACATTGACATTAAATATCTACAAATAACAATTTTGTGTTGTTTCATAAGTTTGTAGACAATACATGTATTTAAAAGAGTTTGTCTCCATGATTTAACAAAAAAAACACTTTTGTTTAAATAATGTAATACATAATTTTATTATTTTATTAAAATTAAAAAAAATTACTTTAAATTGAGAATTTTTTTAAAAATGATTATCTGTTTTCAAATAAATGTTCTTGTACCAAAAACAATTTTTACATAGCTCATTGTTGGTAACGGATTGTGTTTATTCTTGTGCTATAAATAAAACTCATTAACTGCATTGTTTGATACAACAATTTCAGGCAATGATGTTCTCTATCATTTGACAAAGAAAAAAAATTATAAGTTGAGAGTTGAATTAGAAAAATTTGATGGAACAAAGGCATACGCTGAGTACGCCAATTTTAATATCGGACCCTCTTCTTCAATGTACATGTTGACGATATTTGGATATTCGGGAACTGCAGGTATTTGGAAGTTTTTAAATTTATTTAACCAAAAACAAAACATGAACACATAATTAAACTAAATTAATGTTATAACCAGAAAGGAAATGTTTTTCATTTAATTTCACGTTTTATAAGTAGTTTTTATTCAAAATTGTTGCGTCGTAAATATTATAAAAAAAGGTAGAAAGCAAAACTAGAAATTTACTCACACTTTTAAACATATTAGAAAAAAATTTAATAATTAAAATAGCAGTAAATTTACATTTTGTAACTCAATTAACAATTTTACTTGGTAATTAATCATGCAAAATAATTATCAAACTTTATAAGTAAATTCAACAGCATTTAAATTAATTAATAAAGTTGCTTTCTCTATAAATAATTCTATTTAGGAGATTCATTGTCGTCCCAGAATGGACAAAATTTTTCAACTTGGGACAAAATCAATAATGTTTGTTCCTCTGGTGGAGTTAGTCCATTTAATTGCGGTTCAGCATTTCAAGGTGCTTGGTGGTACGGCTGTTGCCATCACTCACATTTAAATGGAGTCTACTATGACTCTCCTAAGGTTGCATACGCCCAGGGCCTAATCTGGGAATTATTTAGTGGCTTTGATCACTCCATGAAATCATGTAGAATGATGATAATAAGTTATTGAACTTATTAATGGATTAAGGTGTTTGTATTTATTAAACTTTCACTTTATATACCATTCGTGAAGTGTGTTAGTTTTTTGTGAGAATGTCAATTAAATGTTTAGTAATTTTATAAACATTTATTGTTTTTGAGGGTTTCAAGTCTATCTTTGCTTACACTATTTTATCAATTCTAACACTATATCGCATTGCTGTTTACTCATTAAACATTTTTATCTAGCTGGTAATTTTATAGTTTTTAAATGCACAACTTTTATAAATTTATTGTTTTAACATTGTCGATAAATTCTAGTGTAGTTAAAATTATTTCGCAGGAAGATTTTTTTTAAATAAATCATTTTCACTCAGAGAAACACAAACTCTTATTAACAAGCACAATTTACCTTTTTTGCATCATTTGTTTAGTTGTTTTAACTTGAAAATTATTGCATAAATTTAATGGTGTCTACTATGCCACACCTACTGTTTCAGATGAACAAGGTCTAACTTGGTTCCATTTTCATAACTTTAACAAATCGATGAAAACGTGTTCATCTCTAGTAAATAAAATGTTAACAACTCAGTTTTTAAAACAATGAATCAATACCAAGATGAATTTTTTTTGCATTGTTTCCAAAAATCGAGTATAGGTTTTGTTTGTTTATAGGTTTGCTCATGTTTGAAACTAAATTTAATCTAATTATTTTTTTTGGTACCCACAAAATGATTTATTTATAAAATTTTCAATTTTTTATATTTGTTTTGAGTTTTAATTTCAAAATTTTTCAACCTAACTTGTTCCTTAATTTTATCAATTATTTCTAAGAATACAATTAAAAAAATGCATTAACGCAAATGCACTGAATTGATTTAGTGGTAATCAGTTTTTGTCTAAGTTTTGAAAAATGTTCTATTCCTAGATTAAGCTACGCTGCCAATTAATACAAATACTAAAAGTTTTTGTTATCCTGTTTTCCAGTACTGTGGCAAAATATAACACTGCATTTTTAATTTCAAATTTGAACTGAAAAACCGTAAAAATTGCATTTTGTACAATTATTGTAAATTTTTGTAATCTAGCAGTTTGTAACGTGTTCGTTATTAAACAAACTGCAAACATTTAGGCTATTTCAATTATTATAAATCACGTTTTTATACAAACAATTGCTGACAGTGTATTTCATATCGGTTTCAATCCAAGTTACACTCAACTTAATTGAAGCTAGTAGTGAAAAAACTAGATATTATAGGAAATGTTCTCTGCTCGGTAATAGCACAAAAACGTTGAGTTGCACCATGCTGCCTACGAATATCTCAATTGTGTCATCAAAACTTGCGTGTGCAAATCAGTGCACTTCAATAAGCACTGGACAGAATATAACTGTTGACAAACAACTACCGTCTCTTTCATATACTATCAATGGAAACGTAGTTAAATACAAGAAATTTCATTTTACACCAAACCAATTCCATGATATGTATCCAGTTGTCGGAGACCTTCAAGTTTGTCTGGGATTCAATTATCAATCATCAACTGGGTTCTGTCAGCTGTTTGATAACTACTGTCCATTGAAAAACTTGATTTCAAATATCAACAATGCTAAAGGAATATATTATGCGGTAAGTAATTAGATGATAGAAATATTTCTAATCATACAAATATTTAAAAAAAATCTTTTTAAAATACCACGTTTTTATAAACTGAAATTAAGAATATAATTTTTGGCTAGGCTGTGTGAGAAATGTCTTGACGGAGGCATGCATTAATTGTGTACATTCGTAGTAGAAACAAACCATCATTTTTTTAAACTTTAAACGCGGTGCACCTTTTATATTTATAATCCAACGGAAATTTCTCACACAGCCCAGAGAATTTTTTTTCTTATTTTAGTTTAAAAAAACATGGTATTTTAAAAGATTTTTTAAAAATATTTTAGTACGTGGTGAAAAATAGGACTTGTTTAAATTTTAATTAATTTATACAAATAAATATTTTGTTCTTTAAGGTTGTTCCTGAGATGAGTTCAATGTGTTATTTTGGAAGTAAGAGTAAATTAAATTTATATGAAGTTATAAAATTTGAGTTTATAAGTGATACAACACTTGTATTTTCAAATATAATTTTTTGATTTAAGAAGTATAATGATCAAATTCAACAGCGGCACCAACATCTTTTAACTTTACCTAAAAAAAATAAATAAAACAACAGGCTAATTTCTAACACTTCCCAAATCGATTAATAAAAAGAGGTAGTTTTGGTTAAATGTCCACATTCTGTTATGCGTTGTTTACCTAAATTTGATTTTGTTTCAAGGTTGTTTAAGTTGAATTGTAATATGCAATTCTTAAATTTAAAAATTACAGAAATTTAAGATTGTCAAGATATTCCTGGTAATGATCCAGAAAACAGTGGTTTATATTGGATGACGTTTGGTGATAACTTTTATCCGGTGTATTGTTTGGTTTCCTCAAGTGGAATTAAATATATGGTTGAATTTCAATTTAGGACATATATTGATTTACGTTGTACTAGTTATTGTTTGTTAACGCAGGTAATTCAACGTCGAATTGATGGATCAATGAATTTCTACAGAGGATGGGTGGATTATGAAGATGGATTTGGAAATATAAAGGGAGAATTCTGGTTCGGTATGAAACTAGTTTGTGATCAGCTTGAAAATTTACCATAACAAAAATCAGCAAAATTGTAATATTTAAAAAAAAAATTGTAATATTGTAATACATTTACTGCCCCACCACGGTAGAAGAAAGCAAGTTACCAAAATGTTATTTCGTAATAAATGTAAAACTAATTCAGGTGACGAAATTCCTTACACACAGAGTTAAACCAATTCATTAACATGCCATATTGTAGGTCTTGCTTTCTACATTTAAACAGTCGATTAATCTAATTTTAGGCCAAAAGTGGACTTGCTTCCTTTTGCTGTGGCAGGGCAGTACATCATCAGTTTTGCACCTCCGTTAGGGCGTGCGGCTAATAAAGCATGTTGAACTTTGAATTTTTTTTATATAAAAACACGTGAAAAATGGAATTTATCAGAGAACAAAAAAGTAAAAGTTTAGTTATAATACAGTTTTTTGTTTATTAAACCTCTAACTCAATTTAACTTTATTTGAGTGAACAATATTTTCAGGCAATTCTTTTCTCTACCATTTGACTACACAAAGAAAATATAAATTAAAAGTTGAATTGAAAACATTCGATGGAGTCAGCTTATATGCTGTTTATTCTACTTTCTCTATTGGTCCTCCATCTTCATCGTACATGTTAACAATATCTGGATTTTTAGGAAATGCAGGTAGTTGAAATTTTTTCAATCTAAAAAAAAACATTTCATAGAGAACAAATCTGTAAAAAATTTAAAACCATAACTTTATCATTAAAATGTTTTAAATTTTGTAGAGCTCAAATGGTGACACTTATAAAATTAATAAACATTAAAGTATTCATGGCTATTTATAATAAAAAAAAAACGTAACGATATGTACATAATTATGTTATGTCAGAATTAAAACAAAATGTATATAAATGAAAACAAAACAAGAACATTCAAAATTAAAGTAGATAACTATTATAGCTATAATTGAACAATTGAATAGAAGCAGTGCTGAAATGAATTATTTATGATGAAATAATTTTTCAGGGGATTCATTGGAGAGGCACAACGGAAAAAACTTTTCCACTTTCGACAGGATTAATACATTTGGTTATTCTGATTTCAGTGGTGGATTGTGCAAGCTAAATTGCGCTGAAGCATACCATGGAGCTTGGTGGTACGATTGTTGTCACGTTTCAAATCTAAACGGGGCTTACTATAACTACTCCAATGTTTTGTACGTCCAGGGGTTGATCTGGTCTACATATGGTGGTTATAATAAATCAGTAAAATCATGCAAGATGATGATCGCCAGTATTTAATGTGTTTTGGCTCATACGATGTTTTTATTATTTAGATTCCTTGAAACGTTTTCCAATAAACACTTAGCTCATTTGTTTAATTTTTGCAATGATGTGTTTCATCTTCTTAAGTCTTGTCTTATTTACACTAGTTATATATACTTGCACCGAATCATATTAAATATTAATTATTCATATAATTTTGCATAGTTTCAGTCAATTTTTATAGTTATTATTAATTTTAAATTAAATCAGATACAAGATATTTTTATTTTAAATAGCCATTTTAGGTTTTTAATCTAATATTTGCTTTTAAAAACTGGAACGTGAACTAATATTTTAAATACCAATTCATAACGTAATGTCATAATTGATCATGTTGATATAAAAATGTCAAACAATTAAATTTGTTCACAAAACTATTTTTGAGTAAACAACATAAATTAGAATTCAAGTCATCGAACACGTAAACAAGTGTGTACAAGTACAAATGGATTTAAAAGTCTAACAAAGTCAATAGACTGATAAAGCCGTTTTAGTTTTATTACTGAAAAAAATTCTTTAGCTTTTTTTAAATAGCAACTTTTTATTTTTTCATTATTTTATTTTATCAATCATCATAATGTATTTTGCACTGCTTTGTTTAACAGTCTGTGTCTGCGTTCTTGAAATATCTATTATTTTTGAAATAAGCTGAACAATTAAATAGAAAACACTAAAAACTAAAAGCATTTTTTAAAAATATTCAACAAACCTTAAATTAAGTATAATGATTAACTCAAGATAAGTGTACACGTTCCACAGAAAATCATAGATTATTTGCCACAATCAAATCACGTATTACTTAACTCTCTTACAATGTTCATACATTGGGTAAAAAATACACTTCAGGAAAAACAAGTACTTATTAACCCTCACAACGTGTTTCTAATTCAAACGTATGACAATTGTTTGAAGTCAATTTTGGTTGTAAAATTACAATGATATTAAAAAAATGTGTTTTATCTTAACTGATACCAATTGTTTTAAAATAAAATAAAAAATTTTTTAAAACATTATTTGTAAATCACTCAATTATTAATCGTCCAAACAGATGTTTTTAGAAATTTAAAATAGTAAATTTTACTTTTTTTAAGTCTTTTTTGGTTTTTTAGACTTAGAAAAATGCATTTTTTGGGTTTTTAAGAAACTACATCAAAGTGATTATTGTTTAGTTAGTGTTTAAAGTAACATTTCTTAAAATGTAGATGTTTTAATCAATTGGTGGTAAAAAGCTTTTTGGTATAAAAATTCTTGCCAGTGTTTCATTTTTTTCCAAGAAATGAATAAAACACCAATATATTTTTAAGCGACTCATTTTCCCTAATATTTAGTATTTTGAACCTTTGAAAAATTGAAATATAAATAAATTAATTTTGTTTACATTTTATATTTTACTTGCAAAATGCTGTTAACATTTATATTTTATTTTTAATCCAATTGTTTAATTGAAAACAGCAGTGATAAAAGGCGGTATTATAAAAAATGTTCGTTGCTTGGTAATAGCACAAAAACGTTGAGTTGTACTATGCCGCCTACAAATGTCACAACTGTGTCTTACAAACTTTCATGTGCTAAACAGTCCACCTTGATTAGCACTGGACAAAATATAACTTTTACAACCAATTGTCTGTGATTCAATTATCAATCATCAACTAGATTGTGTCAGCTATTTAATAACTACTGTCCATTGAAAAACCTGGTTTCGGATACCAAAAACCCAATTGGAATTTATCACGGGGTGAGAATATTCAATTTAAGGTGTGATATTCAATGAAAAATTTATTTGTATAAAAACAATAATAGCGAAAAATGTAGTAGTCAATTCGAGACAGAATGAAAAAAAAAACTAGAAGTTGCAGAGAAGGATCATCCAGAAATTGGAGAAGTTGCTTAATGCGGCAAATATGGATAGAGCATATAACCTGTTGGTTATTGTGAAAATAAACGACAGGTATAACAAATCGCAGCCAAAGTCTAAACATGTACAAGCAATTTTTACATAATAACAAAACACAAGAATTATACAGAGTCAACTTTTTTTTAAGTTTATTAATGCACATTGTAAGAAGTGTCGGATAAAAAACTGATTATTGGGGTGCGCTAACAACAAAAAACAATTGTCAGACAATTTAATAATTTAAGTTTATCATAACAAATTCATCAACTTATTGAAGCAAATTTAGTAAAAAAACCAGTACTCAAAACCTGATCAATAATTGATTGCAGTCCTAAAATTTTAATTTTTAGATTGATATATTTAGTTGCAGCATAATCAAATAGACTTGAAAAAGTGAACGTTCCGGTATTTACTGCACTTAGGATATTTGTATCTCTAAAAAATGAAGCATTTTTATTTGAGACAGTCAAAACAAAAGTTAGTTCAGCTAAGTTGGTAGAGTAGGAGCCTTGAAAGTGACACCATCCCTGTTCGATTCAAGCTCACTGTTGTCTAGCCAATGCTATCGAACAATTTAGTAGTAGGCGGTTTCGCCAAAAAGTTCTTCGCCCGAATGACGATTTGTCCAAGCCATGGAAAATTCACCCTATTAATATTCTGCCAATTTCATTGGACGTTTTGCCTGAAGGATGGAAAATTTGCTTGAAAACCGAAAACAATTTGCCCGAAGAACAAAAAACGTGCTTTTTCATAGAATTGTTTGGCAACAATTAGAATAAAATCAATGAAAGCAATAATATTGCTATCAAAACAAAACAGAATCATTAATCATTTTAAAAAAAAACATAATGACATGAAAAATTTGCCCGATTACTTTTTGCCCGATATTTTTAAATTCATTAGACGTTTTCTTTGAACGAAAACGATTTGCCCAAAGAACAAAAAACAAGTTTTTCTGACAATGCTCAACGTGGCGTTAATCGTTAGACTTCTAGGCCAGTTATTTATAGGCGCCACCCCTTTATCAATGCGAGTGAACTCCTTGCTTAAAGGAGTAACGCTGGTGACGCCGGTGAGGTTCGAACGGCCGACCTAACGACTGACAGGCAAACGCTTTACCGCTCTGCCACCAGCGTCATTTTTTTATCGAAATGTTTGGCAATGAACAATGATCTTTATAATATTGCTGTCAAAACAAAACAGCTACATTGATCGTTTTGAAGCCTATTGAAAAAACACAATACTTCAGTATTCCGCTTATTCATCAGTAAAACAAAACTAAAACGGTTTTCTAGTAGTTCCAGTAAATTAAACTGTTTTTTTGATCCAATAAATGAATGAAAAACAAAAAACCAAGCAAAACTATTTTTTTGCCTGTAGCAAACTTAAATTCGTTTTTTTAGAAATATTAACTCTTTAAAATAGACCGTGTCGGGAAAAAATTACTATAAAAAATTCTAAGAAAAAACAAAATTTCAATTGTATTTCAAAAATTAAAAACATTATTTTTTTGATTTTATTTTTATTTATACTTTTGAACACCATAAAATTATAATACATTTCTAAAATGTATACAATAATTTAGTTTTTTTGTCACTACACTAATAACACAAAAAATTATACTTATTAATTTCAGAAGCAATACCAAAACGTACTAAATGTAATGGAATTAGTTTTCAATAACTACAATTTATCATTAGACACATTTGTAAACCTTAATATCATTAACCACCAATAACACTTTGTGTTTTATCTTTTCCATAAAACAATTGTAGAAAACAGCAACATTTTTGCTTTCCTGGAAAAAACTAGAATTATTGTTTTGCTAGTCTGAAATAAAAATGTGTCAATGGAAAAACGTAATAATTGTTAAATTGTTTTGTAAAGTTTAATTAGTTTATTAAATATAAAAATATTTATCCACCTCAAAAGTGTTTGTTTATTTTTGAATTTTTAGTAAGTTTGAGACGGTTATAAAACAAAAATAAGAAACTAGATGAAAAAGTTTTATTAATATTAAACAAATGAATAAAAACTATTATTGAAAGTTGTCTATAAAGACTTTTATTGCTTGATTAATTGTTACTCCTAATGGACAGAAGACAGAACAATTTTTAATTTTTTTTCACCTGAAACATTAAATAACAAATTGGTTCAGATTATTACAATTGTTCCGCTGGCGTTCAAAACACTAAGTTTTTATTCATCAACCTTTTATTTAGCATGGAATAATTTCTATCGGTTCTATAGAATGGTTTCTAAATGCTCCATGTATTCAAAAAATACTGGAAAAAACTGGTATCAAGCTATTATAGTTGCACTATTCGAAATAATGTGAAAAAAACCTATAAAAAGAAATAAATTCATTCAATTTTATCTGATGCAGTAAATAATTTTTAGAATTAAAAACTAAGATAATTATTTTTTTTACTAAGAATGTTTTTTCTATTTTATTTTTCAATTTTGATTCAAATTGTAAAAATTAATAGTGAAGACGGTGAAAAAACAAGACAGTTTAAGAAATGTTCGCTGCTTAGTAATAGCACAAAAACTTTGAGTTGTACTATGCCACCTGCAAATGTCTCAATCCTGTCATCCAAACTTGCTTGTGCTAAACAGTGTACTTTGATTAGCACTGGAAAAAATTTAAATTTCAACAACAAGCTACCATCTTCTTTGTATACTATCAAACAAAACATTGTTAGTTTCAAAAATTTTACTTTTACAGCAAACCAATTTCATGATTTCTATCCAGTTGTTGGAGATATCCAAGTTTGTTTAGGATTTAATTATCAATCATCAACTGGATTGTGTCAGCTGTTTGATAATTCTTGTCCATTGAGAAACTTGGTATCAAATATTAACAACACAATGGGAATTTATTACGGGGTAAGAAATTCATTAAAAACAATAAATTGCACCTGACGTTTTTTTAAATATTTAGCAATTAATAGAAAAAAATAATTATAACTTGTTTTATGAAATTTGATTTTTAGTTTTAACTCAAATCCCTTATGTATTTTTAAGGTTGTTCCAAAGATGAATTCAAAGTGTTATTTTGGAGGTGAAATGTTTTAACCGGACAGTTAAATAAAATAAACATAAACATTTTATAAACTAACAAATTTTCTCACATGTTTTTATAATTTAATAGTAATCAGTTGATTTATTTACACTACCTTTTATAAAATATTGTAACATTAAAAACTCCAGAAATTGAAGATTGTAAAGACATTCCTGGTAATAATCCAGAAGACAGCGGCTTATATTGGATGACGTTTGAAAATGAAACGTATCCAGTGTATTGTGTGGTTTCATCAAGCGGAACTAAATATATGGTTAACGTTCTTGTTTATAAGAGAATCAATTTACGTTTCGCTAGTTGGTAACTTTTTAACCCAGGTAATTCAACGTCGATTTGATGGATCAGTAGATTTCTACAGAGGATGGTTGGATTATGAAAATGGATTTGGAAATTTAAATGGAGAATTTTGGCTGGGTATGAAACTGATTTTTATTCAACCAACAATTTAAAAATCAATGAAACTAAGAGGTAAAATAAGAAATTATAAAAAAAATTATTCTTTTAAACCAACGCCTATAATTGAATGTACTAAAAAGTTAAAAAGGATGTTTAAATGTATATATTGAAATTTTCTGAACTAAACTTTTTGTTTGGAAAATTAGAATTGGGCATCTATCTATATAATACATTCAACTGTCACCAAACGTTCTTTTCTTCCAAAAAATTAATGTGTACACTTAAATTTATTTTTAACTTTTTAGCACATTAGTTTACAAGCGTTGGTTTAGAAAAATATGTTTTATTTATTTTATTCTTTTTCATTTTTTAATGTTTAAAAATTTTTATACATTAGCATTTGAGCTCAACGTTGCTTAACTTCATTGATCGGACGAGTAGCGGTGTTATCAAAAACAACGTTTGCGCTGAAATAACAAAATAACATCAAACAAGTTGCAAGTTAATAGGAACGCTGTAAAAACAAAGATGTTTTCACAAATCCCTTTTCTTTTAAGTATTGGCGGGCTTCACATTTACTTTAATTTTTTTAAAATAGATTTTATTTAAAAGTGTTCTTTTTTTAAAATTATCTCAATGTGTTTGAGTTGTTTTTGTTTTAAAACGTTTATCATTTATTTAGTTTCAAAATAATTTTATTTAAACAAGTTTTAATTTTTACTCAAATGCATTGTCATAAGAAACTAAAATATATTTTAACTTTCAGTTCAATTGGATAAAAGAAAGTTAGTTGTTTTTTTAGGATTTGCAAACATCCAAACAAGCAAACAAAAAAAAACAAGACTGGTGGTGCAATTAATATTTGGTTTAAATTGAAATAACTTTGACAAATATTTGTGAAATTATTAAAGTCAACTTCAAATAGGGTATAGTATAACAAGTATTATAGCTATGTAGTGTTTGTTGTTGTTATTGTCTTATAAAGTAGATTTATTGTTAACACAGTAAATAAAGTGTATGTTTGCTAAAATGCAATAGTATCCAAAGACAATTCGTCGCAGGACAATTTGTCGCAAACAATTTGTCGCAGAATATGGGACAATTTGTCCTGAGACACCATCGAAATCAGTTTGTAAAAGTTTCTTATAATAGATTACATGTTGCGCCATCAAAACTATAAAAATTTTAAAAGACTGAAAACAAGTGTTTACTACAATCAATAAATGTATTTTAATAACTGGTAATCGTTTAAAAATATTTTTTTATTAAAAATTAAAAATTTTAACTATATTTAATCTAAGCATTAATTTCAGGCAATTCTAATCTTTACCGTTTGACTAGCACAAAAAATTACACGCTGAGAGTTGAATTGAAAACATTTGATGGAAACAGTTCTTATGCTGAGTATCTCAATTTCAAAATAGGTCCTTCATCTCCTTCAAACTACAGGCTGACAATAACTGGATATTCTGGAACGGCAGGTAGGTGACAATTTTACAGTGTATTAGAATTAGAAACTACATTAAGACACATTTTCGTGTAGATATACCTCAGCTGCACCCGGAAAGACTCGCGCATAAGGGATCACAGTGTTACCTGGCATTCCCCACGTGTCTCAGAAATGTGTTGTTGAACTGGTTATTAATTTAAAAAGAAACAATAAAATAGAAAATTCATGTTAAAAACTAGAACTCAATCTACGTAAATAATTTCATAAATTTATTTGGTTTTTATCAACAATTTTCAACTACTGGTGTCTGATAAAGATCTAAATGATGGAAAAACACAACTAAAACTTCTTTTAATTTTTTCAGCTATAAAATATTTGTAGAACGGATTAGTTCAATACAAAAACATGTTTAACAAAAAAAACCAGTTTCTTAATTGAAAAAATAATCAAATTATTGAATAAAGAGATTTAAATTAATGGAAATAACTGTTAATAATGTTAATCTAATTTAAAAAAAAACGAAGACAAATATTTTGTTTTAATTTAATTAATTCTTTAAATCAAAACGACATTGATAAACTTGATAAAAATTTTATTTAGGAAATTCACTGTTAGTCCACAATGGAAAATTTTTTTCTACTTTGGATAGAAATAACAACTTGGGTTATCCCGATTTTAACGGTACATCGTGTACAAACAAATGCGCCATTTCATACCAAGGAGCTTGGTGGTACAAATGTTGTCTGGATTCAAACTTGAATGGTGTGTACTATAACTCCTCCAGTGTTCAGTACAATCAAGGCATAAATTCGAAAACATTTCGGGGTGCAAATGAATCAATGAAAACATGCAGGATGATGATCGCCAGTTATTAACTTTTTTGGTTTACATGAGGTTTTCATTATTTGGATTATTGGACAACAAGTTTAATCAACACTTTAATTTTATTTAATTGACATATTTGTACTATGTTATATTTTAGTTTTTAAGTCTAGTTTTGCTTACAATAGTTACTTTTTAGTATTGTTTTTGTTACTAAACCAAATTATCAATAACGTTTTTGGATATTTTGGCTACACATAAAGTAACCGTAAATTTTAAGCAATTATTTATTTTTTTATAAAGAGATTTCACTATCAAAAAACTAATATAAAAACATATAAAACACATTTAGTTAACATGCTAACACATTTGTGACTGTTTTTTTATTTATTCAATTCTATTGCATTGAGTTATTCTTCAATAAATAATATAATTATCCTGATTGGTCAAATTTGAATAATATTTGGCCAAAAACGTTAATTTAAAATACAAAGAACTTTTAAAAAATTTGAAAACATTCTTTGTGATTATTTTGTAAAGTTACAATTTGATTGTTTGGACACTTAAAACAAATTTTTTTAAACTTTTTGAAAGATTGAGTGGTAATTTAATTGAAATTTTGTGTTCAATAGTTTAATTAAAAATAAGCAATTTTTAGAAAATATTACTGTTGCCAACATTTTAATAAATATTTTTTTTGTTAAAGTTTACAAATCAAATTATCTGATATGTTTCAAAATAAATGTTTACAAATAATTACAAATGTTTTCACACAAAAATTACTTATTTCAATAAAACCTAATTTTGCGTGTCAATAAATTTATTGAAAATAATTCATCAAAAAAATTCTTGACAGTTATCTGTTATTTTATTCGTTTTTTGCTGATAAGAAAATTAAAAGTAAAAAATAATTACAGACAATTGATGTTTAAAACAATTGATGTACTTTGTAAGATCTATCGCATTAAACACTGATCAGTGTGAAATGGCATAAAAATAAATGTCTTCAGATATGTCATCTTATTCAAAACTTGATTAGTAATTAACTGCAATTATTGACTGCAGTTGAAAAAATAGTATTTTTCTAATAATTTTATATTATCGATGACTCAAGAAACTTGAAAAAATAAATATTCTGGTAGTTACGGAACCTAGATTATAAAAGCCGAAAAACACGTCGACTGAAATGGCCAGTGCTACCGAAAAAACCAACGCCTCTAAGTTTGAAACAAATTTACTTTTTTTAACTTTTTAATACCAGCATTTTATTTTCCCATCAATTTTCTATCAATTCTGAAAATGTAGCTGAAGAAATAGGTTTTCGCTAATGTGTAACTGTTTGTCTGAGTTCTTGAGAATTCAATTAATTATAAATCATGGTGAACAATTGAATAGGAAGTACTAAAAGCTAAAAGCATTATCAAAAGAGATCAAGCAAAACCTCAATAGTTTTAACGAATAACTGAAAATAAGTGTCCAAGCGCTCCAAAAAATCGTAGATTAGTTGCCGAACTAATCAATTATTACTTATCTTTAAGACACTGTTCATTCATTAGGCAGAAGAAATTCTTGAGAAAAACACAAAACTTATTAACCCTTATAACTTGTACCTATTTCAATTGCTTGAAGTCACATTTTGTTGGAAAATTATCATTGTATTAAAAACGTTTTGTTTTATTTTAAATTAAGTCTCTTTTCATAGAAACATTTACGAAATTTTATTTGGAAAACTCTCCTGAATATCAAAAACCACTTAAATATTAATAGTCAAAACACATGTTTTCAGCTTGATAATAATAAGTTTTAAAACTGTTTTTTTTTTAATTTTTTTAATTAAATTTAAAGTAGAAAAATGCAATTGTTTTGGGTTTCTAAGAAACTTCATCAAGGAGATGATTGTTCGATTGGTGCTTAAAGTAATATTTCTTGGAATGTTTTATTCATCTTGTTGTAAGAAGCTGTTTGGTATAGAATTTCTGACTATTTACTGTTTTATTCTTTTAAAAACGTGAATAAAAAGCCAATATACTACAAACGGCACATTTTTCCAGATTTTTAATAATTTAATAAAATACTATTTAGCATTTCAAACATTTGAAAAACTAAAAAGAAACCTACGCCTAAAACTTTCTTCATATTTTACTTGCAAAATGGTGTCAGTTTTGTATACTGTAATTTTAATCCATTTTACAACAAGTTTGATTGAAACCAGTAGTGGTAAAACAAGATATTTTAAAAAATGTTCTCTGCTTGGTAATAGTACAAAAACATTGAGTTGTACTATGCCGCCTACGAATATCTCAATCCTGTCATCAAAACTTTCATGTGCTAAACAATGTGCTTCAGTTAGCACTGGACAGAATATAATTTTTGGCAACCAACTACCATCTTTTTCATATACTATCATCAGAGGCGTTGTTAAATACAAGAATTTTACTTTTCCACCACACCAATTCCATGATATGTATCCAGTTGTCGGAGACCTTCAAGTTTGTCTGGGATTCAATTATCAATCATCAACTGGATTGTGTCAACTGTTTGATAACTACTGTCCATTGAAAAACCTGATTTCAAATATCAACAACACAATGGGAATTTATCATGAGGTAAGTAATTAGATGATTGAAATATTTCTAATCATAAAAAATTAAGATTTTGTTCACAATTTAATTTAATTTTAACAAGTATATTGTTGAACTCTTTTTGTCTGTTTTTCAAGGTTGTTACTGAGATGGATGCAATGTGTTATTTTGGAAGTAAGAATAAATTAAATTTAAAACATTTTAAATAGAATTTAAAAATCTTGGGTTTATAACAAAAACAAAACTTGTACTCATAATTATAACTTTTTCAATTAAGAAGTATAATGATCAAATACAACAACGGCACCAACAATTTTTAGCTTCATCCAAAAAATTAAGTTAAACGCAATTTTTTGATTGTTTTTATGGAAAAGTAAATAAAAAGAGTTAGTTTTGGTAAAAGTTCAACATTCTGTTATGCGTTGTTTACCTAAAAATAAATTTTGCTCAAGCTAGTTTAAATTAAATTGTTATATGGTATTTTTGTATTTAAAAATTACAGAGATTGAAGATTGTAAAGATATTCCTGGTAATGATCCAGAAAACAGTGGTTTATATTGGATGACGTTTGGTGATAATGTTTATCCGGTGTATTGTTTGGTTTCCTCAAGTGGAATTAAATATATGGTTGAATTTCAATTCAGGACATAATAATTTACGTTTTACTAGTAATTGATTTTTAACAAAGGTATTTCAACGTCGAATTGATGGATCAGTAAATTTCTACAGAGGATGGGTTGATTATGAAAATGGATTTGGAAATATAAGTGGAGAGTTCTGGTTGGGTATGTAAACTAATTTGTGATCAGCTTAAAAGTATACCATAACAGAACATCCGCCCTTTCAATAAGGCATCCGGTGTAACAAAATACATACATTTCACAAAACCTACTAATTTTTCATTTCTAAAAATAAGATGGACAGGGGGTGTTGATTCCTGATCACTTTTAGTCTAAATGCCGGTTAGTCTGTTGGCAAGCGATGCAAAGCTTGCCGTGGAAATAGGGCTAACTGGCTAAAATTATTGCACGTACCAGTTGTTGCTCATTCCATTGGTTTTTGCTTTGATTTTCATAATTTGTATTTGATTGAAGAGAAATTTGTGTGGCAGCAGAGACTTGGCATGAGTTGGGTGATTTTGTTTCAAGTGTCTTATTAGCTCCATCAACAAATATTGGGCTTTGATAAATCATGGTTTAATTGCGGTTCATAAACATAAATTGCTTATAACTCAAGTCAATCTACAAACATATGTGGCAACATTTTAAATTGTATGTTATTATATCTCCAGTAATCATACCGTAGCTGTATTACTAACATTCTATTGTCCTGGATCTAAGCCTGCACCCCAGAATTTTTTTTGGATAAATTCATGATCTTATTAAAAATGTTGTTAATTGTATTTATTGGAGATCTGAAAATAAACTTCGACAAACCAAATGATGTAATGGCAATGAAACTACAGACTTGTGCAGTTAAAGTTAAAACAAATGGTGGAACTTTGCTTCTACGACAGCAATTGTCCAAAAATCAACAGTTTATGCTTATTGTAATTTTTCTCTAAAATATCACAGTTCTAAACTTTCAAGTACTTGCTTTTTCCAGCTACGACAATTTGGAACTGTACAGAGTTGTTTGACACCAGATGAAGCACGTCTGCTGCTGCACTCGTTTGTTATTAGTCGACTCAACTACTGCAACTTTCTGGTGAATTAAGGAAATATGACCCTGTGACAACAACGATAAACACTGAACTCCGATGGCTCCGTACCTCTGAGCGCATTACCTTAGCACTGGAGACTCTAGTCAACTATGGCGCTCCCTGGTGAAGCTCCATCATGTATGTTGCGTTAGCAACTGTTTAATAATAATAATATATAGACAAGACCTTTGTGAAACAGTGTCTGAACGCATTTTTCACTTATCTTGAGACAGATGAGCCAGGCGTAGGGACTTAGTGGTTCTCAGAATTCAAACAGTCAAGCATTCAGTACAACCAGACCTGTTACCCGCCACCAGCATGGAAGCCAAAACGTAGACAACAAACCACATGTTTTAAATTATGCAACCTTTGATAACCAAAACACTTAAACACAGTAACTGTGTTGTTTCAATATCGGCGTTAAACTTATAACTGAGAAATATTTTGAAAAATAATAAATTCAAATTATGTTGATTGACATAAAATAATTAATTATATACGGTAATTTTCTTAGCTATCAATATTGTTTGATCTTTTATAAAACAAGACAAAAAACAAACAAAAACTGATAATAATGAGGCTTTCAAAAAAAAATAATTGCTGAAATTTAAAATTGTTTTAATAAAATTTAATATGAACAATATTCCAGGCAATTCTTTTCTCTACCATTTGACTACACAAAGAAACTATAAATTGAGAGTTGAATTGGAAACATTCGATGGAGTCAGCTTATATGCTGTTTATTCTACTTTCTCTATTGGTCCTCCATCTTCAACGTACATGTTAACAATATCTGGATTTTCAGGAAATGCAGGTAATTGATATTTTTTCAATCTATAAAAACACTTCATAGAGAACAAATCTGTAAAAACTTGAAACCACAATTTTATCCTTAAAATGTTTTAAAGTTTGTAGAGCTTAAATAATGACATTGAAATAATTCATAAATATTGAAGTATTCATGGTTGTTTATATTAAATAAAAAAAACGTAACGATATGCACAAAAATGTTATTTTAGAATTAAACAAAATTTATATAAATGAAAGCAAAACAAAAACATTCAACATGAAATGAATTTGTTATGATGGAAACAATTTTTCAGGAGATTCCCTGTTTAGGCACAACGGAAAAAACTTTTCCACATTTGACAGGATTAATACATTCGGTTATTCTGATTTCAGTGGTGGATTGTGCAAGCAAAATTGCGCTGAAGCATACCATGGAGCTTGGTGGTATGACTGTTGCCATATTTCAAATTTAAACGGTGTTTACTATAATTACTCCAATGTTTCCTACGCCCAAGGACTAATCTGGTTTACATATGGTGATTATTATAAATCAGTAAAATCATGCAAGATGATGATCGCCAGTAATTAACATGTTTGGCTCCAATGATGTTTTTATTATTTAGATTCCTTGAATTTTTTTTCAATAAACACTTCAGCTCATTTGTTTAATTTTTGCAATGATTTGTTTCATCTTGTTTAGTCTTGTTTTAATTACACTAGTTATGAATACTTGCACCTAATCATGTTAAATATTAATTATTCATATAAGTTTGCATAGTAGCTATCAATTTTTATAGTTTTTATCAATTTTGAATTATCTCAGATACATGATATATTTTGTTTTTAAATAACAATTTTAGATAAGTTGCAATTTTAGGTTTTATCTAATATCCGTTTCTGAAAACTGGAACATGAACAGATATTTTAAATAAAAATTTATAACGTAACTAAACAATGATTTGTTGGCATTTTCTCTATGAAATTTCAGAATTGTTCATGTTGATAAGTACACAAACTTGTACAAAAACGCAAACTTGTACAAGTATACAAACTTGTACAAAAGTATAAATACACAAACGTGTACTCAAGTACACAAAACGTACAAAAGTACAAATACACAAAACGTACAAAAGTACAAATACAAAAATTTGTACTCAAAAATTGGCACAAATATTTTCAAAGGAAAAAAGTATCTGATGAAAGACTGATAATTTGTGACACACCATAAAATAAAGATCTTCAAAAAGTTTATCTTATTCAAAACTTGATCTATAACTAACTGTAATAACATATTGCAGTAAATCAAAGGTATTTTCTAAATGAAAGTTCAAACGATAACTCAAGAAAACCTGAAAATGAACCTTCTGGCAGTTACTGAACCCGAAACTAGGATTTAAAAGTTTAAAAAACGTCAATAAACGGATATGGCCAGTTATGCTACGAGAGCCGTCAACATTTTAGTTTTAGCTTTTTTTAAATAGCAGTTTTAAAATATTTATTTAGGTTAAAATCTCTGTTTGTGTGTGTGTGGCTTTCTCTGTACGCAAATCTTGCAAGTAAAATTTAACCAGCTTTTTGACTAGCTAGGAAGCTGAAACTTTCAGCATAGCTTCATATTGGATGACAACGCAGGATTCAATTAAAAAAATAATTGAACATCTTTTGTATTTCTAAATCGAGTCTATTTAAAATTTAAGTTTGTGTTAAAAAACTCGTTTTTTCCTTTAATTGTTTATTTTTTCATTATTTTGTTATCAATCCTCAAAAATTTAACTTGAAGAAATACGTTTCTGCTAATGCACTGTTTTGTTCAACAGTCTGTGTCTGCGTTCTTGAGATATCTATTATTTCTAAATTGAGCTGAACAATTAAATAGAAATTACTAAAAGCTAAAAGCATTATCAAAAAACATTAAACAAAACTTGAATAAAGTATAATGACTAACTCAAAACAAGTGTCCAAGTGCCACGAAAAATCATTGATTATTTGCCACTACGAAATCACTTAATACTTATCTCTCATATATTGTTCATACATTAGGCGGGAGAAATAAATCAGGAAGAACACAAAACACGCACTTATTAACCCTTATAACTTGTTTATATTTATATCGTATGTCAATTGCTTGTAGCAGATTAGTAATCAAAAATTACCATTGTAGTAAAAACACTGTTGTTTAATTGAAACAAAATTGAAATAAAATTGAATTTTTCTCAACCTCTGTGAAATTTCATTTGGAAAAACTCCCCTAAATATCAAAAACCACTTAAACATCAATAGTCAAAGCAGATATGTTCAACATTCTAAAATAGTAGTTTTTTGAATTGTTTAAAAAAAATTCTTTCTTTTATTAAACGTAGAAAAATGCAATTGTTTTGGGTTTCTAAAAAACATCATCAGGAAAATAATTGTTTGGTTGGTGATTGTTTTATTTATATTGTTGCAAGAAGCTGTTCAGTATAGAATTTCTTACTACTTACTGTTTTATTCCTTCAAAAAAAAAAAAGGAATAAAAAGGCCAATATTTTTTCTAAAAACGAATTTTTCTTAGTTTTTAATAATTCGACAAAATACTGTTTAGCATTTTGTTGAATTTCGTTTATAACTACGCATTTTTTAGGTTTTTAGTAATTTGATAAAATACTACTTAGCTTTTAGACCTTTAAAAAACTAAAATAGAAACTACGGTTTAAATTGTGTATATATTTAACTGTTTAATTGCAAAATGGTGTCAGCGTTACATATTCTAATTTTAATCCAATTTACAAGTTTGATTGAAAGCCGCAGTAGTGAAACAAGATTTTTTAAGAAATGTTCTTTTCTTGGTAATAGCACTGAAGCGTTGAGTTGTACTATGCCGCCTACGAATATCTCAATCGTGTCATCAAAATCTACTTGTGCAAATCTATGCACCTCAATTAGCACTGGACAGAATTTAACTCTAGAAAACCAACTACCATCTTCTTTGTATACCATCGGGGAAGGCATTGCAAAATACAAGAATTTTTCTTTTACACCACACCTATTCCATAACGTGTATCCAGTTGTCAGAGATATCCAAGTTTGTTTGGGATTTAATTTTCAAACATCAACTGGATTATGTCAGCTGTTTAATAATTACTGTCCATTAAATAACTTGGTTTCGAATACCAACAACACAATGGGAATTTATTACGGGGTGAGATATTATTAAATGATGATTATTATTTATTATTTAAATATTTAAAAAGTAATTGACGTTTGATTTTTAATAACTACTTATTCAATTTTTTTTACAAAATTGTTATTGTATATTTTTTTAAGCTTGTTTCCAAATTGAATTCAGCGTGTTATTTCGGAAGTGAGGATATTTATTATTTTACAACACAATTAAAAATTATTTAAAAAACGTGTTTCAGATTTTTTTTTTATTTTGCGGACTTATAAGTAGAATTAATAAAAACGTTTTTTACTTTAAAACTCCAGAAATTGAAGATTGTAAAAATATTCCTGGTAATGATACAGACGATAGCGGTTTATATTGGATGGAGTTTGATAATGAAACATACCCTGTGTATTGTGTGGTTTCATCAAGTGGAACTAAATTTATGGTTATTGTTTTGGGTTATTACAGAATTAATTCACGTTTTGGTAGTTTTAAATTCATTCACACAGGTAATTCAACGTCGAATGGATGGATCAGTCAATTTCTACAGAGGATGGGTGGAGTATGAACATGGATTCGGAAATTTAGATACAGAATTCTGGTTGGGTATGTGGCTAATTTTTGTTTTAAATTTTTTTGTTATTATATTACTATTACGAAATGATAATAAATATAATTTAAAATTTTTAATTGAATGATAAAATAGATTACTTATTGTTTTCAAGCTGTTTCAAAATGAACTTGGTAAATTTAACAAATTTGATTGAAATTAATCCAGCAAACGCTAACATTGTTTCA
This sequence comes from Erpobdella octoculata, assembly GCA_963978895.1. NCBI lineage: Eukaryota > Metazoa > Annelida > Clitellata > Hirudinida > Erpobdellidae > Erpobdella > Erpobdella octoculata. The sequence goes on along the minus strand of OZ022243.1, from coordinate 1,503,913 downwards.
CAAAATGTAACTAGTGTTAATGCAGTGAATGAAACATGTGTTTAATAAAATGATTTGGTTTTTAAATGAATTTGTAATTAGTGTTTAGTTGAAATAACATTATTCTCCATTAAAGTTATGTAACTAGAAAATAATTAAAATAGCAATTAATACATCATTGTTAACTGTTTTTCATCAGGTTAATTTTGTAGTAATTATAGCAGGGTTGTTAACGCTACTTTGAAAGTAGCGCCATTCTGTGCTACCGCTACTGCTACTGAAATTCATAAGTTGCGTCGCCACCAATACTGTTACCTTTACCGTTACCCTACTGAGGAGTAAAGCACCAAAAAGTAGCATTCACGGCCCTGATATGATTTGTATAGTGACAATCAATGATAACACAGGTTTTGTTCACTTCAACGTCAACAAACTAACTTATTTTATTAAATATCATGATGATAATAAATTTGATTATCCGTCGTTAGTTCTTTCGTTTTTAAAATATAAATGTTTTGAAATAACAATAAGAAAAGACACTTAAAAACACAATTTAAAAGTTATCATTATCATTTTCCTCACTGGTATTTATATTGTCCGCTTCAACATTCATTTAATAATGTCGAAAAGTTGGAGACACCGTCGGCTACAGGGAAACATTATTTTCAACGTGTCATCTTCGAGCCAGTGCACTGTCACTCCAATGAAACTTCTACGCAGGCTGATCCAGCAGTACACAGTGGTGCAAGCAGTGTCGATATCTTCATTTTTAAATCGAAACCTTGTTATTGATTTTTTGTTCGATCTGTTTAATAGCCTTTTGTCTAAATCATTTTGAAAGTGACAAGAATTTAGTTCACTGACTTTGAAAGAGACGCACAGGCACATATTTGGATTTTGAATAAACGTAGCGGTAGAGGAAAGCGCTAAGAACACCTAAGAAAAGTAGCGGCTCTACTATCAATGCTTGTTGAAAATGTAGTTAGAACTAATAATTTAATTTTTTTAAACAACAATTTCAGGCAACTACAAACTTTACCGTTTGACCAGCTCAAAAAATTACAAACTGAGAGTTGAATTGGAAACATTTGACGGAAACACTTCTTATGCTGAATATCTCAATTTCAAGATTGGTTCTCCATCTTCTAATTACACGTTGAAAATAACTGGATATTCTGGAACTGCAGGTTATACATTTTATCTATATATATTAAATAAAAAGTTTGTTTAGTTTTAGCTGTTAACTGATAAAAAATACCAAACAAATTGAAAAAGCATTTACAATTTTATGAATTTGCTTTGAAATTTATTATACAACATTATAATTATTTCAACTATTTTTTTTTAACTTTTTGTTTACTTAAAGTTATCACAACAATGACTTTGTCATTTGAAATTAAAATGAAACTGTTGACTTGATAAAATAATTTTGTTTAGGAGATTCAATGACAGGCCATAGTGGAAATTACTTTTCTACATTGGACAGAAATAACAATCTAGGTCTCCCTGGTTCCAACGGTACATTTTGTACAAACCCATGCGCTATTTCATTCCAAGGAGCTTGGTGGTACACCTGTTGCCATTCTTCAAACTTGAATGGTGTGTACTATAACTCCTCCAAAGTTGTGCATGCTCAAGGTCTTATCTGGAATGCATTTCGTGGTTATTATGAGTCAATGAAAGCATGCAGAATGATGATCGCCAATAATTAACATTTTTGGTTCATGAGATGTTTTTCATTATTTGAATTACTTTCAAACAATTTTAATAACAAATGAATTTTAATTATTTGACATTATTTGTAATGATATTTTTTTATTTTTTAAAACCCAGTTTTGTTCAGACCAGAGGTGAAAATGGGTTAGGTTGAACCATGGGTTGGAATCTAATTTATTTGATACAAGCGTTGCTGGGTTGGGTTGAAAAAAAAACATTGAAAAACATTTCTACGTAAAAAAAGATTTTAACTGTGGGTTTAAGTTAAAAAAAGGATGCACGTCTACTTCTGTTTTAGACTATCTTAACATTTTTAATTTTCAGCACCATATCATCTTACAGTAAAACTTGAGCCAGTAAATTTAGTTTTTTTCAAAGTTCTTGAATAAAATAAAATAACTACAACAGCTACTAGCACAATTTAACAAAATGTTAGTGTTTGTTATTCTATTTAAAAATAAACTTTTTATTTTTTTCTATTAAAATTAATGGAAAGACTTGACTTCACGAGACATTCAACCTGAGTAATGCAAAAAACTCCTTGCTTAAGGGAACTACATGGGTGCATTTTTTCTTAAATAATTATAAGCAGATGTTTTAAGTTGCCTGCCTTCACACAAACCTAACCTAAAATGTAAATAAAAACAGCATAACTTGTTGGCATCAATGTTATAAAGTCTTAACAAGCAAAACGACTGGCTTATTTTATGACTGGTAACTACCATAACTTCAAGTTACCGTATGAAGTTTAGGGCCAAAAACTGATTTTTTAGCATGACATTGGAATTAGATGTTATAAACTTATTAGGAGAATAATGAGTTAGTTTTATGACATTAATTATTTTAAAATTTTTATAAAAAAACATTGAAATTTAAAAAAATTTTTCTGAACTAATTAACAGAATTAACAGGATTTTAAAAATATTCAAAATTATTTTGTTAAAAAACACTTTCTCAGACAAATACTTGGTTTTTTAGTTAAAAGTATCTTAATTATTTCTTCTTGTGGTTTGTCAATTATTTCTAAGAATGCAACTGGAAAAATGCGTTTTCACAAAAGTATTGAATTGTTTCACTGGTAATTAGTTTGTGTATGAGTTCTTGAAATTTTTGTTATGTCTAAATTATCCTATGGTATTAACGGGCAAGAAAAAAAGAAAGCTAAAAGCTTTATCAAAAGAGACTGGACAAAACATCGGGAAAAATTAATGCAAAACGCAAGAAAGAATAATTATTTATCTCTATGAAATTTTTTATACATTAGGACTTAGGCGGAAGTATTAATTTTGGAGAACATAAATCATGTATTATTAACCGTCAACAATTTGTTCTACGTCAAATTAGATTTTTTGAAAAGCACGACATATTTACGACAAACTCTATCGAAGAGTTGTCAAGGTATTTTTTTAAGTAATGGTCAGTATTAAATAAACAATCAAAGGAAATCAATTAAAAATTTTATTTTTTTAAACAAAAGGTTTGTTGATTAATGACTATTTTAAACTTAGTAACTACAATTAAAAACATTTATGCTAAACATTTATGCTTTTAGCTTAGGTAAGAGTTCATAATAGGGTTTTCATGAAAACAAAATGACATTGAAGTTTAAAATCTCACCAGATTGCTGGAAATCACTTATCAAGCAATTGTCAAAAAGTACTTTTAAAAACCCTATCATCAGATTGCATGCCATTTTGTTATTAACGCAAAGCAGAATAAAAGTAATGCAGACCCACTTAGTTTGAAAAGGGAATATCATAGTGATTGTTTGGCTAGTAAGAAAAATAATACATCTTGATGTGGAAGTACTTTATCCATTAGCCTAGAAAACATCATTTGACATGTTCGTTTCCTTGTTTAAAAACATATTCTAAAAACAAAAAAGTCAATAATGTTCTTAGTCGAACATCGTTGGTTTTGTGATATAATACCAAACATTAAACATCACATTACTTTGAAACCTAAAAAAATTAAACTGAAATAAATTTGCTTAAAGTTTTGCAATTATTGAAAAGCAAATTCAATAATTATAAAAATGTGTAAAGATTATTTAATTTATTTTTTAATTCAAGTTGCAATAAATTTGATTGAAGCCAGCAGTGAAAAAACAAGATATTTCAAAAAATGTTCTTTGCTTGGTAGCAGTACAAAAGAGTTAAGTTGTACTATGCCGCCTACGAATATCACAATCGTGTCATCAAAACGTGCTTGTGCAAATCTATGCGCCTCGATCAGCACTGGACAGAATCTGACTTTCGACAACCAGCTACCATCTTCGTTATATACTATTAACAATGAAAACATGGTTAGCTTTAAAAACTTTTGCTTCACGCCACACCAAGTTCATGATTTGTATCCAGTTGTCGGAGATGTCAAAGTATGCCTGGGATTCAATTATCAATCACCAACTGGAGTGTGTCAGCTGTTTGATAGCTACTGTCCAATGAAATACTTGAGTTTAAATATTAACAACAAAATGGGAGCTTATCACGGAGTAAGAAATTCTTACTTATAAAAATTAAATTATACAAAACAAAACATTTTTTTTTATTTTTTAAATATTTAGCAATACATTGCTTAAAAATGATTGAAAAACCTTTTTTTTTAAATTTCATTTGTATGTATATTAAAGGTGGTTTCCAAGATGAATTCAATGTGTTATTTTGGAAGTGAGAATTATTAATTTGTATTCTTACAAAACAGTAGAAATAAAATTGAAGGACTTTTTGAGACTAAACAAACTTTGCACTTATAACCTTCTTATTTTGTAGATTTGTATAGTATAGAGTCGATTAAAAAGAAATCCGTCAACCTAACACAAATCCCATGATAAATTAATTAAAACAAGACGAACAAAAAATCATTATTTAAACATTATAGATATTGAAAATTGTAAAGATATTCCTGGTAATGATCCAGAAGACAGCGGTTTATATTTGATGAAGTTTGAAAACGAAACACTTCCTGTGTATTGTGTCATTTTATCAAGCGGAACTAAATATTTGGTTATTATTAAATTTATAAAAAATTCAATTTTTGTTATGTTGATTAATACTGTTTCAACCTAGGTTTTTCAACGTCAAATTGATGGATCAGTAAACTTCTACAGAGAATGGGTAGATTATGAAAACGGATTTGGAAATTTAGAAAATGAATTTTGGTTGGGTATGCAGTTGATTTTTATTTGCTTAGGAGATTCATTGGTAGGCCACAATGGAAAATACTTTTCTACATCAGACAGAAATAACAACTTAGTTTATCTTGGTTTTAACAGTACATTGTGTACATACAAATGCGCCATTTCATACAAAGGAGCCTGGTGGTACACCTGTTGTTATTCTTCAAACTTGAATGGTTTGTACTCTAACTCCTCCATTGTTACTTACGGCATGGGTGTAATCTGGAGTGCATTTCGTCCTTACAATCAAACCATGAAAAGATGTAGAATGATGATCGCCAGCTATTAACGTTTTTGGCTCGAGAGATGTTTCTATTACTTGAAATATTGTTAATTTTTTCATTTTTACAAACGTAGTTACGCTAGTAAATCAGTTCTGGCACCATATCAAGTTACGATATTTTTTTATGAATTTAGTCAGTATATCATGTTACACAATGTTTTTGACCGTTTTCAAGAAACTTTAAAAAATTTAAGTTTTTTTTTATAAATTCATTGTATTTCATTTATTTGACCAATAACGTTTTTAAATTTTTATATAAATCCTTTATTAGAACTAGTACATAAATGAATTATTGTAGCATCATTTCATTCTATCTAAATACAGAAAAAAAATGTTGGCATATTTTGCATGAAATACAATAAACCATCTAATTCCTTTTCAATGAAAAAATAACAAATAGCCTTATCTACATTGTCAAAAAATGTAAAAATGTAAATGTTTGATAATTTATTGAGCGCCTTTTTCGCTTTGTTCAAAGGCGCTGTTCTTTTACATGCCCCACGGAGAGAACGATTTTACCCGCTAAGTTTTCCGTTGACATGGGCTACTAGGCAGTGAGTGGGAGTCGAACCGTGAAGCTCTCACATTCAAGGCTAACGCTCTACCAACTCAGCTAACCTTGCACCTTGTCAAACAACAAGTGCACAAGTGTTAGTACACAAATTTGCACACAAGTACACTTGCTAAAACCCACTGTAGATGGTTTGTGTACACATATGTACAACAACTGTATTTTCAAATTTATTGATCTGCATTGTAAATATTACCTATTAAATCAAAGACTGATCATTGAGACACAATATAAAGACAAATTTCCTCAGAGAATTTCATTTATCATAAAAAGCCCATTACCTTATTGAAACAAACTAATTTGAAAAAAGCGATTAAAGCTAACCAAAAACTGATTGTAGTTTGAAAAAATTCACTTTGCTGAATTGGGTTTTTAAATTTTTCATTAACTCCAGAAAATTCGAAACATTAAACGTTTTGGTATTTACTGCACTTAAAGTGCGACAATCCAGAAAACGTCACTAAAATAAAATGACTGGTGCTGCTGATAGAGTCAATGCAAATTTTGCAACAAGAAAATGCTGTTTAAGTGTGAAATGTATTGAGTCAACAATTTAACGGTGCGTCATGTTGTAACGATTAAATATTTTCGAAAAACTCAAGTTTTAAATTTGGACACAAAACATTATATACCAAGTGCTGAGTGCCTTTTTAAAAAAAGAGTTACGCGAAGAAAATTAAATGTTTAAATAATTGAAAACGATTTATCAGCTGAAATGAAAAACATGACCCAACATCTTAAAACACTTAAAATAATTTTTCGAACTCTTTAGAGGCAGTTTGAATTTTCTTACAGTGAAATTTATCCTAACAAAACATTTTTCCTGAGTAATGTTTGAGCGTTAAGTATATTGTCAGAAATAATTACGGTGTCATCCGCAAACTATTTTTATATGCGCTGAAACTGTTTATATAATTCAAAATTTCAGTTTGGTTGAAGTTTAAATAAAAATTATAAACTTTAAAAGCAATTTAACGCTATTGATCAAATTTGAAATGAACGTAGCCTCATAGCAATAACTAAAATGAACAATACCAATGATGTTGTTTTCAGAAAACAAAAGTAAATTAAATGCCGTGTATTGAAAAATTGAATATAAATTGTTGTTATGCTCTTTCATCGAAAAAACATAACAGAAAACCGATTTCGAGTAATTCCGGCAAAGTTGTGTTTCAATGGAATATCAAATATGAATAGAAACTGGAATGTTCTGTGGAAAACTATTCAACATTTTGGCTGTGTCTAAAAAAGTTGACAGTATGAACACCAACAAACTTTTTGATTGTATCTCATCTTTGATCAAGTATACTATTCTAATAGTTTAACATCGTTAATTTTGTATTGCCATGGCAAGCATATTATTGAACGATTGTTAAAAAAATTATAGTTTATGAAAGTTATTTAAAAAGCTTTTAAACTAAGGACTGAATACGAAGATTTTGATTTTTTTTGTTATGGCAGACGTACAAGATTGTAACGACATTCCTGGTGATAATCCAAGCGACAGTGGTATATATCTGTTGAAAATAGATTATAACCAGACATATCCTGTTTACTGTGAAATATCAACAAGTGGAATTAAATATATGGTTAATAATCTAGTTTTTTATACGTTCTTTCAACTTTTGATTACAGATTTGTTTATTATTTAGGTGATTCAACGTCGATTAGATGGATTTGTAAACTTCAACAGAAGTTGGGTAGATTATGAAAATTGATTTGGAAATTTGGATAAAGATTTCTGGTTAGGTGTGTTGTTTATTCTCTTTAATACTCAACGGATTTGTAAGTGATTATTTTGTATTTGTCTTGCAAACACTGAAAATGTTTTTATGCTAATAGATTGAAATCAATTTTTTGACATTACAACTTGTAGTTGCAAAATCTCATTTTCAGAAAGTATAAAATTTTCCGAGTTTACTTTGAAAGGCTTTTCAATTTGAAAAATCCCATCAAAGTTTTTTTAAAACCATTTTGATTGCATTTTGAGGCTTTAAAACACGTTAAAAAAAGTTTAAAATTTGAATTGGTAAAAACGCTATATGAAAAATAATTTGTTTTTAAAACAACGCTCTTATACTAATGTACTGAAAGGTTAAAAAAATATTAAAGTGTAAATATTAACATTTTTTGAACTAAACGTTTTGTTTTGAATGTAAGAGCGTTTGACGTTATATATATATTATCCATAACCTACAATCGCCCAACGCTTTAATCTTTCAAAGTTTTAACTTTTTTTATAATGTTAAATAAAAATATATTCAGGTAATAATTTACTGAACCGTTTAACAAGCATGAAAAACTATAAACTAAGAGTTGAATTGGAAGCATTTGATGGAGTTTGTGCATATGCTGAATATCTCAATTTTGGTGTTGGCCCTCCAAGTTCAAACTATTTGTTGACATTATCTGGATATTCTGGAAATGCAGGTATTATGAACGTAATTTTTATTTTTGTAAGTTTAAAAGGTTTGATATGAAAAATCGCTAAAAAATAATTGTATTTGCAAATGTTTTATTCTTTCACACATCCGCAGGAGACTCGATGGCAAAGCACAACGGAATGAAGTTTTCCACTTTTGACAATTACGATCACGCCTGTTTATTGAACTGTCCAGTTCGCAACGGAGGAGTTTGGTGGTATGCTTGTTGCCAGGACTCTAACTTGAATGGGCTTTACTACACTTACTCAAATGTACCGTTATCTCAAGGTTTGAATTGGTATTATTTCCGCGGGACTACGAATCTTTGAAAAGCTGCAAGATGCTCATCACATTAAATTAATTTTTTTTCTGGCAGTACAATACAAAACCTGCAATCAATTGACGTGTTTGATTGTTTTACATTTATTTGCATATTAGAATCTTTATTTTATTTTCTCTCAGCGTAGAAATTAGCAAATCTAACAAAATGACAAACAATTTTATAAATGCACAAACACATGTAAATATTATCACATTGTGTGCCATTGCATCATATTATTGAATCTGTTTAGATGCTGTGCAATAGAGTAAACAATTAAGTAATTAAATAAATAACCTTTTAAAATTCTAACAATACGAACAATTTTATTGAAACGTTTAGATTGTTAATTAATTTTATTTTGTTGCACCATCTCATTCATTTCTAGAGACATTTGTGGTTGCTGTAAAAACCTGAGCTTTTTTGTGTCGATTTAAATTTTAAATTTCAGTCTTTTAATATACTTTCAAACTTTATCTATTTTGTAGAATTTTAAACTTTCAATTTTGAGCTAGTTAAAATTACGTTTCAGTGTATTTCATTAACTCAATTGTATTGTTTTTATACAAAAAATAAAAATAAAAAGTAAAAAAAAATACAAATAAATGTTTCTTGCAAAAACAATTGCAGTATTTTAAAATTTGTTAGGTTTTCGAATGCTGTTGTACTAAAAACTAAGTCAAAACTTAATATAAATTTAAAACAACACTCGCAATAAAAACATCGTTAGTTATAGACGGATATACATACAGCTGCACGAAATCATGAAAATCTGGTGTTTCAAATGGATTTTCTAAATGGTTTGATAAACGTTAACGTGTATTTTGTTACATCAATGTAACTTTGCCCTTCCTATGAAACGCCAATGTAACTTTGTACATCATATGAAACGCCAATGTATCTATGTACAACTTGTGAGATTTCAATTATTACTGTGTAGCTTTAAACTGTTTTTACACACATTTACTTAACTTGACTTCTCTCTCTGACTGTCTGTCGTCAAATTTTGCAATTGATTTTAAACCAAATTTCCGATGAGCTAGAGACATAACAATTTAAACATACCTGCGAATTAATTAACAATAAACAAAGTTTTTTAAAAACACAATTTTATATAATCGAGTGTGTAGGCCACATTCTGTTACATAAACAACGAGCATATTAACATAGACAATAACAAGTTCAACAAAAATATCACAAATAATTATTTAATTAAATTTTGTCCAATCGATCCGAAAATTTGGTAGAATGCATTGTTAATCAGTTCAGAGGTATGTTTAAATTTTGAAATCTTTAGCTCATCGGGAAATTAGTTTAAAATCGAATGCAAAATTTGACGACAGACAGAGAGACATTGTCAAAGAAGTCAAGTTAAGTAGAAATGGGTAAAAAGTATTGGCTCAACATTTGAACGCTGCGTCATGTTATAACGAATAAATGTTTTCAAGAAACTTAAATTTTAAATTTTGACACAAAACCTTAGTATATACCAAGTGCTGAGTGCCCTTTTGAAAATAGAGTTACGTAAGGAATGTTAAAAGAGCATTGTTTGAATGATTGAAAACGATTTATCAGCTGAAATGAAAAAAACAACCAAACATCTTAAATCACTTAAAATAATTTTGTCAAACTCTTTACAGGCAGTTTGAATTTTTTTTTCTGTGAAACCCATCCTAAAATATCAAAACATTTTTCCTCAGTAATGTTTGAGCGTTAAGTATATTGACAAAAAATATTACGGTGTCATCCGCAAACTAAAACCACGATCGCATTTTTAAATTTGCAGAAAAGAGAGAAACAAAAAAAAACAAAAATGTAACGTTAATTAAATAAACTGTATTTAATTCAGGTCAAAACAAAGTGTTTAGGCCTTCTTAAGTATTTAAGCGTCAAAGCTTATAGGCAGTCTAAATTAACTGACAATAATTTACATATAATATGACACGGGTCAAAACAAAGTATATAAACCGTCTTGAAAACTTAAAAAAATAAAAATGAAATAAAATATATGCGCCGAAACGTTTTTAAATAATATAAAATTTAAAATTTGGTTGAATTTAAAATAAAAATTATAAACTTAAAAAAAAAGGTACTGCTATTGATCAAATTTGAAATAAATGTAGATTAATAAAAATGACTAAAATGAATAATACCAATGATGTTGCTCTCAGCAAAAAACAAGTAAATTAATTGCGATGTATTGAAAAATTGAATATAAATTATTGTTATGCTCTTTCATCGAAGGAACAAAACAGAAAACCGGTTTCGAGTAATGACAGCAAAGTTGTGTTTCAATGGAATATCAAATGAATAGAAACTGCCATGTTCTGTGGAAAACTATTCAACGTTTCTGCGGTGTCTAACAAATTGGACACCAAAAATATTTTGCGATTGTATTTCATCTTTGATCAAGTACACTTTTCTATTTGTTCTACTTTCAATGCATATTTCACAAAACTTGTTTTCAATGTTACTTTTTTATTGCCAAGGAAAGAGTTTTCAATTTTATAAATTTTAACTGATCAATACTTGGAAAACTTTTTTATAAAAACATTAAACTACTACTACTACTATTACTATTACTACTACTAATAATGAACTACTACTACTACTACTACTACTACTACTACTACTACTACTACTACTACTACTACTACTACTACTACTACTACTACTACTACTACTACTACTACTACTACTACTACTACTACTACTACTACTACTACTACTACTACTACTACTACTACTACTACTACTACTACTACTACTACTACTACTACTAATTACTACTACAGATTTCAAAAATCCAATAATTTACAGTCAAGACTAAATAAACCTAAGAATAAAATATCCTACAAACTTGAAACAAATATTTCACGTCACCACGAGGTTCTTAGATTTCCTCGAGACGATAATAAATCTGAACCATAGAAATTCTACACTCAGTGAAACATACAATTTTATGCAAAAACGTAATTAAAATTTAAGTGTAACAACAAAAATAGTTTTGAATTTTAATTTCACCAATTATTTATTATTTTAGCTTTGTTCTTTAATTTATTCAATTAAAAACCTAAAGGATTTTGCAGCTGATTATTTAAATATAATTTTCAAACTGAAATTTATTTAAACTTTTTTTAACTTTTCAACACGATTTTTTTACAAACCAATATATTAATGTGATTTTATTTTCAATCGTTTTTCATTAAGAGTTTCATGAAACACGACAAACTCCAAAAAAACTTTTTTGGAAACTTTGTCCTAATGTGAATGGATTCCATTTTGACATTTTCAATAATACTGTTTTTTATGAAACAAATTGAAAAAACGCAACCGTCCTTTTGTCTTCTTAGACGAAGTTGCAATGAATGGTTTATTGGTCTGGAACAAAAAGTATCAAATGAATGCATTTCGTGTTTATCAGGTTGCACATTGGTAGAAAGTTTGATGTTTTTTTTCAATATTTCAAAAAAAACATGTTTACCTCAGAACTTTTATCTATTTTTTAAATAATCAAATTAATAGTTAATTACTTCACAAAAAATATTATAAACAATTGAATAGTATTTTTAATTTTTTAATAAATTTGTATACTATCGTTGTTAAAAAAATATTTGTTATTATTTTTGTATTTAGCATGTAGTGGTGGTTGCTATTAGTTTTGTAAACAAACAATTTTTTAAATTTATAGCTATAAGGCCTACAGATTTTAGCGTTTTTTGAAGATTTGAAAAATTTTGATATTTTCTGATTGCGTTTAACTTAGACAGCCTGTTTCAACCCAAACTTTTGTCAAAACAATCAACAATTTACAACATTAGTTAAAAAAGAAACTTCGGAATTTTTCATAAAAGAAAATCAAAACAACTTTTGTAGAGAAAGATTTAGAAGAAATACACTGTTTAAATTAAAATGCTGTCAACATACTTTGCTTCAATTTTTACGCACATGGCAATGTGTTTGACAGAACAATCTAACAAAGGAACATATCACACAACATATTTAGCTTATGGTAACACCAACAAAACGTTGAGTCATTTTTTACTTCGGATCGAAAATCATCTAAAATGGATTGTGCTACTTTCTGCTCTTCTATTAGCACTGGAGAGAACTTAATTTTTGACAACCAACTAAAATCTTCAAATGATTTCATTTACACTGACTATGGAACTACTGTAAGTTTTGGACTATTAAAATTTCCGTTGGATCGTTTTCACAAAGGGATTACGGCCACCGGAGATGTACAAATGTGTCTTGGATTTAATTATCAAGCAGCCAGTGGATTGTGTCAGCTATTCGATCAATTTTCTTCGTTTAGGGACTTGATCTTGCTAACCAACAGCACATTTGGAACTTACTATGGGGTGATTAATTGTGTTTTTTTCTTAATTAGGATTATTTATTATTGAAAATTAAAACCACATATTATGCATGTATATGTTCTGCTTGTTTGTGAATCAATAACATATCAGTGTTAATAAAATACATCAATATTTGTAACAACATATTTATGCAATTCAAACTGTTTATGTTTTTTCACAGGAAGTTTCCGGTATCAATTTGATGCATTTCTTTGGATGTGAGTGAACATGTTCAATTTAAAAACTGTTTTTGATAATAACGAATATTTTACAAAAAATAATGTTTAATAAAAAAAATAATTTCAATACCTAGAAAACTTGTTGAAAAACTCATAGTTTATAAAAATGTTATTTGAAATGTTAATAAACTAGGGACCAAACATGAAAATTCGGATTATTTGTTTTTGTAGACGTACAGGATTGTAACGACATTCCTGGTAATAATCCAAACGACAGTGGTATTTATCTGTTGAAAATAGATAATAGTCAGATATATCCTGTTTACTGTGAAATATCAACAAGTGGAACTAAATATATTGTTAATAATTTAGTTTTTAAGAAGTTTTTTCAAGTTTTGATTACAGATTTGTTTATTAATTTAGGTTATTCAACGTCGAGTGGATGGATTTGTAAACTTCAACAGAGGTTGGGTAGATTATGAAAATGGATTTGGAAATTTGGATAAGGATTTCTGGTTAGGTGTGTTGTTTCTTCTCTTTAATACTCAACGGATTTGTAAGTGAATATTTGATATTTGTTTTGCAAAGACTGAAAATGTTTTTATGCTAATAGATTGGAATCAATTGTTTTTGGGCATTATAACTGCTAGTTGCAAAATTTCATTTTCTGGAAATATAAGATTTTTTGAATTTACTTTGAAAGACTTTTCATTACGAGCACTTCTATAAAACGGGTTTTAATTTCATAAGCTATTTTTGTAGAGTTAAGAAACAATGAACAATTTTATGTGCGTTCTAATATAATAACTGGTTTTAAAAATTAGTGTTGTATTACTTTAAATCTAGTTTTAACTTTTTTATAATGCTAAATGAACTATTTTTAGGTAATTATTTGCTGCACCGTTTAACTAGCATGAAACAGTATAAACTGAGAGTTGAATTGGAAGCATTTGATGGAGTTTGTGTATATGCTGAATATCTCCATTTTGTTGTTGGTTCTCCAAGTTCAAACTATTTGTTGACAATATCTGGATATTCTGGAAATGCAGGTATTATGAACGTAATTTTTTATTTTTGTAAGTTTAAAAGGTTTGATATGAAAAAAACGCTAAACAAATATGAAAAATTTGCCATTAAAATACTTAATTAATAACAGACATTTTTTAAATGCAACAGATTTTTTCTAAGAGTCGTGGCAAAAGAATTGCTTTTTTTGTGAATGTAAATTTTCTATATTCTACTTCTGTTTTGAAGATATCTGGAATATTAGATTTTGCATGCACACAGTAACAATGAGATTCATATTCTTTTATACGCTTGGCTATATTACTTGAAAAAACTGTTTTTTTTCAACGATGGTTTGTACAACAACACGGACAATCATTAAACAAAACATACGGTTTTGAATATTTTTGCAAAACAAACTAAATTATGTTAAAAATCAATTACAAACGTAAAAACGTTGAAATGCACAGTTAATGAAAGAAGTTATAAATTAAACAAATTAATAATTATAGTTATAAAACTTGATTTGTTTTTTATTTGAAAAATTTTTTTTTTTTTTAGTTTTATATTTTTTTAATTGTAATTGCAAATATTTTATTCATTCACACATCCGCAGGAGATTCGATGGCAAAACACAATGGAAAGAAGTTCTCCACTTTTGACAATTACGATCACACATGTGTAAATAACTGTCCAGTTCGCAACGGAGGAGCTTGGTGGTATGCTTGTTGTCAGGACTCTAACTTGAATGGGCTTTACTACACCTACTCAAGTGTACCATTTGCTCAAGGCGTGAATTGGGTTTATTTCCGCGGGGACTACCAATCTCTAAAAAGCTGCAAGATGCTCATCACATTGAATTGATTTTTTACGGCAGTTCAATACGAAACCTGCAATCGATTAACGTGTTTTTTTACATTTATTTGCATATTAGAATTTTTAATTTATTTTCTTTCAGCGTAGAAATTAACAAATCTAACAAAATGAAATTATTAATTTTATACATGCACAAACACTTGTAAATATTTTCACATTGTGCGCTATTGTATCATGTTATGGAGTATGTTTAGATGCTGTGCAATTAAATACATTTAAGTAGCTTTATAAAATTTGATAACAATTATTACGAATAACCCTGTTGAAATAACAATATTTATTTAAACTACACAAACGTTTGGATTGTTAATGAATTGTTTTTTGACGCACCATCTTATTCATGTATAGAGACATTCATGGTTGCTGTGAAAACTTTTGCTTTCTTGTGTTAATATAGATTTAAAATTTTATTCTTTAAACTACTTTCAAATGTTATCTTTTTCATACAGTTTTAAATTTTAAATTTTCATCTTTTCAAAATAACGTTTAAGTTTATTTCATTAACTCAATTGTATTGTTTTGACACCAAGTACGAAATATACAAATAAATGCTTCTTGCAAACAAGTTCATAACATTTAATTTGTTTGGGGGTTTTCCATTGCTGTTGCACTAAAAATAAAAAACATGAATTAACTTTAAAACAACTCTCGCAATAAAAATAACGTTATTTATAGACGCTGCACAAAATCATGAAAATATGGTGTTTCAAATGGGTTTTCTAAATGGTTTGATAAACGTTAATGTATTTTGTTACATCAATGTAACTTTGCACTTCCTATGAAACACTAATGTAACTTTGAACATCCTATGAAACTCCAATGTACATTTGTACATCAAATAAAACACCAATGTAACGTTTAGCAATTGTAAGACTTCTATTATTACTGTGTGACTTTAAACTGTTTTTATTACAGCGTTTATATTACCTTGCAATTTTGTTTAGTTCTTTATCTCTGTTTGTTATTTCAGAGCAAACGTTGTTTTTGAGAACACCGGGTCTAGTGCGATCAACGAAGTCAATCAACGTCGAACTCGGTTAGAACTTTGATGGATGACATTAAATTCATTAATACGTTTTTAGATTTAAAAAAAATTAACACTAAAAAATTGATAATAATAAAATATGTAAATAGTATTTAGGTTTGTTAAAAAATAGACACTAAAAAATAAAAAATAATCTAAAGTACAAAAAATGCTTTTTTAAACAACGCTTTAATGTACTACAAGGTTAAAAATATTATTAAAATGCCCATATTAACGTTTTTTGAACAAAACTTTTTGTTTTGAAGATAAGAGCGTTGAATGATAGTCGGTTATATATATATATATATATATATATATATATATATATATATATATATATATATATATATATATATATATATATATATATATATATATATATATATATATATATATATATATATATATATATATATATATATATATATATATATATATATATATATATATATATATTATGTAGATAACCCCCGACTCTCTTATGCTCCAAACGAAAAGTAGAGTTTAAAAAAGGTCAATATGGAAACTTTAATTTTAACTCCGCCTTGCTTTTGCAAGCCAGTCCCAAGCCTGGAGAAAGGAGGAGGTAAAAGTTAAAAGGATCAAATTATGATCCACGACTGGAAGTACTTAGGTGCTTCTGACACAGCCGTTTCAGTCTTAAAACACTTGGTGTAAAGGACTATAAACTATTATATAAAATATAACTTTAATTTATTTATTTTATTTGGTTGCCTGCCCTCTATCAATTGTAATAAAAACGTTCTCCAGCAAAGTAACTCAAACTTAATAATTTAAAGAGTAGTTATTAATTTGCCAAGAATGTGTTTTACTTATACTGATTTTAAGTGCAATAATTCAATAATTCAATGTTTCAATTATTTTTGTTAAGTTTGCCGAAATACGAATATATTATTACAAACTTCAATTTGAAAGCATACTGAGAAGTATTGGTCAAAATGTAATTACAAAATTTGTCGCGGATCACAATGGACGTGGAAAGCTTATTAAAAGCGTATGAAAGTGAAATAAAACAAGAGAAAGTTATTTTTAGAAAACCTAAAACACGTTTTTAAAATTTTGATAACATTTCATAGCAACGTCGTATGTATTGTAAAAATGTTACCCCAGTGAGTGAATAGTAAACAATATGACGATGAACATTTTTGTCGTCATTATCAATTGTATTTTATAACCAGTTTTTTTTCCTAAATTTTTCATTAGTTATTTTTGCTTAGTAGCATTTTTATTTTCATTTTGAAATGTGATAATTTTACAATGATTTTCAAAGCTTTTAATCTTCTGCGGACATCCTATGGACATCCGGACAAATGAAAAATAATAAAAGCATTTAATAAACTGTTTTTGCAATTTTTTTTATAATTTAAGGTAAATTTTCAAATCTAAAATGTATCCCAAATTAATTCTAGTTAACTGAATTACATCATTATTGCTGTCGTGTATCAGCATCTGCACTTTATAAACTTTTCAACTCTGGTTTCTCCTCATACTGAAAACTATCAAAACAAACAAAATTGTAATTTATAAAACAAAATGTGAATTGTTGCGGATCATTTAGAAATGTATCTAATTTCAATAACAAAAAACGTTTGAGATATTTTCAAACAAACATTTTGCAAACCTTTACAAACGTTGAATAAATAAATATCGTTCTTGTTAACCTCATGAAATGTTTTTCAGCCTACAAACACTTACTAGTATGTATTAACATAAAAAGATATAACATTTGTTAAAAAAATTGAACAACTATCATAAACAATTTTGTTCCATATACACAATTACAAAACTTAATAATAAATCAAATATTATAGTAACGTTTTTAAATAATGATTTAAACAAATCAAGTAATTTGTTTTTTTAATTATTTGATTTTTTTCTTTTTCTATTTTAAGTCAGTTCATAAAAAGTTAAAGAAATTCAAACTTTGCTGATAAAATTTTCGTTTTTTTAATTTACTGATGAATTTATGAAAAATAGGTCTGCTTAGAACCCAAGTTGCAGTTTAGTTGTACAATCTATAAAATAATTTGCATAAATAAACAAAAGACCAAGATGTACTTAAAGTATCAAATGGCTAAAAATTGTGCTTTTTTAATGCAAATGTTCCGTACTCACGTTAGTATTGTTCTGCAGCTTGCATATTCTATGCATCTATATTGCAGGAATTCTGCATAAAACATAGCTTGAGGTATTTTAATTTTCCATTACTCTGCCCAAATTTGGGAAAATTGTTTTTTAAAAGAGAAACAAACAACTTTAATGTTGATATTGCCTAAATCATTAGATAAAATATGTTGTTGAAAAGTGTTGTTTTAATTTGGATAGAATTTGTGATTTGCTTTGCTGAACAAAATAGAAAGATAAGATATTACACAAAATGTGTCTCATCTAGTGAGAGCCAACAGAGTTTGAGTTGTACTCTGCCACCTGTTAAAGAAGTTGAAACTTCATCAAAACTTGGTTGTGCAAATTACTGTTCTTACATTAGCACTGGTCAAGATATAGTTCTCAAAAGCCAATTGCCATCTTCTTTATTGAAGTTCAATCTTACTAACAATGAAACAATTTTCAATTACGAAAAGTTTGCAATTCCGTTCAACCGTGCTCGCAACATGTGTACAATTAATGGATGTTTTCAAAGTTGTTCTGGATTTGACTATCAAACATCTACAAAAACTTGCAAGCTGTTTGACCAATATTGTCCGTTACAGTATTTAAAGTTGCAAGCCATCAGCACACTTGGAGAATACTATTCGGTAAGTAAAAACACCGCTGTACAGTGACGTAGAGTGGATCTCAACCGACCGGTGAGGAAACTTCCAGAGAAGATAAGAATTAAGGAATATAATCTGATAGCATAATAATTTGTTTTTTCCAAAAATATCAGTGGGTGGATAACATCCTTAAATTTCACCGACACCAAAATCATTTTGCCATCCCCCAACCCCCGTTTCCCAACCCTTACGATACGCCACTGTGGTTATCATATGCTTAAAATATAAACTGCTGGGTTTGCACTAGTTTTGTCCAAATTTATTTTGATCGTACACATCGTAAATCTATTTTATCTGAATAAATTACTTGTTCATGCGTTTTGAAGGTTGTTCCTAGCATCGATTCAACTTGTCATTTTGGAAGTAAAGTTCAACTTTTGGTTTGAAATGTTACATTAAAGAAAAACCTAATTACTACAAGCTTAGCAGAGCTTTAAAACAGTTTTATTTTTATTTTTCAGTTAGTTAATAATGCATTATTAAGTGCCAGGCATATAAAGTTTTTTTATTAAACTTAATATGACTTTTTCTAATAAGCTTTATTTTATTGTAGACGTGAAAGATTGCAGCGACATTGCGAGCAATGATTCAGAAGACAGTGGTATTGTATTTGTTAAAAATAGAAAATTCCACTTATCCTGTGTTTTGCAAACTAACTGAAAATGGGACCAAATATATGGTTAGAGTATTGCAACTTAACAATAAACTGCTATGGTTTGCTGTTAAAGCTGGCTTTTCGTAAGTAGGTTATTCAACGTCGAATCGATGGATCAGTTGATTTTAACAGAGGATGGGTCGATTACGAAAATGGGTTTGGAGATTTGAATAGCGAATTCTGGATGGGTATGTAATACTACAACTTGAATTTGGTAAATTTGAATGAACAAAATAAATTGTATGTTTTAGCATGTATTACTCATTTAACTCTAAGATATCTCTGTAAACCCGGTTCTTTACAGCACAGCATTAAAAACTCTTAACTTTTCCAAATAGCGATTCTAAACTTTTAACGTTCCTGATTTGTTTAGAAAACATTTTTTTATGAATTATCTTTGATTTATTTTGTAAACATACACGTTTTCAAAAAGTTCTTTTTTAATTTTAAAAAATGTTTATTTTTTGTGTTTTCTCAAATTTACTTAGTTTGGCCATAAGTCACCTGTTTGACAACAAATTTGATCTCTAGAACAAATAATTTTTTCACGAATAGTAATTTACTTTTCAAATTTGAAAAACTATTGTCATTAAAGATTTTATCAGAATTCTAAAATATTAAGTTGTATTATCAACTGTTCATTTTTAATATTAATGAAATTACCAAATCCTGTTTGCTTGGCTTATTAAAATCCAGTTTTAACGTTATATTAATTTGATTAAAAATTACAATTTCAGGTAATTATTTGCTGTACCGTTTAACCAGCATCAAAAAATACAAACTGAGAGTTGAATTGGAAGCATTTGATGGAGTTCGTGTATACGCTGAATATCTCAATTTTGCTGTTGGCCCTCCAAGTTTGAATTATAAATTAACAGTGACTGGATATTCTGGAACTGCAGGTACTTTGAAATGGAATACATATAATTGACGTTTTGTTAAACAACTAAATGCAAATCTCTGAAAGCTTGAATAAAATAGAAATTATGTGTTGTTTTATTGGAAATTAAACTATTTGCAGAAAAAACTTTTTAATTTTCAATTTATTATTAATAACAGTTTGTTAATTTTTGAATTTTAATTAAATATATATTTAGGAGACTCGATGAACAAACACAACGGAAAAGAATTTTCCACCTTTGACAATTACGATCATACTTGTAAACTAGACTGTCCAATTCGTAGAAAAGCAGGGTGGTGGTATGCCTGTTGCCAGCAAGCAAATTTGAATGGACCATACTACAGCAACAACGAAACTGTACCGTTTGCTCAGGGTCTAAATTGGTATGACTTCCGTGGTGACTTTGAATCAATGAAAGCCAGCACGATGCTCATTTTAAATTGCTGATTTCTTGACTATTTCATGAGCGCTCTTAGGTTCTTAGTGTCTTTTTTTATTATTTTTTATCATATAACCAGTGATTCTGCTATTGGCATTATAAACATGTTTGACAGATTAAATTTTTCAATTAAGCTTACAAACACATAGTTTGTTATAGTTAGTATTTTATATATACACTGATTATTTTTTCCTAACATTTTTAACTGTTTCAGTGCTGTTTTATGTTTTAGATATTTAACTAATAATACAGTAGTGATTTACAATTTTATATTTAGCTCAAGTAATTTGTTTTCTAATGTTTATTTTAGTAGCAACGCTGTTAAAGGATGTGCATAAGAATAAGAATAAAATAAAAATTAATGTTTATTTTCCTAAACGTTTTACCAATCTCAGCAATATTTAATCTTATTAAAAATGCTTACAATGGATTTATCAGACACCGTCTAACTGCCGCCTTTCGAAAAATCGCTGGTCTCACCTTTGAGTTGTTCTAAGTTTTTAAGTGTCATGTCTACAGACAGCATATGTAAATTTACAGTAAATTACTAAAGTTTATTTTATGAAAAGACTCTTAGTTTTTTTTAATGATGACATCTTGTATTTCTGGATTGTTCTTTTCCGCAATGGTTTGTCTTCTGAAGTTTCAAATTGTTTAAAATGAAAAAAATTTGCTAATATATTTTTCCTTTCTGTTTTAATGTTTGTCCAAGCATCATCAAAAACTGATCATTCATCAAAAGCTGCGATCTTTCATGGCCGTGCATTTCGCAACCTCCTGCAATCTCAATTAGGAGCAGCTGTTTGATAAAGAACAAAATAAATTGCATGGAATTCCCGAACTAAGAAAAATGTCATTTATTTCAATATTGAGATCTTTTGAACTCCGCAGAAGTTAAATATCCAAGTTATTTAGCATTTCATACAGCTAGTTTTTTTATGTAAATTAACACATAAAACATACCATATTAGTATAAACTGTTTAAATAAAAATTTGTATGACGTATTTTTGGAGCACGTGTAAGTAGAATGATGTTTTCTGCGATCATTTGAAGTGCGTTCTTTGCAAAACAAAACCTTAGTTGGATTGAAACAAAGTACAGTGTTTTTAATATTAGTAATATTGAAATTCTTAAAAAAGGTTTTCATTATTAAATTATTTTTTGCTAAGCAAACATTCACAACTTGCTGTTAAAACTTTCTAAACATTAGGCTGTAAAAAGGTACATGTGATTTAAACAATTTACGAATAAAGTATTGATGTTGTTGCCTCGTTTTTCATTTCATTTCAATTTTTTTTGTATTAACTCCACTGCCGATTTCATCATCGTTTTTTTTAAAAATAAATGTTTACTCCCTGTGATATAAAAAAAAAGTTAGGGATTTTCAGGTCAGCTAGTGATAACTTTGAAAAGTTTTACCAGATTTATATTTTAACCAAATAATGTATTTGTAAACATCTTTGTACAAACAGTATTTTAAATACACCGAATTCCTGTTCATGATCATCTTAACTAATTATATAACATGGAAAATAAAAAAAATAGATGTTTTAAAATTATTTTAATTACAAACTATAATTTCAAATTTATTCAATTCTTACAAAAAACTCATAATAGCGGCTCAACTCGTCAAAAAACACGGCAGTTTTGTACGCTGCTTTTCAGAAGCTCTACGTGATCCTATCTTAGTTGGAATCAACAATACTCGGACTGAAAACGCACATTTTTGTCCCACTCTAGAAAGAATTGCACCAAGTTTTATCTTTTAACAACCGTTTTTCGCAGAGTTCTGAGAAGCATTTTGTGATCAACGTCAGCCATTCATTAACATTTAAATGTTGCATGTCGCATTATTCTTGTATTTTCGAGACGTTAGAATCTGAGAAAAACTAAAACATTATATATATATATATATATATATATATATATATATATATAGATATGATATGCAAGTATTTTACTGTCTTGAAACTTGTTCTCTCATTTTATAGCGTTTTGTTTAAAGTCAAAACACTTTAAATAAGTTTTAGTACCAAAATGGATGGGATCCAATCTTAATTTATTTGCATAATAGATCGCTTCTGGAATAAAAGTTAGCTCAAATACTAACCTTTAATTATTCAGATTACTAAACACTGATTAGTTTATTTTCCAGTGTAAACGTTCAATTTAGTGGTATGAAAGTATTACAACATAGTTGTTTTTAATTAAATATTAAATATATAATTGCTAATTTGCTAATACTTTTTAGCAGTTTGTTCAATGAAAATTGTTTGAAATTTAAATTAAATTTAAAAATTTATAATTAATAATTTTATGAAAACAGTAAGTAATAAATTATTTTTTTAGATCATTTATAATTTTCTCGTAACGATGGTGGGATATTTGAATATTGCTCTTTTTCTTGATCTGATATTTCTCCCCACTCATTCATTCTTAAAAGAACGATCGTTCACCAAGAGCAGCGACGTTCCATGGTCGTGTATTTCTCAACCTCCTGCAATTTCAATTGAAACCAGCTCACTCATAAAGTGTGCTACAAGCTGTTTGAACAGTAAACTGATAAATTGTTTGAGATTCCAACATTACAGAAATTCAGAAACGTGTCATCTGTTTCAATATTGGGATCCTTTGGACAGCACAAGAGTTTATGATTCAAATTGTTTAGCTTTTTATAAAACTGGTTAGTTTTGTTAATTGTTTTAAAAACATTGTTAACTTTGAGATGTATGCTTTAATAAATTATTTTCAGATATGTGCCCAACAAATTTTGTATATATGGCTGAAGCAGGAACGTGTTACAAATTGGAGTACGGAAATTGGACTTGGACTGATGCTAGAAAACACTGCAATGATATTAAACCCATAGATCATTCCTCACTGTCATTGATACTGAAAAGAAAACCACAGCGATCAATGCCTATATGCTAGCAATCTCAAGTTAGTTTAACTTGTTTTTTATGGTTTTCCAATAACAACAACTACAATAACCTTTAAAAAAGTAATCTAAGAAGAACTTTGTTATTGCAGCAAGAGAACCGGAAGCCCAATGTTTAAGTAATTGTAATAATTCCTATTGCATTTGGTTAGGAGCTCAAAGATCTGATCCGAATGACTATAGATCATCATTTGTCTGGAAACCATTTCCAGATATCTTTAAACCATTGGGTCCATACTCAAACTGGCATCCTGGTCAACCAGATGGATATTGGAAGCACATCGAAGCATGCATGACGTACATGTGGGGTAAATATCAGTGGAACGATGCTTATTGCAATTTTTTGATGTGCGCTCTTTGCGAATCAGCAGCTCATCTGGACTGAAACAATGTTTTTCAAACGAACATTTTTTTTTAATTAGATTTATACCAATTTTAATGTTTAGAAAAGAACTTCAACACATGAACGTTTAAAAAAAAGGTATAACTCTTTTGAAAATACTCAAGAAATAGCTATACAGAGTAAGCATATTCCTATATATTTATTTTTATTTCAAATGCACTGCTCAAACAATGTACGCAAGTTATAACTTTTTGGCTGTTGCAAACAGCCTTGTTGCTAAAAAATTAATTTTTGTAAATATATTAATTATTCAAAGTTAATTAGTCTACATAACAAACTAGTTTTACTTTTTCGATTTTTTAATGCAGTTTTAGTCACAGCGTATTTTTTTTATATTAGTTTGTCAAACTTAATTGCGCAGTTGATTATTGAAGAAAAACAACTTGTTAAAAAAAGTAAGAAACAAAAATTAGGTTTCAGATCAGATTTTTTTTAACGCAAACTTTTCAGAGAATTTTAAATAAGCTCAATGATTAAACCAATCGTGGTTTTTACCCGATTTTGGAATAAATTTAAAAAAAATTGTTTTATGTTTAAAATCTAGTTCTCTGCTTTGTACGCTTTTTATTGGCATAAGCAAAGACAACTTAAAGTTTGACATGGTTTAACAATGTGGTGCTAATTGTTTAACCTCTAGGCCACAAATCACCTATGTTTTTTTTTCACCTGTGGGTTTATTTAACAGGGACTTATATGTTACTATAGTTCGTTTGTACCAAGTTTGAGCAACTTACGAGCGCCACTGGATGCGTTTTTAAAAAAAGACGAAAAATGTGAATGGAGATTCAGTTGTCAAACAGTATTTAAAAATACCAAGAAGATTTTAGTATCAGATCGCTTCCTAACCCATTATAACCCAAATCAGGCAATAGTAATTGCAGCTGATGCTTTGAATTATGGTATAGGAGCAGTGATGTCACACAAATACAAAAACGGATCTAGGAAGACAATTGCACATGCTAGTCGCGAATTCATTCACTTGTTTAAAAGCTATCTTTTAATTACTTTGAGATTTTTGATGTTGATAATGATGATATTGAAAATAAGTCAGTTTATTAACTTCGAAGTGAACAAAAATTTTTGTTATTATTGAAGGCAACAAAATCAGTAATACTGTTGATGTCATATAAAAATCATATACGGTTTGTTAGTGCTACTTTGCAACTTTGTACAAGTCCTCAGCAGAGTAGCGGTAACGGTAGCGGTAGCGACGCTACTTCTAAATTTTAGTAGCGGTAGCGATAGCGCCGCTACTAATAAGACTGGTAGCGGTAGCGAAGAGCGGCGCTACTTTGAACATCGTTCAATAGAATATTTGCAGGATAATGCTTTTCCGGACTACTGAACATCAACCATTGTTTTTAATTTATTCCACGAGGTAGCGGTAGCGAAGAGCGGCGCTACTTTGAACATCGTTCAATAGAATATTTGCAAAACAATGCTTTTCCGGACTACTGAACATCAACCATTGTTTTTAATTTATTCCACGAGGGTGGAATAAATTCGACTTCCATCAGCAAAGATTTTTCCGTTGTTACTACGTAGTAATTTCCAATGTTTGTCTCTCTCGCTCAGGTTTCCTTCCCCGCTTGCTTTCCCGATCGCTTTCCCGTTCCCGTTTGCCCTCCCGTTCCTGGTCGCTTTTCCGTTTCCAGTCGCTTTCCCGTTCCCGGACGCTTTTCCCGTTCCCGGACGCTTTTCCCGTTCCCGCTCACGCCTTTTCTCCCGTTTCCGCTCACACTTGTTCTCCCGTTTCCGCTCACGCTTGCTCTCCTGTTCCCGTTCTTGCTCATTTTTTCTTTTTCATTCTTTCCTAACTTCTTATAGCCCTTCAAAACGTAAAATAGATTTGCTAAACCTGGCTAAAACTTGCAACTTGCTTGAAACCTTCAGACGTTGTTACGTAAACTTATTATGAATTCTATTACGCAATTACGAATTACCGCAACTATTAATAATAAATAACAAAGATTCAGTAAATAACGTATTCGGTTAAATTTCAGTTGTAAATATGTATTTATATAAAATCATAATTAAAAATTTTTTTTTAAATTTTTTGTTAACATTTAATTCATTTAATAAAAAAAAACTCGTCACCCAACAACCGAAACTTTTCGGCTTAATAAATAACCAAGATTCAGTAAATAACGTATTCAGTTGAATTTTAATTGTAATTATTATTAATAAAGAAAATAACAAACAAATTCTATATTTTTGTTAACATTTATTTAATTAATAAGTCCGCGGTCAGCATTTTACCCACCCCGACGCGTTTCAATACTAACATATTACGCATTGTATATTCTTCGAAATAAGGCGATCCAGGCCGGATTTTTTAAAACTCTTTCTTTGTGAGCACCTAAAACTCAAGAGAAAGATATGTTCCAAATTTCATTACACTTCGTTCAGTGGTTTTCGCGATTTCGTGATGAGTCAGTCAGTCAGTCAGTCAGTCAGTGGTAATTTAGTTTTATATATATAGATTAAGCAGCACGTAAATACTCAATTTTTTTCATACATGACTGTATGACACAGCAGTTTCTGACCTTCCATCACTTTTCAATTTATGTTTAATAGTGTTTAAAAAATTGTTTTAAATAGGGTTGTTAACGATTAATTTATATCTAATAGTTAATTTTTACTATTTTGTTTTTTTTTTTCAATTTGAACACAATTAACAAAACATATAATTAAACATATTTATAACATTTTTGCAAAAGAAGTCGAATTTAAAAAGTCTAACAGAAATGCCCAGGAATCATAAGTGACTATAGCAACTAACCACGAACAACGGTTTATTATTATGCATACAGATCTCTAGACATAGATATATAAAATGGTTGCTAAGCTGAATGGGTCTTTGTTTTTTGTATCTTATAACATTACATGGATAGTGATAAAGTTTTCTACATCAAGCGATTGATAATATTATTAATGGACTTTAAACAAATTAAAAAAACGTTTTATTGAGTTATTGATAACAAAAATTATCATATATTAAATCTACAGTTCTTTGGTTTTTATTTTTAAAACAAGCGCTACCAACAAAAACTAGAAACTAGAAAAAAACGTATCAATTTCTATTTAAATTGATATAGCAAGTTTTATATTAATGACTAACGTAGTATAATAAAAATACATTTCTTAGATACGTATTTTTTTTTGGAAAAAATGACAATCTCAGTACAATTGTTTTTTTTATTGGCTAGGACAATTCTCAACGTAAATGCAACTGTAAACGAACAAATATTTTTAAGAAGCAGTGTCAGTTCATTTCCATGCATCTCTGATTCTCCTGTAATTTTGATTCAAAGTTGTTCTTTTCAGATGTGTGCTGCTAGATGTTCGAGTAGTCGTCAAATAAACTGTTTGAGATTTCAATATTACAGATACACAAAAACCTGTCATTTGTTTGAGTTTTGGAATTTTTGGTCGGTATCAAGAATACAAGATCCAAACTGTTTGGCTTTTTTCAGAAAAGGTGAATAATTAAAACTAACTTTGAAAAATTTCAGATCACTTTCTGTTAAACTGACTGTTTTCAGATACGTGCCCACCAAATTTTGTTTACATGGCTAGTGTAGGATCATGTTACAAGCTAGAATATGGAAACTGGATATGGTCGGATGCTAGAAAGCACTGCAATGATATTCAACCTGGTAGATCTTTTCTTACTGTCATTGACAGTCAAGCAAAAACAGAAGCTGTTAACAACTATTTTTCATCTGTCAAAGGTTATGTTTTGTTTCAGCATAGCATTGATTTGGTATCATTTCACTATGAAGATGTTTAAATTAAAAAAGCTTTAATTGAAAAAAGTTGTTTAATTTATAAAAATTGCAGTTCCTTTACTTGAAACCAAATGTTTGTGTAATAACATAACCTTACGCTGCTCTTGGTTAGGAGCCCAAAGAGTTAATTTGAGTGACTTCAGTTCAGTTTTTGTCTGGAAACCATTTCCCGAAATCATTTCACCTCTGGGTTCCTATTTGAACTGGTACCCTGGCCAACCAAATAATGTGGATAATGAAGAAGCATGCATGACATATTATTATTATACATTTCAATGGAAAGATTTTAACTGTAATCATTTAAAATGCGCATTTTGCGAATCAATAGTTCTTCTGAATTGAACAAATTCCTAACATCCACATTTATTGTTGTAATGCTTCAATCACTTTTGATTGTTAAAATATTTATTGATTAATTAAAAAATACTTTTGAAAGTAAAAAAAACGTGAAAACATTGGCTACTCAGACAATAAATTTACCTCGCTGTTAAAAATTTAAATTTGATTATGTATAATGATCAATTGTGAACTACTTGAATCACAAATGACTAATATAATCAATAACTTTTTATAATTTTCTGGACTCAAATGCATTTAATAATCTGCTTGCAATGTGCATAATTGTTGTTTTCCTACAGCCGCTATGAATGATAATGGTTTTTAGCTTGCACTGCCAATTACAATTGATTTGTAACATTTTGCACAGTTATTAATATTTTCTTTTTCTACTGGCACCGCTAATGATAGTTATGTTTGAAAATAATAAAAAAGAAAACATTAAAAAACATTTTTCACCAGGATCTTGCTCTAAAATTTTGTTTTGGTTACAATTTTATTGTTTGGTAAACATAAAATCTTTTGGAATAGTAATTTATTAGCAAAGTGGAATGAATGCAGAACATTGCCAATCCAGCCCATTGAACATTAAACCAATGTTTTTGATTCATTATACAAATGATTGTCTAACTTCAACCACCCTAAGTTGTTTTCATTGTGTTTGATAAGAAACTGTTTTTTTTTAATTCTTGTGTTCTGAAAAAATCAAAAAACAAAAACATATGCAAGCATTTTATTTGTTTAACTTTTCATGCTCATTCAAAATGCTGAAATTAATTTGCTGCATTGGCAATGACGTACGACAAATAATAAATTACCATGCAGACTACTATTCTAGCTCGGATTTTATACATGAAACTGCTTCAAGCTCTAACGATGTCTAGTTTTATGAAACATTAAATCTGAGCGGAATAAATTTATACTAGTTATAAGAAATGGTGAAAATTCATAATTAACTATAATAAAAACATTACCGAGAAAAATTAATTTAATTACTTTGTAACAAACTTGTATGTTACCAATTCATTTTTTTAATTTGTTTTTCTAAAAAAATTATTATTTATTAACTTTTAAGAAAATAAAAATAATTTGACCTTTTCAAACTTTGCTGCCACAGCTGTTGTTTAACTTTAAAATAATTCAAACAATGTCCTGTTTGAATGATGCACAAATCAAGTTGTGTTTAGCTATCTGACAAAAAACTTTTGATAAATCAGTGTTTTGCAGGAAAAAAATAACTTGTTTGTTATACACGTTTTACAATTAGTTCATTAAATAATGTTTCATTTTTTGAAAATGTTGGCAGTCTGAAACTAACTTAAACCTTTTCATTTTCTTTTGTTTTTTCTTAATTTCAAGGATACAAGGTTTAAATAAATTAGAAAAAAATAAACTAATAAATTTGTATATCCGGAGTACCCTGGTTCGATTCCAGGTTCGAGCACGTAGTTTCCTTGAGCCAGAAATTAACTCACACTGCTCAAGCCAATTCAGCCTTTCTTCCTTCACTGGTTGATAAATGAGTACCAGTTTAAGGACTGGGGGTAAAAGGGTTCGGAACATCCTGGTTTCGGATACACGTGCGGGTGGCAGGAAACTGTGTGATCCCATGTTCACGAGTCGTTCCCTGCGCCTCTGAAATTTCGCAACACTAGAGTGTGCCTAACTAATTCTCTACTACCACCTCTACTACTACTACTACTACTACTACTACTACTACTACTACTACTACTACTACTACTACTACTACTACTACTACTACTACATAATAATAATAATAATAATAATAATAATAATAATAATAATAATAATAATAATAATAATAATAATAATAATAATAATAATAATAATAATAATAATAATAATAATAATAATAATAATAATAAACCTAAATAAAAACATATATTTCAAAATTATTGTAATTACAAGCTATAATTCAAAATTTTTTTATTTCTAATGCTGCTTCAGTTCTTAGAAGAAACTTATAAAAGCGGGTCAACTCTTCAAAAAGAACAACATTTCTAATGCTGCTTCTCAGAAACTCGACGTCTTTACGTGATCCTATCTTAGTTGAAATCAACAATACTCGGACTTAGAAGGCACATTTTTGACCCACCATAGAAAAATGTGCACCAAGTTCTATTCTTTAACAACCGCTTTTTACTAAGTTCTTTGAGATGTTGTTTGAGCTAATCGATAACATGTTATTTTTTCATTATTCTTATACCTTGTATGTTCTTTAGATGTTAAAATCTAAGAGAAAACTAAAGCAAGAGAATTTTATTGTCTTGAAAGCTTTTGGTTCTTTATTATAGTGTTTTCCTCTGTCCAGGAAAGCACTTAAAGGAAGTTTTTGCACTAGTTTTAAATTATTTGCACAATAGATTGTTTCTGGGATTAAAGTTAGCTTAAAGACTAACCGTTAAATATTCAGATCAGTAAAAACCGATTAGGTAATTTTTCAGTTTAAACTTTCAAAATAGCAATTTGATGTTATTTCAACCTAATTGTTTTATACATAATATTTATAAGTAAACTTTTTTGTATTTAATATATAAATATATATATGAAATATTTTTTCAGCAGTTTGTTATATGGAAACGTCATAGTTAAAATTCAAATTTACGGCATATACATAATTTTGGAAAACATCAAGTATTATAATAATTGTTTTCAGATAATTTAAAAATTTGACGTGAAAATGATAAGATTTTCAAGTATTCTTCTTGTGCATGTTTTGATGTCTCTTCAAGTGCAAGTATTATCTTCAAAAGAACGATCATTCACCAAGATCACTGACCTTCCATGGCCATGTGATTCACAACCTCCTGCAATTTCAATTGAAAGTAGCTCACGCATAGAGTGTGCTTCAAACTGCTTAAACAGTGAGCAGATAAATTGTTTGAGATTCCATTATTACAGTGATTTGAAAATTTGTCATCTGTTTCAATATTGGAATTTGGTGAGTAGCAGAACAAGAATCATTGACTCAAATTGTACGGCATTCATTAAAACTGGTTAGCTTTGAGAATGATTTATAAAACATTACAAGCGATGGTTTTAATATTTCAATGAAACATATTCCAGATTTGTGCCCACCAACATTTTTATACATGGCTGAAGCAGGAACTTGTTACAAATTGGAGTATGGAAAATGGAATTGGTTGGATGCTAGAAAACATTGCACTGATATTCAACCTGGAAGATCATTCCTCACTGTCATTGATTCTGAAGAAAAAACTACAGCGATCAATGCCTATTTGCTAGCAATCTCAAGTTAACCTGTCTTTATGTTTTTTTCAACAATAAGAACTACAATAACCCTTAAAAATTTTTGAAAAAATGTTTTTTTTGCAGCAAACAAACCGGAGACCCAATGTTGAGGTGATTGTAATAAATCCTTTTGCATTTGGTTTGGAGCTCAAAGATCTGATCAGAATAACTATAAATCCTCCTTTGTCTGGAAACCGTTTCCAGAAATAATCATACCATTGGGTCCATACTTAAACTGGGCTCCTAAACAACCAGATGGATACAAGAATCACAACGAAGCATGCCTGACATTCGTGTGGAATGCATCCCAGTGGAACGATGCTTATTGCACTTTATTAATGTGCGCTTTTTGCGAATCAGCAGCTCGTCTGGACTGAAACAATGTTTCTCAAACAAACTTTTTTTTTTCAATTAGATGTATAACAATTTTAATGATTAGAAAAGAACTTAAACTCATGAACGACTAACACAAAGCCATGACTTGTTGAAAATACTCACAAAATAGCTATACAGAGTTCATAGTGCAGGTGTTCACGATAGTTTGTGACTAATGTCATCGTTGAAAAGGCTAATGATTAATGTTCAAAAACTGTTTTTTAAAAATAAAACAAATGAACATTATGCTTTAGATCAGATTTGCTCAGCCATCCTTGCAGACAGTTGTTGGTTTTTTTGTATTTTAAAATCATTTAAGAGAAAATTATTGTTTGTAAACTAGCTTTCTTATTTATATATTTATATATTTATTTATAATTATTAACTATGACCATCCTATATCTTAAAGTCTGACAATGTTTAACCGGAGACAGCCATTCATAGGTGGCCATCTACGGGATTCAAACCTTGACTTTCAGGTCTACAGGGAAATGCCAATATACCACTAACACCCGTTTTTTGTATTACTTTCCATGATTTTAAGACTTCAACAAAAATTAGATTCCAGTCATTTGTTAGACCAAAAACTATAAACAATTCAACAAGAATAATTTTTTCATGTCAAACAATATATATTTGTAAATTTTGCATGCAACTAATTATTTTGCACTAAGCACCTGAGAATGTTCAGGTTACAAACTAAAGCACAAAATAATGATTTGAAAAAAAATATTATAAGACTTAATACTTTTGTTATTACCAAATTGTTTTTATTTGTTATTTTGCAAAACTTAACTGATTTCCTAAACCGTTTGAATAGATTTTTTCGTCTAAAATTTTCAAAGTAGAATTTAGACAATTTTTTTTCAAAAATTTGATGTCTTGTTACAACGTTCATAATCACGCACAGTAGAAACGTGTTTCTAAACGAGTTTCCAAAAAATGTCAATATATATGTTTCAATTGCAGTTAGACCTAAAAAACACGCAAGTTCTATGTTAGTCTATTGTCAATTGCAGCAGCCTTTTTTTATTCAAGAAGAGTTTTCGACAGATTCTCGAAAGCGTTTTTGATCAATGGAAACAATGTGTTTCATTTTGTCAATCACTTTTATTTTTGACATATCTATACATATTCAAAAAAGACCAAAACAGTACGACAAAAAATAAAAACGAGTTTTTCATTGCTTTATTCACTTGCAGTTTAAGCTTCTAATGTGCAAAAAATATTTACTGCAAGCAATTTGCTTGTCTGGCAGCATTTCTGTTAAAACGTTGTAACACAAATTTAAAAAAAATTCTTTAAAAAGAAATTATCTGGTTCTCAATTAGATTGATAGTTCAGGTTAAGGATTTTTATTTATTTAAACAATTTTGGCTTTTCAAATACTATATTTATAGTGAATTGCTCATTTTAATTACTAAAACGGATGTTTTGAACTAATATGATTTGCACACAAAATAATTAAGCCAATTGATTGTAAATTTGTACTTTGAAATAATCAAAGTTAAATAAACAAATAATTTTTTAACTTAATTTTTATTAATCTAAATTTGCTCAGACAAACAAATAATAATTTACACCTTTGGCAATAAAACATTTTTTCAGCTAAATATAATTATTTTATTTAAAATGTTATATAAAACCAAAAACATTTTCCACAAAAATTCATAAAAATAAACTTTTTTTAGTATATTTTTTGCAGAAAACAATGAAAACAGTTGTAAATAAAACTTTCTTGCTTGTTTTGACGTTTTCCCAAGCTTATGCATCAACAAACGAACGATCATTCACCAAAGGCAGCGACCATCCATGGCCATGTGTTTATCAATCTCCTGCAATTTCAATTAAGAGTATCTCACTCCTAAGATGCGCTGCCAGCTGTTTGAACAGTAATCAGATAATCTGTTTGAGATTTCAATATTACAGAAATTCAAATATGTGTCATTTATTTCAATATTGGGATCCTTTGGACAACACAAGAGTTCATGATTCAAGTTGTTCAGCTTTTTATAAAACTGGTTTGTTTTCCAGATTTGTATAAAAAAAACCTTTAGCATTGTAATGAACGTTTTAAAACATATCGCATTTCAGATTTGTGCCCACATAATTTTTTATACATGTCTGAAGCAAGATCCTGTTACAAATTGGAGTATGGAAAGTGGCATTGGTTGAATGCAAGACAGCACTGCAATACTATTCAACCAGGAAGAAAAACATTTCTTGCTGTCATTGATACCAAAGAAAAAAATGTAGCAGTTTACAATTACATTTTGTCAGTTTCAAGTTAGTCTAAAATGCTTTTGAAAATTTTAAGAGTATTTATTCAAGAAAAGATTTAAATAAAAATGTCTTAAAATATTTCCTTGCAGTGAAACAACCTGAAAACCAATGTTTACGTAATTCTAGTTGTGGTTATGCAGACTGCATTTGGCTAGGAGCTCAAAGATCTGTTGAAGCTCAAATAAACTCGATCTTTGTCTGGAAACCATTTCCAGAGGTCAATATATCTATGGGCTCATATTCAAACTGGCTTCCGGGTCAACCAAATGAAGGGACATGTATAGCATATTCGTATAACACTTTCAAATGGGACGATGCTAATTGCAGACTTCTTAAGTGCGCTCTTTGCGAATCAACACCTTTGCTTAACTGAAACTTATTTTGTTTCTTCATATGCATCAAAAATATAAATAATTTGAACAACTTCAATTGAACAAAACAACGATCAACTTCATTTGTAAGACGTGTTTTACTTGTAACTTAAACGCATAATATAATTAACTTGAAATAATCGTAACTATTAAGTCACATTATTTTCAGATTACTTGTTAAATTAATGCAAACATTCAATTGTTTCTACTTTTCACAAACAGCTTTATAATAAACTCATTATAATTGTAATTTTTTTTAGATTCTTTCACGATGCATTTTCAAGTGTTTTAAAATAAAAAATTAGGTTATAATAATAGTAAATTTGAATATGTTATTATTTAGTGTATTTAGAATATATTCTTTACAAATCTTCTAAATATAAATACTGATTTTGTATAAATAAACGTTTAAAGAAATATTTAAGATAATTGTAATAAAAAAGATAGTTTGGCTATTTGTTTTGTCAACAAATTCGTAAATTTTAACTCATGATTTTACTTTCAAAAAAACTACTGTTTTTTAACTTATTTAGATTTGCAAATGTAGTTCTTGTTATTAATTTTGTGTTTATTCACGTACATGCATCATTAAAAGAACGATTGCGTAGCAAATGCAGTAACCACTCCTTGAAATACACATCTCAAACATTACATTGTGCTTAGTTTATTTTTAATTGATTCTTTGGTTATTTTCGAATAAATTCTTATATTAGTATTACTGCTGGTCTTGTATTTTTGACTTACCTGATTGCTTGCTTAATAGCTTATTTCTTTACTTTCTTGCCTGTGGTTGAATCTAGTAAGTAAAAATTAACCAATTTTCCGTCATCCAATCAAGCTGAAACTTGAAATAAAGACTTTCATATGAAATACAAAGCATGTCTTCATGCAGTTTCCCAGAAGCTCTAATGTGTAACTACAATGGTTTTCAACTTGCAATGTAATTAAATCTTCAATAAATATTTTATAAATTCCATACGACATGTTCCTATCTTAGTTGGAATCAATATTACTTGGACTGAAGACGCATGTCATTTCTGCCTCATTATAGAAGAAGAACTTTGTCTATCATCAAGTAACAATTGCTTTCCATCCAATTCTCAGAGGTGTTTTGTGTGACTAACTCCAACTGATTGAAAACATTTATTTCTCTCATGTCAGTGATATTTTCAGGTTTTTCTAACATGCCGGAATCTGAAGAAAACAAGGAATCCGACGTTAAGAAGTCCAATTCAAAAGAGTGTTATTGTCACGATTGAGGCTTGCTTTCACATTTTTCTTGAAGTTGTTTTCTTTGTCACTCCAACAATTTAAAATAAGTTCATAGAACAGAGTAAAGTAGTTGACTGTTTTACAGTACCTACGTAGTAAATAATTTCTACAATTGATAAAACGTTTGAAAGACAATTTTTGACATTTTAAAATAAAGAAGAACTGATCCGTCAATTTGCTCAAATTTGAAGATAAACATAATTCAAGGAAATTTGGAATACATTTACCAATACAGTATTTTACCAAAATTAGTAAAAAAGTGTAATAAATAAATATTTCAAATCGTAACAAATTTTGACGTAGGAATGAAAAAACTTGCAATTAAAGCTTTACTGCTTGTTCTGATGTCTCTTAACGTACATGCGTCTTTAAAAGAACGATCATTCAGTAAAAACAGAGACCTTCCATGGCCGTGTATTTCTCAATCTCCGGCACTGTCAATTAAGAGTAGCTCACTATTAAAATGTGCATCGAACTGTTTGAACAGTAAACAGATAAATTGTTTGAGATTTCAGCATTACAGAAATTCAGGAACGTGTCATCTGTTTCAATATTGGGATCCTATGGACAGCACAAGAGTTTATGATTTCAGTTGTTTAGCATTTGTTAAAGCTGGTTGGTTTTCAGAAAATTTAACGCATTAAAAACTCGCTCTCAACTATATGAAAAGTTGAGATTTAGTTTGTATTCAGCCAATAAATATTGAAAAACGGTTTATTTTAATTGTAAAATAAAAATTGTTGATGTTGATGTTGATGTTGATGTTGATGTTGATGTTCACAAACTTGCAAAACAACTACATTTTTATAAAACTTATAAAAAAATACATGGCATTCACCTTATCTTATTCAATCTTACATGGATTGAAAACGAAGGACATTTACAAAGAAAAATTGTTTTCTATTAAATTCTCAAGGATATTCTTTGACAAGCTCAAACCAATCAATCAAGCTGAATTGTTTCCATTTTGACAGTAGTTTGTATTTTTTTTCAACACGTTGGAAATGAGAAAACTTTAAACAATACCACAAATTTCAAATAAAATTATTTTACTTACAGTGTTTTTCAGTTGTCATGCCAACTACACAAAAGAAAAATTTACAGCAAAGCTGTAGATAACTATAAAAACGTTAAGCAATTTCAAATTGAACATTACTACACATTTTATTTAAAATTTTTGTAAATTTAAATATACTTATTTTCATCTATATCATTTAATATATTTTCATAAACATGAAACAGCTAGCAAATATTGTCTTCGTTTTGATTATGGAGTTTTTCAACGTAGAAGCCTCATCAAAAGAACAACTATTCAGCAGAAGCAGCGACCTCCCATGGTCATGTGTTTCTCAGTCTCCTGCAATCTCAGTTAAAAGCGGCTCGCTCACACAATGTGCTGCTAGTTGTTTGAACAGTGATCAAATTAATTGTTTGAGATTTCAATATTACGTAAGCTCAGAAACGTGTCATCTGGTTCAATACTGGAACCCTTTGGACCCCAGAGAAATTCCTGATTTGAATTGTTTAGCTTTTTATAAAACTGGTATTGTTTGAATTTTTTAAGAAACAATCAACATTAGGTTGAATGTTTATTTTGAATGAATTTCAGATTTGTGTCCGCCAAATTTTTATTTCATGTCCGAAGTGGGTTCCTGTTACAAACTTGAATATGGAAATTGGAATTGGCTGGACGCAAGAAAGCACTGTAATGAAATTCAACCTGGAAGATCATTTCTTGCTATCATTGATACTGAAGTCAAAACTACAACAATCAATAATTATTTATCAGCAATCTCAGGTAGCATAACATGTTTCTTTTATTGAATAAAAGTTTAAAAAGTTAATTTTAAACAAAATGTAATTTACAGCAAACCAACCAGAAGCCCAATGTTTCTTTTCTTTTGAAAATTCAAATTCTATTTGGTTTGGAGCTCAAAGAGATAATCCGAGAGATTTCAGTTCAACATTTGTCTGGAAACCATTTTCAGGAATAAGTATTCCATTGGGTCCATACTCAAACTGGTCTCCCGGCCAACCAGATGGAAATATTGTTGAAGAAGCATGCTTGACCTACTATTGGGATACAATGAAATGGAACGACGCAAAATGTGATTATTTGAAGTGCGCCTTTTGCGAATCTGCACCCTAGCTGGACTGAATTTTAACAGCAGCTATCTGAACGAAATATACCGTTGACATGAAACGTTATGACATCAAAACGTAGAATTACATAGTTCTTTTAGAATGATTCTAGATACCGTGTTATGATGATGATGTTATACATTTATAGTTGAAAATGTTTTCATTATTTTTGTAGCTCTGTTAATATGTTGTCCAATTAATCTTTAAGTCACTTTTTTATGATAGATTTTTTTTTTCAAAATTTTTAGACATGCTTTTGTTTTAAGACAATGTAATATTTAATACTTAAATTTTCTCAAATTTTGTAGACATGCTCTTGTTTAAAGACAATGATAGAATTGTTTTAGGTTTTGGTAACAATTAATTTTCGGTTCATCTAATAACAATTTGTTTGAATTAAAAACTCAGTTTCATTTTATTTCTTGTTTATACAACAGACTTTGATTTGTACTTATTTCATCGACATGAAAAATAAATCTAGCTAAAAAAAAAAAACAAAACGCACCCTTAAACGATGGCTCGAGACCTTTGCGACATTTCTATTGTATGTAACATCCGTAATATTGTGTGCCATTCGTAATTAACTGTTTTTTGTCTAAGAAGCAAATCAATTCGCTGTCTCATCAACAACATAGTTCAAACTGAAATCCACTGTACAAGTGATCAAAATGTTGACAACCACTCTGAAAATAAATCAGTTGAATTACTTTAGATTTATAAATAGTTTATAAAAAAAACTGAATATTAAAATAAATAATTTCATATTTCTTGAAAACAAAATTATAAATTAAGTTGATTTTAGTTTGTTTTTTAATTATTATTTTTAATATGAACAATAGGAACAAACATCAATTGTTTGATTTTTACGGTTTTAGAAATTTGTGTGTTAACTAATTTAACATAGGCTAATCTGCAATCAACATTTGGAGTACAGTTTTTGGTGCTTCTATTTTGATTGGCCCCAATGAATCATGTTTATTATAACAAAAATGTCAAGTTTTTTTTAAATTGATAATTATTTTTCTGGATGTAATCAACTGTTGTCACCGACGTAAAATTTTTTAATTTTTTAAATTTTGATTAGCTTTTTCAATTTTCAATTTTTTTATAAAAAAATGTTTGAGCTTTTTCTGTTTTTTGTATGTCTGTGTATAGATTTATTTTACTAAATTGAAACTTTTAACGCTTACCCTAACGTTTTCCAATAGATTATTTTAATATTTTCAAAATTGATACGTTTTTAAATTTATTTCTGATAAAATTTTTTATCATAACTATTTACAACTATTTAATTATTTTTTAATTAATTCATTAATTGCAATTCAAATTAAAAATATTTTTTTCTTCAAATTTTCGCTATTTTCCTAGTAACTATTTCATTGATAAAATGTTGATACCTAACAAAAGTTTTTTTTTCGATTGCAACAACATTGTTGTTTTACTTGTTACTTGATCTGTTGCAATACCTTTAGTTAATTTTATTTCAAACGCCTGTTTCTTAATCTAACTGTATCTTGAATGAAAGATTTGAATTTATTGATTTTTTCAACTTGTTTTTTTATGTCTGATGGATTCATGGATTCACAGTAGCAACAAAGCAAAAAAAAAAACAATTGACCGTTTAGAGAACAAGTATTGTTTATCAACTTAAAATTTCAGTTCCAATAGAAATTATTTTCAAATAGTTTTGTTAAAATTCAATTGAAGATGTAGTCATTATTATGTATGTTTTAGTTAATAGTATGTTGAAAAAGCTTCTACAAATAAGCCATTACTACAAAACAATTGATCTCAAGATTTTTTTGTTTCTTTTCTTGCCAAAAACGTCAACGTTTTCAATACTGTACATTTTGATCAAGAAATAAGAACAATACAACATGGTATGCAAACAAAATAGGTTTTTATCTCTAGACTTGATTTTTCCACTTAATATGTTATTTCAGTTGTCAGGCCAACCGCTTAAAATAGCTTTTTACAGCAAGTTAGCTGCATATCCTGCACTGTTTGTAAGAATAAAAAAAGCAGTAACAATATTATCTAGTGACTGCTTAGCTTTATTTTTCAGGTAAAACAATTTATTTGTTTAGTTAATTAAATTTTTTGAAAAATGTTTCAGTTGGAATAAAAATGACATTTAGATTGCAAATGATTATTTTGGCAACCCTTTAATTAAAGCAATGTTATAAAAAGTAATTTAATAAACGAGTGTATTTAATTCATCTTTTTTCAGATCTTATACAATTTTCGTACAACAATGGGAAAATTTGTAAATATTGCTATTGTGCTGTTTTTGATGTTTCTCGACCTACAAGCATCATCAAAAGAACGATTATTCAGCAAAATCAGCGACTATCCCTGGCCGTGTATTTCTCAATCTCCTGCACTGTCAATTGAAAGCAGCTCACTCCAAAAATGCGCTTCCAGCTGCTTGAGCGCTAATCAGATGAACTGTTTGAGATTTCAGTATTACAGAAATCTAAGACGTTGTCATCTTTTTCAATATTGGAATTCTTTGAACAACTCAAGAGTTAATGATTCAAATTGTATAGCTTTTTATAAAACTGGTGAGTACTGGTTGATTAATCATAGAAAAATGTCTATTGTTTGTTAACCGTTATAATAAACATGTTTCAGTTTTGTGCCCACCTAATTTCATATACATAGATAAAGCAGGATCTTGTTACAAATTGGAATTGGCTGGATGCTAAAAGACACTGTAATGATATTCAACCTGGAAAAACGTTCCTTACCGTCATTGATACTGGAGAAAAAACTACAGCAATATATAATTATATGTTAGCAATCTCAAGTTAGTTGAATTTGTTTTTATTAATTTCAATTAAATGCATAAAAAATTTAATTCAATATTTTTTAAAACTATGATTTGCAGCCAAACAACCGGAAGCTCAATGTTTACGTTTTTCTGATAATTCGCGCTGCGTATGGTTTGGAGCTCAAAGAACTGATCCGAGTAACATCTCTTCAATCTTTGTCTGGAAACCATTTCATGGAGTGAGTTTTCCCATGGGTCCATATTCGAACTGGTATCCTGGACAACCAGATGGAATTCCTTATGGCGGAGAGGCTTGCATGACATACTTGTGGAATACTTATCAGTGGAACGATGCTAACTGCAATGGTCTGAAATGTGCTCTTTGCGAATCGACACCTCATTTTGATTGAAACGAAAACGTGTTTAAATGGGTTTACTGTGAATAACTTTTTTGATAATGCAATCGACAAAACGTTATATCGGTAGTGGTTTTGTAATTTTTATTTAAGCTTGAAACTGTTAGTTAAAGAAAACTGATGTAATGGCTGTTAATTTCTAGTTTAGTTTTTAAAAACAAGTGTTAAATCAACTTTTGTGTTTCTATTTTCTATTGTGATGATTCATCTCACACAAAAAAGTAAATAAATGACTACGCGTAAAACAATTTCAGCTCGATTTGAAAACGGGAAGTAAGTGAAAAATCGATTGCAAGAACCACAAGTCGCACCTTGCACGACGAAGTCAAGTAAAAAGTGTTTAAAAATAGTTGAAAGCAAATAATTTTTGAGAGTATAAAGGTGTTGTTGATCTAATCTATAACGAAATATCAGTTCATGTTAGAAATAATTCGCAGTGACAAGTCCAGGGGCAATACGTCCAGGGTTCAAAGCGTCCAGGGTGCCAAATGTCCAGGGGGCGAAACGTCTGGAAACTGTTCACAGTACAGGAATTACTATCGATTGACGTTTATAAAAATTTTATATATACAAGTGATGTTACTTTGCTTGTTAATTAATAGACGTTGTATGTAGGCATTGAAGTTTGTATGAAGCTGGAACTTTTGGTTTTTGTAGTTCAGAGCCAGAATCTAAAGTTAAAAAAACAGTATGAGAAAGTGATTATTTTTTCGAGAAATAACAAATAAAAAATGGTTTAACTGTTGTTTCTTAGGAACTTCATTTCAGGTTGGAAACTATAACATGCTCCAAGGAAGACGTTAGTTCATAAAAAACAACGGTTAAAAAAATTTGTTGAACTCCATTTTTGTTATAAATAGAAAAAGTTTAAAAAATATTGCTAAAAATTGTGATTTCTTTTTGGAAGCCAAATTAAATGTAGCTTTTTAATCTGTTTCTTTAAAAAATTGAAAAGTCAAGAGTTCTAGCAACACTTGAAATGATAGATTACACATTGCAGTAGATGTTTCCAGCTGAAAGAAATTTTGATACTTCATTATCCAGTCTAAAGAATGTTATAAGTCGTTTATCTTAATTTGGCAAAATGCTGCAACAAAATGTTTGATTGTTTTTTTCAGTTTTTTTGCTCACAGTTTGCCAATGCCCACATTTGGTCAAAACTTTGTCATTTCGCGTAGCCAACTAAAAAACCGGTTGTGAACTTATTGCAAAAATTCAAAATAAAACTTAATTATCATATGTTTTTTTTAACAATTCAAAAGTTTCTCGAAGAATGCACATGTCTTTTTGAGCAAAACAATATCATTGTGCATGATACAAAGATATTTGTTTATAATTTTTAGCCTCAGACAACTTATAATGTTTGTTTGTTTCTCTTTGGCAGCCAGTCGTTCATTAGTTAGCAGAACAGTTCATTGTTTGAAGTTCACATGCGTCAATGAACTTATTCTTCAATATAGAATGAAATAAAGAAGACGTGACTCTTAACTGTGACCAACCTCTCTCTCTCTCTCATTCTCACGAAGGTCATCGATGCGATGAATATGTCATTATTTTATAAATAATTCAATAGCGTTCAAAGAAACACATGTTTGTATATTACTATAACGACGATCTACAAACAGTATTTGTCTTCATATTATACCTGTTTAGACAAGTTAAATGTCCATCTCAACTTACACAGTTTAACCTACTCCAACGAAAGATCTAGTTGTTTTCCTCTATTAGAAATAGAACCAAAAAAATCAAAAGTAAAGTAAGACAGTTTCCTGAAACGTTGAATAATTCACTGATGAATAATAAGTTTTTTTACATTTCAATATAATAAAATGAGAACAGAACTTGTGTGGCTTATAATTTGAAGTTAAAAGCATAATAATACAGTAATTATAAATAATGAAATTTCTATTTCAGACATTCAAAGATGAATTTGTTTTTCACTATTGATGTTGTAATTGCTTTGTGCATAATTGTTTCTTTACTTCGAGAGATACAAACTCAAGTGGACAAACGCTATTTTTCCAAATGCACCGACGTGATTGGCCTACCCTGCTTCTCTCGATCTCCTGATATCTCATTTACAAGTTGTTCTCTCATGAGTTGTGCTTTCAAGTGTTTGCAAAATCGTCAAGTAAACTGCTTGAGATTTCAGTACTACAAAATTAAAAAAATCTGTCATTTGTACCAATATTGGGATTCTTTGTCAACAGCAAAAGTAACTGATCCAGATTGTGCAGCTTATTGTCAACAAGGTAAGATTGATTGATTCTATGGCAAACAATTTATCAGTTTAAAATTAGCAACCGTAATCTTACCCATATTAGGCGTACCTTAGTAAACCTAGAGAGGTTGTGAAAAAAAATTTGGTTTTCTAAATAAACAAAATTAAATTTCTATAATGTATTTAAAAAATTATTGAAAAAACTTTTGACCTATTTTCGTTTTCTGATTTTATAGAGCCACGTTTTTTCATGACCTTTGGGCGTTTTAGGCGTAACAATACGGTGCT
Source organism: Erpobdella octoculata (assembly GCA_963978895.1). Lineage (NCBI taxonomy): Eukaryota > Metazoa > Annelida > Clitellata > Hirudinida > Erpobdellidae > Erpobdella > Erpobdella octoculata. Next base: position 1,460,326 of record OZ022243.1, on the reverse strand, counting down.
GCGTTTTAGATTTGTGCCCACCAAACTTTGTCCACATGCCGCTGGTTGGATCCTGCTACAAGCTCGATTATGGACAGTGGAATTGGTCGGATGCAAGGCAGCACTGTAATGACATTCAACCGGGAAAAACCTTTCTAACGGTTATCAACAGTCCAGCAAAAACCACTGCTACTATTAATTATCTTCAAACTGTTCTCTGTGAGTTGATATATTTGAGACACTAACAGTCCCAGAATACTTCATCAAATGATTATTGGTTGTTTTATAATAACTTTAGCTACGTTTGTAATACGTATATAATATAAAACTAAACCAAAGTATCTTTATTTGGTTAATTTATAACATTCATAATAATTATAATTTTTTTTAAATAAAATTAAAAAATTATATATATTAAAATTTAATTTCAGTCAAATATCCAGAAGCGAACTGTTTGCTTTCCACTTTGTTTTCTCGTAGCTTATGGCTTGGAGCTCAGAGAATAAATCCTAATGTTTGAGCACGAGATTTGTTTGGAAACCATTTGATAATAATTCTTACATCACCATGGATTCATACACTTATTGGTGTACAAGTCCATTTATTGAACCAGACTCGTGGCCTGGATTTTTGTGGGACCCACAGTTCGAGGCCTGCCTGACATATTATGAAAATCAATGGACATGGAATGATGCTGATTGTTCGGCCCGGAAATGTGCATTTTGCGAGTCAATTCCAAACTTGAATTGGGATTAAAATCGTATATTCTGCAGTACCAAATGATAGCGTTATTGAAATATTAGCAGCTCTGTGGAACTAAGAAAACTGCTTAGATTATTTTTTTCCTATTGTATAAGCTTTTCTGTTGTTTAATAAAAAAACCGTTGAACTAAAGTAGCAACTTGTTTTCAACTACATTTATCGTGCCTCAATACGAATTTTAATATTGTTTTTTATGGCCCATTATAGACTGCTCGTTTACCTTTAGTAAACATACAACAGTAATCGAAGAAAACATTAAGTGGTTTGGATACAATGTGAGTTACTTGCTCTTCTGAGACTGTGAGCTACTGGAAGATAATTAGCAAAAAATCTTTGAAACTAAATTATGTTAAAACAAGTTTAGAAATGAAATATACATATTTATTATGTAATCATTATTTACCAGATAAAATAAAAAAACACTGCAGCACTTACGATGGGCAGAATTGATCGCGTACGGTCTTTCACGTTGTTGGTATCGGTAGAGGGTACCTAGAGAAAATAGAAATCATTTGTTTTGAAAATATGATTACAAATTTCTATGGTGAAATGTATATACAAATAAATACAATGTTTTAGATTTATTTGCTTTTCTTTTTTTTATATAAGTGCCGCAAGACACGTTGTTTGGATCTGATTTATTGTTATATCTATACGCTGCTGCATTAACAAATATCGATACCAGAAGAATGATTAACATTTCCAATGACAACAATATCTTTTTCAAGACAACGAAGAACTAACAAAGTTTTCATTTCAGTAAAAAACTTGCCAGTATAATAGATTTTGTATCAACAAGATGTTACTTGGAACAACGTCAAGTTTCTTATTTAAACTGAAATTCATATTTTGATTAAAAATATACATAAATTTCAAAGCATGATTTATCTTTGTTTAAAAAAAACAAATTAACAAAGATAATTATAAAACGTAAAAATCAAGTCTAGCAATAACGTTATAAATAAATTATTTCTTTTTTTCAAATTTAGGTGAATTAGATTACGTTTTTTTTGTTATTACAGTTCTGAAGATAATATTTTAATGTTGAACAAGTAAATTTGTTAATTGCAAAAAAATCAATTTTAATTTAGCAAATTGTAGTTATAACTACTCGTACTTTATTTTTTTTTGTTCACAGTTGACACCATCTTATGAAAAATGACAAAGCAATTAACATTGACATTCTGGTATATTTCTGCATTATTACTTTTTCTGATCCTATATGTTACACGAAAAATTAACGCATCTACAAAAGATCGTTATTTTGCTAAAAATAACCGATGAACAATTACCCTGTATTTTCGGAAACCAAAATTTTATGCTTCAAAGTCTTTCACTTCGAAGATGTGCCATTGAATGTTTCAACAATCGTCAGATGAACTGCCTGAGATTTCAATACTACAAAACTACCAAATTGTGCCACTTGTATGAAAACTGGGACTGGTTGCTTACAGCAAGGAGTTCAGATAAAAGCTGTGTGGCTTACATAAAACGTGGTAACATTTCATTTGTTTTAAAATTATGCCATACCTAAACTAGCAAGTATATTTTACTTCTTTTTACGGCATTATATCTGACACAAAAAAACAATGCTTACAAATTAAAAATTTGCGGTTGTTTCTTGAAATAGCAAAACCAGTTTTTATTAAAACTTGTAGCAGCGATCTATCAAATCTATACCAAATATTGAAATTCTAACAATCATTATTAAAACTTCAATCTTTTTCATTTTGTAACTCTATTTTCTGTGTTGAAATTCAAACTTTCAACAACACAAAACCACGTTAGCCTTAAAATAGGCACTTCGGTTTTAGTTGAAATTTTTGTTCTAAAAAAATTATCAATAGGCTACTTAAATCTTTTGTCAGACATATGCCCACCATCTTTTGTATTTATGGGCACTGCTGGATCTTGCTACAAGCTGGAGTACGGAGCATGGAACTGGTATGATGCCAGACAGCATTGTAATGCCATTCAACCGGGAAGATCATTTCCAGCTGTACTTAACAGTTCAGCTAAACAGACTAGTTCAGAATTATATTTCACTACACTTATAAGTAAGTTATTTTGTTATTTTGTTTTTATAAACTCTTGTTTGTTTTTTGACCCAAAAAAAGATTTTCAGTTGATTGTTTTCTAGAAAGCTCAAATTGTGTGCAATCTATTAAATGTTTGCCAAACTTAGAAACATGAAAAAACACCCATAGAAATTGTTGATATTATGAATTAGTAAATCAAAATTTTAAATAAAAAAATATTAATTCATTTTTCCAATTGTTAATAATAATCTACTTTATGCTCAACCATAGGCAAATATCAAGTATCATCTTGCTTTTCTCTTCTCTACGCCTATCGTCAAATCTGGCTTGGAGCTCAAAGAATTGATCCACTGAACCTGGAATCGAGTTTTGTTTGGAAACCATTCGTCAACATTACATTCAACATCGGACCTTACACCAATTGGTACGGCACTGAACCAGATGCTTATGAAGGGTACAATCGCATGGAAGCTTGCTTGGCGTTTGCTCAACAAACATTCCAATGGGGCGACGTTAAATGTTCTGTTGAGAAATGCGTTTTATGCGAATCCGTTGCCATGGTGGATTAATTTAGATACTGTAGTGTTAGTGAAAATAAGATAAAAGTTGATTAAGCATTAATTAAAAAAAAATTTGTATGAGAACTTACTGTGCACATTTATAAATGTAATTTTTTGCTTAATTTATACTGGTCTTTTAAAGTTCTGATCTATATTCAAAGTTTTGGTAAAATCAGTTTTAGAAGAAAATTAGTTTTTTAGAAATGACAATGTATGTCTGTTAGCCATAGTGGTTTGTCATTTGAAATAGAGCTGTAGCTTTATAGAAATTTTATTCCGGGCTATAATCTGTATTATGTTTCATATACAATGTTCGGTACACATTTTTGTTTCAAGCAAAACAGATTTGATAGAATTGTTAAAAATAAGTGCCAGATTTGCGTTGTTCAGAACGTAAGTGGCGAAAAACAGTTGAGCAGGTATTTTAAAGAGTAGAAACATTTTATGAAAATATACTCACAATTACTTCCTCTCAGATTATCAACTAATTTTAGAGGAATAAAAAAAACCAAATGCTGGAAAAGTATTTTGGATTTCTCCCGTTCAACAGTTATTTTTTGAAGAAAATGCTCCTAGAAAGTCATGTCTAGGGGCGTATTTTTTATACTCTGTCCCCGAGCGCTAAGCAACATTCGGTTTCGGAGCCGAGACATTTTTTTTAATCAATTCCATAGTCGACTCCAAACAATGACTTCAAAAAGTTTAAAAATTAATTAATTTGGCATTAAGTGGAAATCCAAACTTAATATCGTACCTGAGACAATTTTCGCAATCAGTATGCGTTTCTTCAGTGCTTCCATTATTTTCATATTCAAAATTCACATCGATGGAAGGATAGAGAACAAAGATTGCAACTATAATGAAGTAATGATTTATCATTTTAAAAAAAATTTGTTAGTAATAGAAAACAATTGTTAAGGTCTTTTCTAATGATAACCATTGCAGTCTTAAAACACCTGGCAAAAAAGACTATGAACTATTTTGCAAAAAAATTACTATCCGCCACTGGAGTTAATGTTTTTATGTCATTTTAAAGTGCTTTCTGAATATTTTTTTATCAACCTTAAAAACTTTGTAAACATTTTATAAATATTATAGTAAAACGAACGTTTTTAAAGTTTCTTTGATAACAGTCTTCAAACTGTAATCATTTTAATTCTATTTTTTGCAAGAATAACAGACCGCGAAGTCTGTTGTTGTAAGAAAATATTAGTTTTTCATATTTCGCTAGTAAAAGAGCATTAAGAACTGTGATGTACATGCATCGAAACAATGAATTTTTAGTTTTAATGATAGACGACACGAAAGCGTCTTGCTTAGTAATGTTTCTATCGTGTGCAAAATTTTATAACTCAGCCAACAAATATTTCTGAATTGCTGCTCATTATTTTCATTCAGATTTTGTAGACTGTTCGTAGACTGTGATTAAGCAATAACGGCGTCTTTAAAGCTCGTCATTGATGTTTAACAACGGTGAATGTTTTAGTTTGTAGAAATTATTACTTCTTTTCAAGATGCTGTCCCAATGAAAAAATTATTTTTCTGTTAGCTTGTTTAAAATGTTCGTGTATGAAAATTATGAATAAAAGAAATAATTAACACAATGGAACATAACGTATAATAATAAGTCTTTGCAAACTAAGTGTTGTCTGCCATGAAAAGATTGTCTTAAGAATATAACAGCAAACTCTTTGCAGGTTTACATAGTTGAATAGAAAACTGGTGGTGACAGAGGAAACTTCAACAATGAAAACTATCTAATAGTTGTTTTTGTTTGATAGTATCATATATCGTTTAGCTAATGCTAACATTTTAAAATTGGTTGGTTTTGTTATTAAAAACGTTTTACAGCATTTTTAGGATTTGTTACTTGACCATTTAAAATTATATATGTTAGACTGAGACGTTAAATATGTTTTCTAAAAATGTTTTTGGATTTACAAGTGGTCTATTGCTACTAATTATACCAACAATGCTAAAAGTGAACGCGGCTGCGAAAGATCGTTATTTTGTCAAAAACACTCAAGAACCCCAGCCGTGTATAACTGAAACTCCAAAGTTTATGCTTCAAAGTCCTTCTCTTCGAAGATGCACCGTTGATTGCTTCAACAATCGTCAGATGAACTGTTTGAGAATTCAATACTACAAAAATACTAAAATTTGTCATTTGTTCGAAAACTGGGATGCATTGGCTACAGCAAGAGTTTCTAATGAAAACTGTGTGGCTTATATTAAACGCGGTAATAGTTTAATAAATTAATAAGTAACTTTTTGTTTACTCAGATTTGAAAAATTGCACTAAATCTAGCATTTAATCAAATACTGTTTTTTTAAATTAAATCAAACATGTTATTAGCTTTAACTTTATTGTTTTCTTTTTAAATTCATTGAAACAGATTCAAATCAAATTTTATTTTCAGATTTATGTCCATCATCATTCGTATTTATGGGCACTGCTGGATCTTGCTACAAACTGGAATACGGAACATGGAACTGGTATGATGCCAGACTGCATTGTAATGCCATTCAACCGGGAAGATCATTCCCAGCTGTACTTAACAGTTCAGCTAAGCAGAGTAGTTCAGCTGCATACCTCACTACACTCATGAGTGGGCTAACTTTATAGATTGAATTAACCTAATCATACTTAATTGAAAAAATAAACAGTTTATGTGGCTCTGAAGTTTAGTCCGAAGCGTATAGCCACTTTGAATTAACTCTTTGTACCATAAAGTGTTTTTTAAGCCTAAAACAGTATATTAACAATGTTCCATTTGCATATTTCACAAGGCAAAAATCCAGAATCATCTTGTTTCACCTATATCTTCGCTTATCGTCAAATCTGGCTTGGAGCTCAAAGAATGGATCCACTCAACCTGGGAACAATTTTTGTTTGGAAACCCTTTGTCAACGTTATCTTTAACATTGGGCCTTTCACCAACTGGTACGGTACTGAACCTGATGCTTATGGTGGATACAGTGTGATGGAAGCTTGCATGGCTTTCGTCGTTGGAACATTCCAGTGGGGCGACGTTGACTGTTCTGTAAAGAAATGCGTCTACTGCGAATCAGTTCCAATTGTCGACTGAAGAGAATAATGAAGTGAAAAATACTAATTATTGATTGTTATTAGGTTTATTATACAATGATATAGTTATATTTATTAAATGTGAATTGGGTAGAAAATGTCAAAAAAAACATTGATTTAGTAAAAGAAATTAGAACCTTCACAAACTAAATATTTCAAACAATTTCATTATTCAATTATATTTTATTGGTTTTTTTCAGAGCTTTGTCGATGTGCATAATGATAACATATACTATATTTTGCTACTAATTACATGCCGGAAGAACGGACATTCGCATAATATTTATTCTTTTCCGTCGCTTTGGTGTCAGCATTTTCTGATTTATTGAATTTCAGTTTTTTTTTCAATACATATTTATCTTTGTATTTGAAACTTGCGCGCTTGTCTTATATTTTTAATGATAACCAATAATGTTAAATTTAAGTCCAAATGTAATCAAAGTGAAAGAAAGAAACAAAAAACGTTTGTTTGAAAGTCATTTGCATACATCTTAAACATCAGAAACATCGGTCCATATACCAAGTTAATACAGTGGTGAACCAGATGCTTATGGCGGGTACAATGTCGTGGAAGCCTGCGTTCAAGTGGGGCGGTGCAAATTGCTTGGTAGCAAAATGCATCCGTTGTGTATGTATCAGTTCTCATTGTCGATTAGGCTGCTTGGTGAAGTGCAAGTGTATAACAACTTTGATTTGTCTGACAGAAATTAAAAAAAAATTTCAGAATTATTTCGATTAAAACCAATATAAACCAATCGTCACCATTACTGCCATCCTCCCTATCATTATTATTATAGACATCGTATTATTTCGTACACAAATAATTATCTGAACAAACTTGTTGAGTCAAACAAACAAACCTGAGTTGAACAAAAACATTTTAAAATGCTAAAAATAAATGATTCCTCAATGCTACTAATAGTAAAGATTACAGTTTCAAGTTTTTTTTTCAATAAAACAGCTGGATTGGATGACGGGAAGTTAGTTAGTTTTTATAATTTTTTTCTAAATTCTTAAATTATTAAATATTTTTTTAAATATAAGTTATATAAGTTAGAAAAAGAATAAACAACGTTTTACCAATTATCAAGATTATTTTTTATTATTTTATTGATTTTTTTGTTTTTTTTTCTGAGATGATCAACTCTAAATTGTAATAAAAAAAACCTTTTAAATTATTTTAGTTAAGGTAAAGTACCCTTTGATGCACTTTTTGTTATATAACGGCAAGTAAAATTTTCAAACTAAGAGAAAGCTTTTAATTTGAATTAAATATAAAAAAAACTTTTAAAGAAAAAGTTGAAAACTGTTAAAACGAATCGATAGTAAAATTGTATGTAATCGTCCTTGAAACAAAATGTTTTTTAAAAGTAACACTTTAAAAGATTTCTCTCAGAGACTGTTCAACAATTTGCGGCATGTTTTGTCATTTCAGATTTAATAATAATTAATTTAGACAACTAACGTTTTCCTTACAACAAAAGTGTTGAATTTATCTAATTTTAGTTATGGCTAGTTTATATATCATTGTTTCATTACTTACTTCAGTTGTACGTCTAACACTGATGATGCCGAGAATAAACGCAACCATCAGAGATCGTTATTTTCTCAAAGTCACCAAGGAAAAATTTCCTTGCATCATTGAATCCCCTAATCTCGTGCTTCAAGATCTTTCGCTTAGAAAGTGTGCCGTAGAATGCTTCAACAATCGTCACGTAAACTGCTTGAGATTTCAATACTACAAAATCACTAAGCTGTGCCATTTTTTTGGAAGCTGGCATCCTTTGGTTCCATTAAGAATTCCGGATAGAAACTGTGCGGCTTATATCAAACGTGGTAACAAAATAAAACTGTTTTCATTATAAGTTAGTATAAAATAAAATCATTGCACAAATCCGTTTAAATTTGAAACATTGCAGTCGGCAACAATAATTATTTCCAAACAGTAATACATTTAAGATTGTCTCAAGGAATAGAAACATTTTCTAATTGCTGTTTAGTTATTTTTTTTTTATAAGTTTTGAGCTTTTTATAACCGCCTAGCCAAAAATCATTTTTGCAATTTCAAGTTTTTTAATTGATCAATTGTAATTTTATGTATTAACTAGTGTTGCCCGGAATTTTTAGAGGTTTTATCCATATATTTTGTCAGATATATGCCCACCAACATTCGTATTCATGGGCACTGCTGGATCTTGTTTTAAGCTGGAGTACGGAGGATGGAACTGGAATGATGCCAGACAGCATTGTAATGCCATTCAACCGGGAAAATCATTTCCAGCTGTTCTTAACAGTTCAGCTAAGCAGAATAGTTCAGAAATATACTTGATTACACTTATGGGTAAGTTTGCACAAATTCTATAATTATTCAGAAACTTAGATGTTCAGTTACTTTCCAGTCATAGTACCAAAAAATCCAAACTTTTAAATTGAAGCCTTCAGAGAAAAATATAATTTTGGTTGGCTATTCACATTGATTTTTGATAGGGTTATTCTGAAAAAATGTAAAAAAAATTCAGTTATTACTCATGTTTATATTCTTCCAAAACTAATTGTTTTAACGGAATAATTATATTTTCAAGCCAAGAGTCCCGAATCAAACTGCTTTTTCAATTCTTGGGCTTATCGTAAAATTTGGCTTGGAGCTCAAAGGCTGGATCCACTCAACCTAGCAACCATCTTTGTTTGGAAGCCATTTGGCAGCACCATCTTCAACATCGGGCCATATACAAATTGGTTCGGGAATGAACCAGATGCATGGGCCGGATACTTTGGCATGGAAGCCTGCATGGCTTTTTATCTAGGTACATTTCAATGGGGCGACGATGATTGTTCGGTCTCAAAATGCGTTTTGTGTGAATCAGTTCCCATGGTGGATTAGGCTGATGGTTGCCGTGGTTGATGAAACAATTTCAGCCGACAATGTATTCTTGTTCATTTTAAATTCAATCTTCTTGGATATCAAAACGTACTGGTGATCTTATGTTTAAACTCTAGTTGTCTTTTGCTAAAAATACTGAGTTTTTAGTTTAAAAGTTTATATTGCATAGCATTGTATTGCATCGTATCGTATCGTATCGTACCGTACCGTACCGCAGCGTATCGTATCGTGTCGTATCGTATCGTATCGTATCGTATCGTATCGTATGGTATTGGATTGCATTGTATTGTATTGTATTGCATTGTATTATATTGTACTATCTAATATATACTTCTGAATGTACTCTTCAAACGTAAAATACCTAAAAATGTTGTTTTATAATTTCTATTACAGTTTTATAATAAAAACAATTAACTAAGAATACTTTGCCACATTGTTGTTTTATGATATTGACCAAACGTAAATTATATGTATTATATATATTATCTCATTTAAAAGGGAACACACTTCTGAAAAATGTATTTTTCAATGTTATATTGAGGTGATTGTCAGGACAGATGTTCACACTTGCGACATTTCTTTGATGATAGTCTTTAAGAAGTTGTGATTGTTTTAAATCTGTTTTTTTAAGTGACAAAGCTCAAAATTTGTTGTGATAGATATTTTTTTTCAACTTTTCTAATGAGAAATCAGAATACTACTATGTTGTATGTTGTACTGTAATGTACTGTTATGTACTGTGATGTACTGTACATGCAAACGTATGCTTCCTTTGTCTTGTTGTAGCTTACTTTGAAAAACAGACAAGGCAAAAAATTGGTACTAATGATAGAAGACACGGAAACATTTTGTAGTGATGATTTTATCGTGTGCAAAACTCCATAAATCCGCAAATTCTTTTCAATAAAATTTGATAAATGTGCGGTTTATTGTTTGTAATCCAGATATTCATAGAACGTTATTCTAACAACAAAACTGCTTTGCAGAAGTTTCCTGACAATGAGCTTTTATCATGGAATTTTAACAGAAGAGAACAAATTAATTTTTAAAAAAGATTAGTTTCATTCAAGTTGTCGTTCCCGAGCTATAATTAATATTAGTGAGTTTTTGTTGTTCTTGTTTCTGTAACGACGTTCGTGTATGAATATCATAACTAGAAAAATAAATAATCACAATAAAACAAAAAACGTTTATTAAGAGGTAAACAAACTATTAACGATTTTCTCATGAAAGAAAGAATTGTTTTAAGAATACAACAACAAAATGTTTGCAGTTTAAATAGTTTACAATGGAACAGAACAGTTTCAAAAGATATAACTACATAGTATCTGCATTTTTTGTTTTAACAGTAATATACAAAGTTAAGCAAATGCTCTAATCCTAACATTGGCTGATTTCAATAACAAAAATATTTTACTGTTATTTAAGAAGTTGTTACATAGCAGCTTGAAATTATAAATGTTAGATTGATGGAGAATACATACAATATTCAACCAGAGGTTAACGTTGTTGTAAAACTACACAAGTAGCAACTAAGCACAAGCAAATATGATCTTAGTGATGTTTTGTATTTAGCATGTAGTGATTGCTATTAGATTTGTAAACAAACAGTTTTTTGAATTAATAGCTACAAAGCATACAGTTTTGAGTGTTTTTTGCAGATTTGAAAACTTTTGATATTTTCTGAATGCGTTCTACTTCAACGCAAAATTTTGTCAAAATAATCAACAGTTTACAACATTAGTTGAAGAAAAACCCATCGAAATTGTTTAAAAAAAACAAAACACATTTTGCAATAGAAAGATTTAGAAGAAATACACCGTTTGAATTAAAATGCGGTTGACATACATTGCTTTAATTTTGACGCACATTTCAATGTGTTTGACACAACAAAATAACAAAGGAATGTATTACAGAAAATGTTTAGAGTATGGTAACACCAACAAAATGTTGAGTTGTACTTTGCCACCTTTTATTTCAGATCGCAGATCATCTAAACTGAATTGTGCTAATTTCTGTTCTTCCATCAGCACTGGGCAAAATTTATTTTTTGACAAACAACTACAATCTTCAAATGATTTTATTTACGTTGAAAATTGTACTACTAGTAATTTTGGTCTATTCAAGTTTCCGTTGGATCGTTTTCACAAAGGGATTACGGCCACCGAAGATGTACAAGTGTGTCTTGGATTCAATTATCAAACATCCAGTGGATTGTGTCAGCTGTTCGATCAATTTTGTCCGATGACGGACTTGATCTCGCTAACCAGCAACACACTTGGAACTTACTATGGGGTGATTAATTGTGGATTTTTTTCTAATTTGAATTATTTATTATTGAAAACTAAAACAAACTCTTATTATATATGTATTAGATTTGCTTATGTGTGTATCAATAATTTAACTGTATAAAAAGACAGCGCATATTTGTAACAACATTTTTTTGCAGTTCAAACTGTTTATGTTTTTTTTAAAGGTAGTTTCCGGTATTAATTTGACGCGTTTCTTTGGAGGTGAGGTAACACGTTTAATATGAAAACTGTTTTTGATAATAAAAAATATTTAACAAAAATAACGTTTAATAAAAATAATTAATTTCACCAATACCAATATTTAGAACACTTGTTAAAAAACTCATAGTTTATGAAAATTATTTAAAAAGTTTTTAAGCTAAGGACTGAACATGAAGATTTTAAATTTTTGTTGTTGTAGACGTACAGGATTGTAACGGCATTCCTAGTAATGATCCAAAAGACAGTGGGATATATCTGTTGAAAAATGATTATATCAAGACATATCCTGTTTACTGTGAAATATCAACAAGTGGAACTAAATATATGGTTAATTATCTAGTTTTTAATAAATTCTTTCAAGTTTTGATTACAGATTTGTTTATTTATTTAGGTTATTCAACGTCGAGTGAATGGATCTGTGAACTTCAACAGAACCTGGGTAGATTATGAAAACGGATTTGGAAATTTGGATAAGGATTTCTGGTTAGGTGTGTTGTGTATTCTCTTTAATACTCCGTGGGCTTGTAAGTGAACATTTGATATTAATCTTGCAAACATTGAAATTATTTTTTACACTAATAGATTAAAAGCAATTCTTTTCGGGCATTAGAACTGCTCGTTGATCAACGCCATTTTCAGGAAGTATACAACTTTCTGGGTTTATTTTGAAAAACTTTTCATTTAAAAAAATCACATCACAGCTATTTCAAGACATTTTCTATTGCATTATTATGTTTTAAAACACCTGAGAAATTTTCCAAATTTGACATGGTTAAGGCGTTTTAGAGCACTTCGATAAAATGGGTTTTAATTTTTTAAGTTTTTTTTATAGTTAAGAAGCAATAAACAAGTTTTTGTTCGCTCTAATATAATCACTAGTTTTAAAAGTTAGCGTTGTATTATTTTTAATCTAGTTTTAACTTTTTTATAATGCTAAATAAAAATATATTCAGGTAATAATTTACTGTACCGTTTAACAAGCATGAAAAAATACAAATTGAGAGTTGAATTGGAAGCATTTGATGGAGTTTGTGCATATGCTGAATATCTCAATTTTGTTGTTGGTCCTCCAAGTTCAAACTATTTGTTGACAATATCTGGATATTCTGGAAATGCAGGTATTATAAACGTAATTTTTTTTTTTTTTTAAGTTTAAAATGTTTGATATGAAAAAACGCTAAAAAATATGAAAAATTTGCAATAAACTAATTCTATGCTTGCATTAGTAACCCAGTTTACGGTTTTTGCCATTAAAATACTTAATTAATAACAGACATTTTTAAATGAAAAAGTTTTTTTTATCTTTTTAGTTTTAATATTTTTTTAATTGTATTTGCAAATATTTTATTCATTCACACATCCGCAGGAAATTCGATGGCAAATCACAATGGAAAGAAGTTTTCTACTTTTGACAATTACGATCACACCTGTACATCGAACTGTGCAGCTTACAAAGGAGGAGCTTGGTGGTTTGCTTGTTGCCAGGACTCAAACTTGAATGGGCTTTACTACACTTACCCGAGTGTACCATTTGCTCAAGGCGTGAATTGGTTTCATTTCCGCGGGGACTACGAATCTCTAAAAACCTGCCAGATGCTCATCACATTAAATTGATTTTTTGCTGGCTGTACAATACAAAACCTGCATTGCTGTTGTTGTTGTTGTTGTTGTTGTTGACGTGACGTGTTGTTTTACATTTATTTGTATATTGAAATCTTTAATTTATTTTCTCTCAGCGTAGAAATTAACAAATCTAACAAAATGAAATAATCAATTTTATACATGCACAAACACTTGTAAATATTTTCACATTGTTTGCTATTGTATCATATTATGGAGTATGTTTAGATGCTGTGCAAGTGAGTAGAATTAAGTAGCTTTTTAAAATTTGATAACAATTATTACGAATAACCCTGTTGAAATAACAACATTTATTTAAACTACACAAACGTTTGGATTGTTAATGAATTGTTTTTTGATGCACCATCTTATTCATGTATAGAGACATTCATGGTTGCTGTGAAAACTTAAGCTTGTTTGTGTTGATATAGATTTGAAATTTCAGTCTTTTTATATACTTTTTTATCTTTTTCATACAGTTTTAAACTTTCAATTTTTATCTTTTCAAATTTACATTTTAGTATATTTCAATAACTCAATTGTATTGTTTTGATAGAAACTAAAAAAATTACAAATAAATGCTTCCTGCATCAAGTTTGTAACATTTAAAATTTGTTTGGGCTTTCCAATGCTGTTGCATTAAAAATACAAAACTTGAATTAACTTTAAAACAACACTCGCAATAAAAACATCGTTATTTATAGACGGATATACATACAGCTGCACGAAACCATGAAAATCTGGTGTTTCAAATAGGTTTTCTAAACGGTTTGATAAACGTTAACGTGTATTCTGTTTCGTTAATGTAACTTTGCACTTCCTATGAAACGCCAATGTAACTTTGTACATCAAATAAAACACCAATGTAACTTTAGCATCTTGTAAGACTTCTATTATTACTGTGTGGCTTTAAACTGTTTTTATTACAGCGCTTATATTTACTTGCAATTTTGTTTTTTTTTTTATAATTGCTTGTTATATCAGCGCAAACGTTGTTTTCACAAAAGATGAGCGTTATTTTGTCATAAACACCAAAGAACTGCAACCGTGTATCACTGAATCTCCAAAGTTTACGCTTCAAATTACTTCTCTTCGAAGATGTACCGTTGCATGCTTAAACAATCGTCAGATTAACTGTTTGAAAATGCAATACTACAAAGATACACAAAATTGTCATTTGTTCGAAAACTGGGAACCTTTGGTTGCAGCGAAGCTTTCAAATGCAAACTGTGTGGCTTACATCAAACGAGGTTACATTTCAATATTTTTGTTACGTAATGTCTTGCCAAATAATGTAATGTTTTCTACTCAACTTTTTTTTCCAAACAAATGCGACTCTTCAAACTAAAGCTAATGACGGGAAAAGTGGTAGTCGTATGTACTTTTTCCAATTTTTTTCCAAACCCTTGTGTCTAATAAATAAAAATATTTTGGCACTCCCTTCATTTTGGCACTTGAGGATACGTGTGTCCTTTTTCTCTCTATCTACGCCTATGTAGAATATTGAGTGTCCTTACAGTTTTTAAAACCTAATCAATAAACAATTCTTAATGAACATTCATTTGATATTTTCAAGATTATTGACATAAAATGTGACCAAAATATTTTATCAGATATTTGCCTTTCATCATTCTTATTCATGGGCACTGCTGAATCTTCTTTTTAAACTGGAATAAACTCTCATGGAACTGGTATGATGCCAGAAAATTGTTGTGGTAGGAAAAATTGTTCTTTACTTTCCTAGTAAGAAAACAAAACAATACTGTGTTGTACAGCGATTTACATTGATGAACTGAGATGTACAATGATGTACTGTGATGTACTACTGTACATGCAAACGTATGATTGTTTCGTCTTCTTGCAAATTGATTTGTAATACCGGCAAGACAAAAAATCAGTACTAATGATAGAAGACACGAAAACATTTTGCTGTGATGATTTTATCGTGTGCAGAACTCCATAACTCCGCCGACAAATTCTTTTCAATAAATATTGATAAATGTGCGGTTTATTGTTTTTAATCCAGATTTTCATAGAACGTTCGTCTAACAACAAAACTGCTTTGCAGAGGTTTCCTGACAACGAGCTTTTACGGCGTTTTTAGACATCATGGAATTTTAACAGAAGAAAACAAATTAATTTGTAGAAAAGATTAGTTTCATTCAAATTGTCGTTCCCGAGCTATAATTAATATTAGTGAGTTTTTGTTCTTCTTGTTTCTGTAACGAAGTTCGTGTATGAATATCATAACTAGAAAAATAAATAATCACAATAAAACAAAAAACGTTTATTAAGAGGTAAACAAACTATTAACGATTTTCTCATGAAAGAAAGAATTGTTTTAAGAATACAACAACAAAATGTTTGCAGTTTAAATAGTTTACAATGGAACAGAACAGTTTCAAAAGATATAACTACATAGTATCTGCATTTTTTGTTTTAACAGTAATATACAAAGTTGAGCAAATGCTCTAATCCTAAAATTGGCTGATTTCAATATCAAAAAAGTTTTACTGTATTTTAAAACGTTGTTACATAGCAGCTTGAAACAATAAATGTTAGATTGATAGAGAACACATACAATTTTTAGCCATTAACGATGTTTCAAAAAAACAGTTTTAGATTAGCACCTAGTCTGTTAATATTAATTACAATGATAATGCAAGAAGGAAACTCAGCTACAAAAGATGAGCGTTATTTTGTCAAAAACACCAAAGAACTGCAACCGTGTATTACTGAATCTCCAAAGTTTATGCTTCAAAGTCTTTCACTTCGAAGATGTGCCGTTGATTGCTTAAACAATCGTCAGATGAACTGTTTGAGAATTCAATACTACAAAGATACAAAAATTTGTCATTTGTTCGAAAACTGGGACCCTTTGTTTGCAGCGAGGCTTTCTAATGCAAACTGTGTGGCTTACATCAAACGAGGTTACATTTCAATAATTTGTTACGTAATGTCTTGCCAAATAATGTAATGTTTTTTACTCAACTTTTCTAAAAAATGTGACTACAAATTCCCATTTAGAACATTTTTCTCAAACTAAAGCTAATGACGGGAAAAGTGGTAGTCGTATGTACTTTTTCCAAATATTTTCCAAACCCTTGTACACTTTTGTGTAATAAACAAAAATATTTTGGCACTCCCTTCTTTTTGGCGTTTCAGGATAGTGTTTCTCTATTCCCTCCAACTATGCTTATGTAAAAAATTGAGTGTCTTTACAGTTTTTAAAACCTAATCAATAAACAATTTTTAATAAACACTCAAGATTATTTACATAAATTGTGATAAAAACATTTTATCAGACATTTGCCCTTCATCATTTATATTCATGGGAGCTGCTGGATCTTGTTTTAAACTGGAGTACGGAACATGGAACTGGTATGATGCCAGACTGCATTGTAATGCCATTCAACCGGGAAGATCATTCCCAGCTGTACTTAACAGTTCAGCTAAACAGAGTAGTTCAGCTTCATATCTTACTACACTAATGAGTAGGATAACTTTCTAGATTGAATTTGCTTAATTAAACCTACTAAAAATGAATATTTATAATAATTTTAAAGTCAAAACATTTAATTAATTATTATTAATGTTTTGCATGTATAATTTAATAGGCAAGAGTCCGGAATCATGGTGTTTTTCGGTTGTCTTCGCTTATCGTCAGATTTGGCTTGGTGCTCAAAGAATGAATCCACTCAACTTGGCAACAGCGTTTGTTTGGAAACCATTTGCAAACATCACCTTCAACATCGGGCCATATACCAACTGGTACGGCGGTGAACCGGATGCTTGTCAAGGGTACACTCGCATGGAAGCCTGCATGCCTTTCGTTCAAGGAACATTCCAGTGGGGCGACGCTGATTGTTCGGTAACGAAATGCGTTTTGTGCGAGTCGGTTCCAATGGTTGATTAAGCTGATTGATGAAAGCATTGTTAATAGAATCAATCTGACACCACCGTCATTATTACTACCATCTTATCTATCATGTTTAGCATGACAATCACATCATAAATTTTAATTTTTCTATTAGCGTAGTTTTAATTTATTGCTTTTGAATAAATTAAAAAACTTTTTCAAAGTAAATTAATGTGAAGATTATGTAAGCTTTTGACTTGCACTACAACATTTTCAAATAGCAGTTTACTCATAAACAAACATGTTTTAATTACAGCTAAAATGCTAATATTGTTTCCATATACAGTGACATATTTCAGAGTACTTTATAATTTGAAATACATACTTTGTTGAAAACAAAATTTTTTTGAAAAAGTTATTATTTCTTAAAGATAAACTGAAAACATCTAAAAACATTGACACAAATAGAAAATATGTTCTAAAATACTATTACTTGTTTTTTTCATCAACTTTAAGTTGTATTTGATATGAAAACATCTTTTTCAACTGAACGTTTGACATTCTAACAAGCAAAATTTGCATTAAGAAATCACTGTACTTCATTTTATGTAAAGAAAAAATTGTTCACGAGTTATTTAGTAAATATTTCTTGAAAGTTTTTTAAAAAAAATGTTTTTTGCTGACAATACTTTAATAATTCTGAATAATTTTTTTTATAAATGTACAGTTCATATACCCACTACACTCTTTCATACCCCTTTCTCCTTCTGAAGTCAGTGGCGTAGCAAGAGGTGGCAGGGGAAACGGCCACCCTTGGCGCTTGTGGCTAAAAGGGACGTCGAAGGAGCTAAAAGTGTATAACGTTGGGAAAAGTACATACGACTACTACCCCCTCCGGTCATCAGCTGTTTTTTTAAAGAAAAATTGACATATGAGATTTTCTAGGGGTGCATTCTTCAAACTTTGCCCCGGTCACCAAAATCCCTAACTACGACACCGCTTAAAGTCATTGGGTGTTTTTATGAAATTTACTACAATCGGTATGTCCATGGGTGGTTTTTGTTGGTAGGGGTACAGTTGGTAGCCGACTTGAGTTTTCTGCTAAATAATAAAACGTTTTGAAGAGTTTTCAAATTCATCATATTCGGCTCAATCGCTTGTCATTGTCATCAAACTCCACGTCTGCTGACATTTGAAGCAATAAAATTCTATTTAGGTATTGTTTCCAATAAACGTTTTATTCACGTTGTCATGTATGCCGGAGTCCGTTTTGAATGCACATCATCTGACGTTTGAAATGAAAATAATGGTTTAAAAAAAATTCAATAAGCTGAACAATGACGATTAATTTGTCTTGCAGCTAAAATAACTGTAACACAAAAAGTGCAGCGTTAAGAGAAATCGATAGATACCTTTAATTTGTGATTAATTTTTTTATATCAGGTGGATTCGGTTTTTAGAGTTTCATTAGTTAAGTTGAGATGATTATTTTAAACGTTACTCGTTATAAGCAATTTCTAGATAACAAGAAAAGTTGATCCTGTTTCAGACGATAAAATATAAACCAATAACTTCAAAAAGAGTGCCGCCACTAAGACATGTTAATTACATTTCAATTGCTTGATCCGTTAAAAAATCTTGTCATTGTCAGAGTTTTTCTTTTAAATTAGCGATGATCATGTTCTTTATGGCAAGGTAAGAGATAAGATCACTAGCATTTTTTATAATCTTAAAATGACATTTTTTTCTCCTAAATAATTTGAGTTTTTCAGCACGCTTAAAAGTAATTTTTTAAAATCTATTTAGAAATCTTTATTTATTGTCTTTTTCCAAACAGTAGGACTACGGAATTGAAACAATGGGTTACTTTTAATGCGATCTATGTTTTTTTGTTCTTTATCCAAAATACATCAGCAACAGCAAAAGGAAGATATTTCATTAAGAACACTAACGAAACTTGGCCATGCATCTCTGAAACACCAAAGTTGTCTACATTTGCAAATTCACTCAGAAGATGTGCTAACGCCTGTTTCAATAATCGTCAAATAAACTGTCTGAGATTCCAATACTTTGATAACACCAGACTCTGCCAGCATTTCGATAGTTGGAACCCGCTGAGTACAGGAAGAACTCATAATGAAAATTGTTCTGCTTATTATAAAAGTGGTTAGATTTTAATTCTTTGCATTAAATGTTCATTTTTTTAAATTATTTGTTCGATTAAACATAACAATTTTTTTTATTTGTTTACAGATTTGTGCCCGCCTAAGTTTATTTATATGGCAGCAGAAAACACCTGTTACAAACTAGAGCATGGATTTTGGACTTGGTCTGATGCCAGACAGCACTGCAATGACATTCTACCTGGCAGATCCTTTCTTGTTGTTCTCAACAGTACTGCAAAGCAGTCAGCAGCAGAGTCATATCTCAACACCATTCTAAGTTTGTCTTTATACCTTCAATTTCATTAGGCCTAGCTTAAAGAACTTCGGTCCATTTAATCAATTTAGTTTATATATTTAAACGGCGAGCACCATGTGAGTTTGTTACTAATGTCATTTCAGTGTTTGACATCTTTGACAAATGAAACATTAGGCTAACACTAAATGGTAAAACAATATCATTAAAAATAATGTCGAAAACATTTAAAAAAATTACACAATCTTAGTAAGCTTGAAATAATTGCAGGCAAAGTTCCAGAAGCAGATTGCTTCGTCACAAACTTTTACTGCCGTGAAATATGGCTGGGCGCTCAGAGATCTGATCCCAGCAACTTAGCAACGGGTTTCCTTTGGAAGCCCTTTGCCAATGTGAATTACAGTTTCTCCCCGTTCACCAACTGGGGTCCTCATCAGCCCGATGCGTGGCTTGGCGCCAGTCTAATGGAAGCATGCTTGGGATTTTATTATGGTCGTTTTGATTGGGGGGATGCTGATTGCAGAGTTGTAAAGTGCGCATTTTGCGAATCGATGTCCGTTTTGGATTAATTTGATGATGATTTTCGATCATTCTATCTTCGTAGTATGTCTTATAATAAACAACTAGTAAACAACTATACAACTTGCTTCATTTTTGCAATTTGAATGTTTTAGCACAAGTACTGTACTTTATGCTTAAGGTTATTATATACAAAACTTTGAAAAACGTTACAAACAATATTACAACATATTTATCTTTAAATTAGTACCTCGACTAAGTTTGTGCTCTGTGCTGCTGAAACAATGGAACCGCTCACAGTGCGGTACCATAGTCATTCATGCAACATTTTTACATAGCCTAAGTGGCAAATTCTTTGGTTTTCCAGCCAAACCGTTTCATTTTTTTACAATTTTAGGAGAACCGGTTAAGTTTGTCTATGATCATAAAAAATGACATAGTTTCTGCAGTTTGGTTCTTTGAAACGTCTATGTTCATTTATCTTATATCGAAACAATTGTTTAAAAAAATGACTGATTTGCATTGCTTGAATTGTTAAATGTTGAAGTGTTTTTATTTCTACAAGTATACATAATACTTCAATTCATTGAGAATTTTTTTTTATTTAATAAAACATCTTGTGGTGCATTTTTATTTTAATTAACCTTATTAAAAAATAAGCAAATCCAATCGTTGCATTTAATAAAAACAGCTTTTTGTTTCATATACACTCTAACCTCGTTTTTCCAAAAGCTTAAGTGAGAAACATATTTTTACGAGAAAATAAATACTTGCCAAAACATGAGGATAAAGCTGAATTTTTCCATGGCTGGATTACCGAGAGCATCAAACTCAATCCAATCAATATGGTTGAACTTTTCCATGGCTGGATTACCGGGCAATTTTTTTGTGCAAGCTCAATTAATCATACACATTTTTCAACTCAAACTACTTAACTAGAGTTGAAAAAAAAAACATTTTAAAACTTCAAAAACTAAACGTTATTTCTTATTTTTATAAAAATAAAATTTTTCACCCTCATTTTGTTTTAGTTTTTTATAGTAGATAAAAAATTTACATGCTCATTTGAAACAAGAAAATTTTTTATTTTAGCGATTATACTTTCCTGGGACTTCCTTAATTGCATTTAGACAGGAACAAGTTAATGACGTTTGCAATGTTCTTTATTGTAGAAACGATTCTATTCAGATGTGTTTGATGGGCACTTTGGCACATAAATTGCATTGTAAGTATTCCTTGATGTGCAGACAAAGAACATCAGTTCATTCAATCATTCTGTTCTTATAGAACGTGTTGAAAATGTAATTTGAAATGTACTACTATTTCTAAGTATATATATATATATATATATATATATATATATATATATATAAGTTTTTGGTTTAAAAAAAGCTTATTCAAATTTTTATTCCGGTTAAAACAAGATTAGAGGCTCTAAAAATCACGGTGAGCGCTGTTTGGCTTTGAAATTTATCTTTTGATTTGTTACAACATTGTAGTGTAGTGCTTGTTAACATGAAAATGCTAACGTTTTGGTTCAGATTGTACACTTTGAAAGATAAAACAAACGTTCATCGAAAAATGTACCTTTAAGTGTTCTTCTCTCAGAATTGCCGTTTAGGTTGGACCTGTTCGTGACAGAACTCAATTAATTCTGTCTTGAAGCATTTCTCTTTCTAGACGGCACACGGGCCATACGGAAATAAGAATATTGAGTTAGAAGAGTTATTCTTGTTCTAAATTAACTCGTTATGTAATTATTTTCCAACTGAATAAATTTTTCGTGATTATATCCAATAAGTGTGTGATAGTTTGACCCAACCTTCATAAACTATCATCGACAGATGTGCAAACAATTAAATCAGATATGTTCAATGCTTCTTATGAATCAACGTTGATGACATGTTCGTGTCGACATTTTATTAGCATTAAAATTATTTTCTGTTAACCTATATCATAAATCAAACATTTTAATTATTATTATAATTCGCAATTTTTTATTTATTTACTAAAACGGTTTTAATAGCAGGCAGCGTCTGTTATTCAAAATATCTTAAAACAAGATACAAGCAGAAACAATAAAAAAAAACAGCTTATAGTTCTTTAATAGAAGAATATGTTTAGTCTGTCATGACGACAAACAATAAACAAGCTTCCAATAAAAGTTAATGCAAAAAACCATTCAAATGATCAGCCAATGTTATAGCATTACAACTGGCTCTGTTTCACCATATCTAAAACGTTTTTTTTGTAGATAAAATCACTCTTAGTTTTTTCCGTTTAAGTTTTTGAGAACCATTTTTGCAGCCTTTCAAGTTACAGTTTCGTTAAAGGTTAGGTTCAGAATTTGTACATTGCATTGATAAACTGGTGATACTACTCAAATCGTTTTAGCTCTTGAGTCAAATCTTCATTAGGCATTTACCCTTTTGCGTAGTTAAATTTAATGTGGCATTTTAATTAAACATGTTAAAAATGATTCTGAAAATAGTGTATAATAATTTAAACCAAATAATATTTATACAACAACAAGATAGGTCCAAGGATGACATACACAACTTTTTTCAAAATTGAAAAGTCAATTTTCTTGACGCCCATGACATCTTTTTTGGCTAATTATTTTTTCACTTGCAGCTGTATAAGTTATACATCATCCTTTGACCTTTGAACATACCACAATAAGTCAATTAACCGATTTGAGTCTTTATCGTAAATACCAAACATTAATCATTTTGTATCTACAATTTTTCTCATAAACTCGTGTATTTATTCAGCCAAAGCAATTTATATTTTCAGATAATCAAAATAAGTATGAAGATAAATCAATGGCTTGTTTACATTTTTGTATCTGAACTGTTTATCACGTTTAAAATGCTACAAGAAACATCGGCAACAGCAAAAGGAAGATATTTTATTAAGAACACTAACGAAACTTGGCCATGCATCTCTGAAACACCGAAGCTGTCTACGTTTGTAAATTCACTCAGAAGATGTGCTAACGCCTGCTTCAATAATCGTCAAATAAACTGTTTGAGATTCCAATACTTTGATAACACCAGACTCTGTCAGCACTTCGATAGTTGGAACCCGCTGAGTACAGGAAGAATTCTTAATGAAAACTGTTCTGCTTATTATAAAAGTGGTTAGAGATGTTTTTTAATCTCATTCTAACCACAATTTCTAACAATTTAACCTAAATTCGAATTACGATCGAAACATAATTTTGTAAAAACAGATTTGTGTCCACCAAAGTTTGCGTATATGGCCGCAGCAAACACCTGTTACAAACTCGAGTATGGAAGTTGGAATTGGACTGATGCCAGACAGCACTGCAATGATATTCAGCTTGGAAGATCTCTTCTTGCTGTTCCTAACAGATCTGAAAAACAGATTGCAGCTGAGTCATATCTCAATACTCTTATATGTACAGCCTTTGAGTTTTTCATTATTATTTTGCAAAGTTTTGAGGCATTACAGGCAATGCACAGCTTATTTTCCGTTTACTAATTTCATATTACTATTTGTTTTAAATCATGGCGTTGAAAAATGGTTAACAATCTTACCTGATTGAGAATAAGTCTTTTTTGTTTCTAAAAAATGTTTGATTATGTTTTTGACTTTTAAATTATCTAGTCTTAAAAATGTTTAATTATTCTAGACACATAAAAATTTTAATTTAATTCCAGCTACAAACCCTGAATCAGCTTGCTTCATCACAAACTATTACTACCGCCAGATATGGCTCGGAGCTCAAAGATCGGATCCAAAAAACCTAGCCACTACTTTCATTTGGAAGCCATCTGCAGAATTGAATTTTAGCATCAGTCCTTACAACAATTGGTATCCAGGTCAGCCGGATGCTTTTCTCGGATACACTCAGAACGAAGCCTGCATGACATATTTTTATGGGACATTTTTTTGGGCCGACGGAGACTGTGCAGTTCAGAAATGCGCTTTCTGTGAATCGCTGTCGAATTTGGATTGAACAATAATTTTTTTTTTAAATCTTGATTGTATTTAAATTTTCTTTAAATACGTAAAAAATTATTTCTAAATTCTTGCTTTGTCTTTTTTCAATCAACATTTATTCCTTTGGGCTTAAAATGTACAATTTACCTGTCGTCTGTTATGAAATTAAAACTTTTCAACCACAACTGTGTTTAATAATTCAATAATTTATTGTTATCTAAACTTAAAAAGATTAATAGGAGAAAAAAGTTGCGGAAAATAAATATAAAAGTGATTCTCACATGTATATAAAAAAATGTCTCTCTTTGTGTCATTGAAGTTTCAAGAGTGTTTCTAAAACTTTCAGTTGTGACTGCGGAGTTGACCTCCAGAAGTTGATTCCAGTTTGAAGGCCCAGTGAATGCGAACGATCTTTTCCCGGCACTTTAGAGTTGTCGGGCCGGAAAGAGGAGGAGCAACACATAAGATGATCTCAGTATTTTATTTTCCTTTTGGCATATACTGTAAACGTATACGTTTTAATGTGTGATACTGGCTGTGTTGTCCGGAAGAGAGTTTGGGCTGAGAACTGATTCCTGAGGAACACCCCAGACCGCAGGAAAAGAAGTCGCCACGCATCTCTGTATCTCGATCAAATTATATATATATATATCTTTTCGTCATTAAAATTAACTATTTCTTTATTTTATTGAAATTTTTCAACTCTGAAAAGAAAACATTTAAACATTGTACTCTGTTCAAACTTGTTGACGATGCGGTAATTTTATCCTTCATTGCTTCCTAATGAAGATATCAACATTTATTTTCGCCTACCTCGTTAAGCACCGCTGGCTTTCTTATCCGACAACAGACAGCAGACAGAAGACAGCAACCCTTCGCTACCAACTCGGTTTTAGTTTTATATTGAACTTTGCATTGTAACGCTTGTTTTAATTTGTATAGTTAATTTATTAGCACCGCTATAACTTCTCTTCACCCAGCATCGCTTCGGGACTGTATTTTGTTATCGAGTCGAAGCCATTTCATCGTCACGCATTGTGATGTATTTATTTAATTTCTTTGTTATTGGTTCGACAAAAAGGAAGCCATTTTGTATAGATACAATTCAACAGCGTTTAGTGACGGCTCATGTATATGAGATCACGCAGTCTTACCTGTTACCCGCTCCTGCATCAGAGTAGAGTACCGCATGGGACGATTTTATGTAGCCCGGCCCGTCGAGAACTTGGCCCACCGGGTACGTTTATTAGGCCATAATTCTAGGCTCAGCCTGTTTTTTACAGCTAGGAAATTTCTATAATTTGCACAAAAACTTCACCACAACTAAGTTTAAACTGAAAAATCGTATTATATAAGTCGTAGACCACTGCTGTCCTACTACGACGATGGACACTGTAGTTTTACGTAATGTAAGGTTAAGACAACAATTTGCATGGAGTGATTTTATTAAAAGGCAGAAATGAAAAATTTCAGAAAATTTGTCTGTCGGGATTTTTTCTAAAGTTTCCGGAAATTTTCCAAAACGTTACTTGAGAGTTTAACATATTCCTACTATGATAGGGTTTTTAAGTGATGCTAATAACTAAAAACAACAAATTTTCATTAATTTTTGATCAACTTTCCTATAAATATTGTTTATTTATAACTTTTTATTTGTATTTCCAACCAGGCAAGCTTGTTAAAAACGGTTTACAAAATTCAATCCATATATTGGTAATATGAATATATTAATTTCGCTGAATGCATACAAAGAATTCATTTAAAAGTTTTATAAAAAAAATAATAAGTTTTGAGATAACTTTTAAATGTAGAAAAAACAAGTCAAGAAATCACAACTCATATTGAATGTGTAATTTCATAGTAAAATATTTTTGAACTTTTCCACCAAATAGAAATTTTTCCTGGTGGAAACTTTTCCACCAGACGTTTCCTGAAACTTTCCAGAGTCTTTTCGGATATTTTCCTCACTACTCACAGGGTGCTTCAGAGCGCGATGGAGAAGAAAATTAAGTTCTGAAGAAATTGTTATTTTGTTCATAGATATTTCTGCGACAGGTGCGCGCAAAATATTGTTGACGTGAAACATGTTCGGGGTGGCTCGCTCAGATGAAGCGCAAAGTAATTGAAGCGCAAAAACCACAGACATAAACACACGTCAACGTCTTCTCTCTTAACTTTAGAACTTCCATTGTGATCAGCAATACGATGGATAAGTTATCTGAAATTAGTTCTGCCAACATGCTCTCATTGTCTAATATTCAATTCTGTTTGAAGTTATAAACTGGAATTCACATAGAAAACTGCACTAACTGGAGTCAGCAACAAATAAGTCTTGTTGCTCTTTGCAACTAATTAACATAAACGAAAATAGGATAAATTAGTCCCTATAATAAGATTAGACATTTTTTTAGATTTGATCTGCAGGGCGTTTTTGCAAAAGAGAAACATGAGGTTTTTATAAAGCAAAAAAAAGCATAGAAACTGCTTTGCAAACAAAGAACTAAATTGTGCTAACGTTTCCAAAAAATTAAAAAACCCAGATAAAATGAATTCCGAAAGCTGTTGTTTTTATATATCTTTGATCATTTTATTCTCAGCTAAAATGCTACAAATCGAGGCTAACTTGAAGATGCGCAAATTCATCAAAAGTGCCGATGAACCATGGCCCTGTACATCTCAGTCGCCCGATTATTCAAGTAAGAGTCGTTCTCTTCAAACGTGTGCCGTCAAATGCTTTAACAGTCTTCAAATCAACTGTTTGAGATTTCAATACTAAAAAAATCAAAAACATGCGATATTTTCGGAAGGGTGGATTTTCTTTCATCTTCCATGGTTTTTGATCCGAAATGTGTTTCTTATTCTAAGAGAAGTAGGTGTCGACCACTTGTAAAAAGCACTTTTGAGTAATATGCTTGATCTGATGGAGTGTCAGCTTTGTCATGAAAGATAAAAAAAAACTTTACCCAACTTTGACATGAAACGCTAATTAATTTGTTATCTGTAAAATAAAATATGTCGAATTAATAATTTAGAGTATTTTTTCAGATATATGCCCAACTGAATTTGTCTACATGGGTACAGCTGAAGCTTGCTATAAACTGGACTATGGAAGCTGGAACTGGAATAATGCTAGACAACACTGTAATGATATTCAGCCAGGAAGATCTTTTTTAACTGTTATCAATTCTACTGCAAAAATATCTGCAACCACTTCTTATCTTACATTGAGTTCAAAACTAACAAGTATGACATTTTTTCTATTTGCAAATAACAATAATTAAAACACTCATTTAGATTATTATTTATTTATTTATTAAAAACAGTTCAAAGCTCATCTCATGACCACTTATATAAATTTGTGAAAGTATTGCAGTCAGAAAAATAGCGTGTAGATGAAGCGCAATTAAATAAAGCAATCATTTAATTAAGAAGTGGTTGTTGAAATCAACAGGGTTGGATTTAAAAGTAGTGTGCCTCGGTTTATTCTGACACAAGCATACTTCATATATATACATAGAATAAGTATATAGGAGAGAAACGAATTATCGCTCTGTATACGAAGAAACGATTTAGATCCTTTTGTCAAAACAAATGGATTGAAGAAATCAGCAGAGGAGTCAATCTCACGTGATCTACAATATATTTCTATCTCCATTGGTCATTCCACTTTCATTACTGAATTGCCTAATAATGTCGTTCTATTGGTGCGCTAGAAGGTTTTCAATTATTTGGAAAAATAGTTTTAAATTTTTCTTTTCATCGGCAAGTAAATTTATTTATTTAATTAAACCGATAAAACACTGCATAATACAAACCAAATACTATTGGTAGCGCTATATTTAGACAAATAGATGTACCGAAACTAAACAAATGAAACTTATTTCAAGTTTAAAAAAAAATTGTACATTTTTATAAATTTAAAAAATTTTTTTTATTTAATAATTTTTTTTCAATAAATTCCTATAATGTAGTTATTAATATGGTCTAAGTATTGAATTAAAATAAAATATTTTGTGAAAACATTCTCGTCAAAAATTGTCGGAAAGTTTCCCGAAACTTTCCGACAATTTTTCAGATACTTTTCGGAAATTTTAAACACTAAATATAAGTCGCCTATAAAACGATGCTAAAAAGTTTTTAGCCCCAGTCGTTAAGACTGGCGGAAGAGGTCAGCACCATGAAACCGAAAAAAGCTTTACTAAAATATTTTTGAACTTTTTTCTATTTTGTATGAGCTGCTTGTTATGTGGGGTCCTAATTAGAGAACAGCACTCGAGCGTAGTCGGACGTAGATGAAATATGCTATAGTCAGTGAATTTTTGTTTCTTGAACGAAAGCATTTGAGGAGAAGTCTTGACCTAAAAAATCCTATTTATGTACAACGGTAAGCCTTTTGAGTTCGTCAGTGAAAAATCTAAGCGACGTTGAAAAGTGGTTTGTTTTGACTTTGCCATAGCAATTGTCAATAGGTTGATATTTTATGGTTAAAACCCAAAAAAACCGGGTGTGCTAGCTAAATACAGCTTATTTTATAGCAAAACAAAGTTTTTTGTTTCATGACTATTATGTTATTTACTAAGATCTAGAAGCTACCTGTTTGAACGTTTATGATTCCTACCTTCAAACATGGCTTGGTGGACAACGATCTGATCCGAACAACTTAGGCACAGCTTTTGTTTGGAAGCCATTTGCTGGGGTTACCTATCCATTTGCTGGCATCACGAACTGGCATGGCACAGAACCTGACGCTTGGCAGGGCTCCACCCGAATGGAAGCGTGTTTGACCTACGTTGGCCAAACCTTGCTGTGGGGAGACTGTGATTGTCGCATTCTGAAGTGTGCTCTTTGCGAGTGTGTTCCCGAGTTGGATTAGAACTGATAAAAAACATGTTCTGCCAAGTAAAAGAATACTGTTTTTTTTCAATTTTTGGATTATATGAATTTATTGTTTGATGACATAAAAATTTGAGGTTTTTGTAATAGAATTGGTTTTCTTTAAATGAACTGAGAAAAGCAAAACTATGTAATTATTAATCATTTAAAGGAATTATATTTTTGTTATAATGCAGTAAAAATTCATGAGTAAGCAGTACTTAAATATCTCAAATACTTTTTTCTTAGTTCTCATCTAAACACTTTGTAATTATTCATTAAATTGAGTATTATTTAAATTATATCAATCAAAGCGATCCTTCATTTGTTACTTTTTCACTATTTGCCAGATGAGATGAGCAATTACGGAATGCTCGTTTTAGCTTTGTTCGTTCTATTTGAAAATCTTCTTTATTGATGTGACAATTTTGAATTTTTTTAACCATTTCTTGTTACTGTTTTTTAGTCGTATCTGCAATAAAATATTCTAATGCCAAACATTCAGTCAACTACGCCTTAGGTGCACGGTTTATTCCTAACAGTGGAAAAAAACTGGCAATTTGTGCTAGAAAACCAATCACAGTAAAAAAAACGTTTTTTTGGAGTTATAATTAAATTTTCATAAAAATTATTTATAATATTAAACTTAATTGAATATGGTTAAGAAGTTGCACAAACGGTGCCAATTTGTTACGTAACATTCTCAAAAGATTATTTTTTCAATTTGTCATTTAAAACTTTGAAAATTGTTTTATAATTTGTTATGTGGTTATATTTTATTAATCAAAACAATCATAATTGTTCCTTTTTCAATGTTTCCCCAGCTATGTTATTCGCTTACGGGAGATCCTTTCAAGTTTTGTTCGTTCTATTCCAGAATGTTGTGTATTGATCTGAGAGTTCTGTGTATTGTAACGATTTCTTGAAACTGCTATTTTAGTTGTATTATCAAAAGAGCATGCCAATACTGAACATCCAGACCACTGCGTTTTTGTTGTGTAGTTTATTCTTAACAATGGAAAAAGCTGGCATCTCGTGCAAAAAAACCATTAACAATAACAAAGCTTTTCCTCTTTGAGGTTTTCTTGTAGAAATCACAGAACTAAATTATCACGTTAATTATTTGTTAATTATTTGTAATTAATAAAGTTGCTTGAATAAAATTTCAGAATCTATTCTTATTTATTCATACACAAAGCTTTAATAGTGAAAACGATACACACAACATGAGCGCAACAAACCTCAAAGTACACATTCTCACTAGTTGAACAGTGTGCATAAAAATAACCAATCGTCAAGACGACAAGGTGTAAACAGTATCTTTTTACAAGATTATAGTAATAAAGGTGAATACAAGATTTCCAGCAATCCAGTTGTATCCTGGCCAAGTGCTAGAAAAATATTAATGCTGTTGAGGGTTAGGATTTATTAATTTACTTCGATAGATACTTTGAAATAGAAAGATAATTTTGATTCTCGTGTAAAGCTATTTGTCCTTTTTGAAATAGTATAAAATATACTGCATAGTTGAATAAACTAACAAACTTAAAAAAAAAACAATTGAAAACTAGCAAGATTATTCAGTTTTGGAAAAAATTTTTTGAGTGCGAGTACATACTTTTTGAAACATTTATTTTCCACTTATAAAGATTATCAAAAAAATTTATTTAATTCATTAAATTCAATTTTTGAAATTTATGCTAATTATTTTTTAAAGACACTACAGGTAAACATGTCAGTTTGGTACAGATACAAAGCTACAAGACTACTAATTATCTTGGTTATGATCCATTCAAACGTAGAAGCTACAACGAAAGGGCGCTACTTTGTTAAGTCGACAAACGAATCATGGCCGTGCATCTCTCAAGCACCGAATATCTCCGTAGAAAGCCCTTCACTCAGGCGATGTGCAAACTTGTGTTTCAATAATCGTATCATCAATTGTTTGAGATTTCAGTATTACCAGAACATTAAACTGTGCCATTTGTTCCAAAGTTGGGATCCTTTAAGCACTGGTAGGATCTCAGATAAAAACTGCTCAGCTTATTATAAACGTGGTTAGAATGTCATGTTGTTATCTCAACAAAAGACTTCTCAATATAAATGACAGCAATTGCATAAAATTGTTTTAATTTAAAAGTTTTAACTGTATTTTTTTTAATTTTAGATATATGCCCTCCCACGTTTCTTTACATGGCCGATGCCGGTTCTTGCTATAAACTCGAGTGCGGTAATTGGAATTGGTCGGATGCTAGGAAGCACTGCATTGACATTCAACCTAAAAGATCGTTTCTAATCGTCATTGATACTAAAGCAAAAACTGAAGCAGTCAACAGATATCTCACAACACTAACGGGTATGATGAATACATTTTTTATTACAATTATTTTTTTTCCAGTTTTATGTTGACCACTTTGTTTTCTTTTGATTCCAACAAAATTTTAAAATAAACAATTAAACTGCGTGTTCAACTGCAGTTTGTAAGTTAATATAATTATTCTAATTAAATTTAAAATATAAATCACAGACATCTATCATTTTGATTTTCCTGGTTTTGATAATTTCAGCGATTTGAAATAGTCAATGGTGCATTACACACTTTTTCAGCTATTTTTTGAAGCCGGTACAGTAAATTAATAAAAAAATCATTTAAATTGGTAATTAAATAAACTAAACTCTTTCAAATTACTGAAAAGGTATTTGTAAAACTCTTCGTAGCCAAAAATCCAGAATCTTACTGCTTCCGGGAAGTGGACTATTCCAGATCCATATGGCTTGGGGCTCAAAGACTAAATCCCAGCGATCTAACAACAAAATTTGCATGGAAACCTTTCCTCGACAACGTCAGCATCACCATCGGTCCTTATACCAACTGGGCTGGTGGACAACCAGACGCCTTCAACGGTCAGACATGGCTGGAAGCCTGTATGACTTATATCGGATCAAATTTTCAGTGGAACGATGCTTGTTGCTCCAATCTTAAATGTGCGTTGTGCGAGTCTATTCCGCAGATAGATTGAAACAATAAATTAATTATATACTATAATTTTAATTTATGAGCACAAGTTTTTAATCTTCATTATTGCTCTTCATTATGACACTTTTTCTTATTGTATGTATGTTTTATTCATTTACCTGAAGTAGTTTGTCTGCAAATCTTGCACAAATTGATTCCTGTGTTAAAATTATTTTGTGAAACGAAAGTTTTTCAATCATTCATTATCCAGACATTGTGAAGGCATAATCAATAGAAGGGGCCCGTCCTAATTTTTGGGGGCCCGGACCCACTGTGCCTTGATGGATCGGCATATCTGTTTATTACTTATTTGTTCAAGGTTCATTATTAATGTTTTTATATTATCAAATATTCGAAGACAAAAAACCAGTTATTAGTTCAGATAAACCCAAAAATAAGATTTGCATTTGACTGCTTTCACCAGTGTTTTATTTTTTAATACCATCATTATACATTTGTTTCTTCAGTAGTTTGTGGTTTTCACTGTACTGGCAAAACAAAAGCAATTTATTTGGTTCAAGAATTAAGCTATTGATCAACATCACCACTATCGGCAACATCATACCAGCACCACCATCATCAGCAGCAACAGCAGCACTGCTATCATCATTTTTACTTTAAATCTATCTTAAAGAATGCATTGAAAATAAAACTATTGTTATGATTCAATCGTTTTTTTTCCATTCAGACATTTATTTTTCTAGAAAATAAAATAATAATATTTTAAAACTTAAACTTAGAAACAGTATTTTATTTTCAATAAAGTTTCTTTTTTGTATAGACTGCAAGTTAAAACTTTAGAAACTGTTCATACAACTGTTATGAACAGTTTTTCAAAACAACAGATTGACGCGGTTCACCATTCAACAGCTTGTTACTGAATGAATTTTAACTTGAACAGAGAAGTTTGTTATAAAAAAATAATAACTGGAAATATTTTAAAAGTAAATTCGATATAATTTAAGGTATAAATTGCCAGATCGTTGAATTTCAATGTTGTTAGTTGAACAGTGTCTAATAATTTCCAGGCTGTTTCTTAGATGTTATCTGAAGAATTGTTTGCTCATTTACGGCGTATGTTTTTATGTAAAATATCTGCAATTTTTATTGTTATAATAGTATTTTGAACTTTAATAAACATAATTTGAACTTTTAACTTTTACAGTATTTGCATAAAACTTGCGTTTAATGGCCTGGTACGAATACAACTTCAAACTGTACCTTATAATTTTTATTGTCGTTTATAAAAACATTGAAGCTACTGTAAATGTACGGAATTTCATAAAAGATAATCAGGAGCCGTGGCCATGTATTGCTGAATCTCCGGCTTTCTCAGTTCAAAGTTGTTCCATTAGAAGCTGTGCTGTGGAGTGTTTAAAAAATGGTTTTGTAAATTGTTTAAGATTTCAATATTACAAAAACAAACAACAATGTCATATTTTTGGTAGCTGGAATCCTTTTAACAAAACAAGAATTTTAGACATAAACTGCTTGGCTTTTTACAAAAATGGTAAACATTTGTAATATTGATTATAATATTTGTAATATGATATATGTCTAAAAACTCATTAAAACGCACACCAAAAACTGATTTCCAAATTATAAAACCAAACCAAAATGCTATTTTTCTTTAGATTTATGCCCACCAACTTTTATTTACATGGCTGAAGCAGGATCTTGTTACAAACTGGAGTACGGTCAGTGGAATTGGTATGATGCTAGAAAACACTGTAATGATATTCTACCTGGAAAATCATTTTTAACTGTTATTGATACTAAAGCAAAGAATGATGCAACGTACAATTACTTGCTTACTTTAGAGTGTAAGTTTTTTTCCAAGTGTTTCTAAAAAAATCCTAGTATTATACAATTTTCTAAAATTCTTTAATTTGTAAGTTAATTTTGTTTGCCTCTAAAGCGTTTTTACACTTTGCATTATCATTATATTTATGTCCATTAAATGTCAGTGCGTGTGTTTTATTAATTGATATATCAAAGGTTCTACTAACTAACTAGCTGTTAAGATATCACGCTTTTTTAAAAACATATTTTGGCATATTGCCTTTCTTCAAAACTACAAATGTTAGTGAAACTAGTTTAATTATTATTTACTAGAACATGATTGAGCAATTTTATTATTAACTTTTTCTACAGCATTTAATTTAATTTGTTCAAATTATCTCACAGCAGGAACCCGAGAATCTTATTGTTTCAATGTAATTGACGACTCCAAACTTATCTGGCTTGGAGCTCAAAGACTGATTCCAAATAATCTGAATTCAATGTTCGTATGGAAACCATTTGTTGACGACATCAGTTTTGACATAGGTCCTTATTCTAACTGGTTGCCAGGACAGCCAGACGCTTGGAATGGCTATAACTGGATGGAAGCTTGCTTGACGTATATAGGCTCTGCTTTCCTATGGGACGATGCCAGATGTGCAAACGCCAAGTGTGCTCTGTGTGAAGCTTTTCCAAAAGTTGATTGAAACTCTAAGCAGAGAGACAATTTAGTTGAAACAACAAAATTAAACAGTTAAAATATTTTACAAAGATTATTTAAACAATTAAAATTGATAACAAAAAATTATTTAATTTTATATTTCAAGATTTGTAGAAGATATTGAAAAACGGCAAATTTATGTTGTCTGTATTTTTTCATTAAAATTGTAATCATTATCGCATATACAAACATTTGTTTTTACATATGCTAAAGTTGTTATCTGAGATTTGTTTTTAAGTTTCTGTTTTTTCAGTATTTAAGCTCGAGTGGCCAATGTGAAACAATCTTTTGTTTAATTTTAGCTTTTTAAAAATTTCTGGTTTTGTATTGTTTTTTGCAAAATTGTTTTAAATTGGTGTTAAACAATATTAAAAAATTAAAATCCGTTAGAAATATTATTCGCGTTTTATTTTTTATGATATTTTAAAATTTTAATAATTTACTTTGGTTTTGCTGCACATTTTAATATCAAAACTCTGTTGTATTTTTTTAATTTTCATTACTAGCTGCACTAGTATTTTTCTTGTCAATGAGAAAACGCTAAGGTAAGAAACTTTGTTTACAAATATAGTTTAAAAAAAAATTTATCAACTATTTTCACTGGTAAAAATAATTAAAAAACAACCGGTTTTTATCAAAATAATTTTAAATCTCTTATCTATTTCTAGAAATTTATTTTGTGTTATCGTTGACATTTACACCAAATCTGTAGTAACAGTTAACACTGATGTGCACGAAGATTTGTGTGTAAATAATTATAATTGCTCACTATTTTATATTTTTGGACACCCTCTCATTGTCATGCCAGTCATACCCAACAGAGCCTGAAACAGTTTGAGCCTACGACATCTCACAATTTTACAGGTCACCAGCTTACCTAAGTTTTTTCATAAAAAAATATTTATCGCAACTCAAGCAACAAACTTGAGCAAATTTTTTTTTAATCAATGAAACTGATGAGTTGTACGTAAAATGGCATCAAAACTTGAATGTAGAGAACAATTCGTTTCAAACTAACTGACAATTGTATTTATCGAATTTCCAACTAGATCTTGTTTTTTATTGTGTTTCGTTGGAAACTGTTTTGTTTTTCAAAATAATTTTATAAATTAATTAAGAGCAAGCTGGAACGGTAAAGCGGTAAAGCAACCGGGAGCGGGAAAAGTAAAAGAGACCGGAGCCGGGAAAGCGACCGTGAGCAGAAATGCGACCAGGAGTGAGAAAGCGACCTGGAACGGGAAAGCAAGCAGTTAAGGAAACGGGAGCCAGAGAGAAAAACGATAAAAACCCTTTAAAATCCCCGGGCAACGCCGGGTAACCCAGCTAGTAATTTTATAAATTAATTGTCTTTTGTGAAACAAAATCTACTCAAAAATATTTGTTGATCAAAATACAAAACATTTCAGTTAAAAAACAAGATAAATGTTTTGCAGTGATTTCATGCAGCAAGATCCAGCATTACGTTTATAATACGTTGAATTATAAGCAATTATTTTAGTGATGCTTAAACAATTTAAACAAAAATAAATTAAAATCATTTTAATCTAGTGAACAATTTCTTACTCTGAAATGCACATAAAAGCTATAATTAAATAATAAAGTTCACAGCGTTCACAGTGTCAGAATTATTAAGTGTGAAGTTCGTTTGAAACAGTGCTGCAATGCCATGTTTTTTTACATGAACAACAATAGACTTGTTTCATGATGGTTAATTATTTAACGTTTTTCCAATGAAATAATTCACTTTTATTTGCTTCCACGAAAAGCAGTTTTTGTAATAAAAAGAACATTTGAAAAAATATTATATTGCTAGGCAAAACAATTAACTGTTTTTCGTTGCAACAAACACTTCAATGAAACAAATTTATTTTATTTTTAACGTAATTTATAGTATATATTAAACGGTTTAAATAATTTTTGAAAAAAAAATACTGCGAACGTCATTTCAGAATTTTCTGTTTATCTTCATGTTTTCAAAGGATCTTTGATTAATATTTAAAGTTCTCAATTCAAAAGCTAAAGTAAGTTAAAATAATTTTCTACTATTGATTTAGTATTTTTTTAGTTTTAACTCTAAAAAGCTGCAAGTCAAACTTGTTATTTGCCACAAATCGCTACGCTTAACAAAGTATTTCAGTAAAAATAAAAAGTTTAATTTATTAAGAAGCCTGTCCAACAGAATTCCAATTAAATTTAACTTTACCACAAACTTATTGAACTCATTTTCTGCAGCCCCTAAGAAATATTTGTTGGAAAATAATTTTTTAAACAAATACCTTCGAAGTTGTTTGAAAATTATTTGAAAACGTATCGACGTCTATCCACTTGATAGTACTTTTGATTTCTTTCCACTCCTGTCATCAGTGAATTTTGGAAAACCAAATGTGTATTAAATATGTAACTGTTGTTTTATTATTACTGTGTGTAACAAAAAAATTTTTTTATTTTATTAAAATTATAATTTTTGAACCGGTTTTTATAACTTTCAGATACCACAATATTTCCATAAATTTTAAGCTTGATGGCCTGGTACAAGTACAACTTTAAACTCTACCTATTATTTTTCATGTCCGTTGAAACATGCGTTGGCGCTACAGTAAAGGAACGGAATTTTCTCAAAGATAACCAAGAAGAGTGGCCTTGTATCTCTGAATCTCCAACGTTCTCAGTTATAAGTCGTTCGATTAGAAGTTGTGCAGTGGAATGTTTTAAAAGTACTTCATTGAAATGTTTGAGATTTCAATATTACAAGAACACAAAACAATGCCACATGTTTAAAAGCTGGGATCCCTTAAACACGA
The DNA here is from genome assembly GCA_963978895.1 of Erpobdella octoculata. Lineage (NCBI taxonomy): Eukaryota > Metazoa > Annelida > Clitellata > Hirudinida > Erpobdellidae > Erpobdella > Erpobdella octoculata. The sequence goes on along the minus strand of OZ022243.1, from coordinate 1,422,927 downwards.
CCAGAATTTTGGACATAAACTGTTTGGCTTTTTACAAACGTGGTAAAGTAATGTTGTTTTTGTTTATAAAACCATTATGACATATATTAGAAATTAAACGCAAACTATAAACTGACTTTTTTTTTTTAGATTTATGCCCACCAACATTTATTTACATGGCTGAAGCAGGATCTTGTTACAAACTGGAGTACGGTCAATGGAATTGGTATGATGCTAGAAAGCACTGTAATGATATTCTACCTGGAAAATCATTCTTAACTGTTATTGATACTGAAGCAAAGAATGATGCAACGTACAAATACTTGCTGACGTTAATGTGTAAGTTAATTTTATTCACGTTTAAATTGTTTTTACACTTTCTATTACCAGTATATTTATGTTTATTAAATATCAGTGCTTGTTTTAACAAATGCTATAATAAAGGTTTAATTAACTAACTAGCTGTTAAGATATAAAAACCGAACGCAAGCTATGGAGTTGCCTAGTATACGTTGAAATAAAAAAACTTAATTATTAGAATAATTTGGATAATTTTTTCACTGAAGTTTAAATATACATTTATTTGTTTTTATTTTATCTCATTCACTTCGCGGTTTTTAAAAAACCTTTTGATTTATCGCCTTTCTTCAAAACTACATAATTTAGTAAATCTAATTTATTTATTAATAACTAAAAGATGATTTAACAATTCTGTTAATAAAATGTTTTACAGCATTCAGTTTAATTTGTTTAAATTATCTAACAGCAAAAAGCCCGGAATTAAATTGTTTCAATGCCTTTGAGTACTCCAAACTTATCTGGCTTGGAGCTCAAAGACTGGATCCAAATGATCTAAATACAAGTTTTGTATGGAAACCATTTGTTGACAACATCAGCTTCGACATAGGTCCTTATTCTAACTGGCTGCCAGGACAACCAGACGCATGTGGAGGTTATGACTGGATGGAAGCTTGCTTGACGTATATAGAACATGCTTTCCTATGGGAAGACTCCAGATGTGCAAACGCTAAATGCGCTTTTTGCGAGTCTTTTCCACAACTAAATTGAAACTCCAAAATATTAGACATTTTAGATGTAATAGAAAAGTTCTTTAAACAATTTATATTTCTTATAAAAATATTCAAACAATGTAGATATAGAACAAAAAATTGTTATCTATGTATTTAGAATTTTGCAAAATTTATTGACAATTTACAAACTAATGTTGTCTGTATTTCTTATCAAAATTGTCATCATCACAGCAGTTATCAACATTTGTTTCTAAATGTAGTAAAGTTGTAATTTTCTTATCTGAATTTTGATTTTAACTGTTTAGTGATTTAGTGCATGAACGTAATTGGACAAAGTGGAACAATCTTTAGTTTGTTTTTGGTACTTCCTAAAGATTTCTGTTTTTTGCGCAATTGTTCTATGTATATGTTTTTATGCAGTAATGTTTAATTAGTTATAATTTAAAAGTCGATCTGTAATTTATTTAATTGTTTCGTTCCATAAAATAAACAAAGTCTCATACAGTTTGACGTTTATGAGAAAATGCCAATAGAAAACAATTTGTAACATATGTGGTTTTAAACACAATTTATCAACTGTTTTCATTGTTAAAAAAACAGGAATGGCAAGCAAAATTAATTAAAATTATTTTTATAATCTGATTAATTTTTGATAATTTATTCAATTTGTATTATCGTTGACATTTGCGCCAAATCTGTAACAACAGTTAGCTGAAAACCTTGAGGTGCGCGATGAGTTGTGTTTAAGATAATTATAATTGCTTAGTGTTTTATATGTATGGGCACCCATTCATTGCCAAACCCAATAACGCCAGCAACAGTTTGTGCATACGACATCCCATTTACCTGTCAGCCGCTTGCTATCGTTTTTCTCAAAAAACATTTTTTATCGCAACACAAGCAACAAAACGCAGAATTACAATTTGAAACCAGTGAAACTAATATATGGCATCAAAACTTAAATGTACATCATGATTCTGATCATCTTCATCATCCTCATCATCATCATCTTTATAATCATCATCATCATCATCATTATCCTCATCATCATCATGGTCATCATCGTCATCGTCATCGTCATCGTCATCGTCATCGTCATCGTCATCGTCATCGTCATCGTCATCGTCATCGTCATCGTCATCGTCGTCGTCGTCATCGTCATCGTCATCATCATCATTAGATTTGTTGCAAACCTATCTTAAAAATAAATTTAATGGACGTTGATGTATTAAAAAAACGTTTTTTTACTCAATCGCCGTTTAATTTCAAGGTTTTCTTCTTGTAAATTTAAAAAAAACTTTAAAACTTAAAAATTTAATTCATGTTTCAAATTTTTTATAAATTGCAAATTGAAGTTTTTAAAATTTTCATAAAATTGGAATAGAGCAGTTTTCAAAACGAAGGGTTAATTCAATGCCCCGATCAAATGCTTTTTAGTTGAAAAATTTACTTTGAAAAATTTACATTCCGTTTTAGTACATAAACAAATTGAGCGGTTCTGCTCTACAACTTATTTCAGCACATAATAAAATATAAAATTAAAACATTTATGTGAGTCTGTGCTGTCTTTGATATTGTTAATAATAAACGTAAACGTAATTTCAAGAAAACGCTTTATTTGAAACTTATTTCATAGTTTCAAACAACACTAACAATATTATACATGTATACTTTTGTATACTCTTTTTAGACTGCATACCATTTTTTATTTCAGCTAAAACATTACTCACATAAAACCCAGACTGAGATGACCTGGTACAAGTATAACTTCCAACTGTACTTATTACTTGTCATTATCGTAGTAGAACCAAGCGTTGAAGCCACAATGAAAGTACGAAACTTCATCAGAGACATTCAAGACTCGTGGCCCTGTGTCTCAGAATCACCGGCGTTCTCTGTTCAAACTCGTTCCCTTAGAAGCTGTGCCGTGGAATGTTTCAAACACAATTTTGTAAATTGTTTGAGGTTTCAATATTACAAAAACAATCAACAATGTCATATATTTAGTAACTGGGATCCTTTAAACACAAACAGAATTTTGGACATGAATTGTTTGGCTTTTTACAAAAGTGGTAAAATGAGTTATTTTTGTTTTTGAAACCATTTTTAAAATGTAATGGAAATAAAACGAAAACCATAAATTAACTTATTTTTCTGTTTAGATTTATGCCCACCAACATTTATTTACATGGCTGAAGCAGGATCTTGTTACAAACTGGAGTACGGTCAGTGGAATTGGTATGATGCTAGGAAACACTGTAATGATATTCTACCTGGAAAATCATTTTTAACTGTTATTGATACCACAGCCAGGAATGACGCAACGTATAATTACTTATTGACGTTGATGCGTAAGTCATTTTTTTTCTTAGCACATTTCAAGTATTTTCAGTGATTTCCCTAAAGATAATTTTCATCATAGCAATTGTTACATGAAACTAATTGAATTTTTTATTCAATAGACTTGCTACGAGACAAATTGCAAGACGTTTTAGTCTAGTGGGTTAGACACTGGCTCAGATATAGGGCACATTTTGGTTCGATTCCATGGTTAGGCACGTAATCTCCTTGAGCAAGGAACTAACTTGCATGGGCTCAGTCAGCTCATCTTTTAGTGGTCGATAAATAAATGCTAACTTCGGATGTGGGTTAAAATTCTTTGTGTTAACTAATTTAATTTAATTCGATTTATTTTAATTTTGTACAGCCGAAACTCCAGAATGCTATTGTTTTAATGCAATTGACAGCGCTAAACATATCTGGCTTGGAGCTCAAAGATTGAATCCAAATAATCTGAATACAAGTTTTGTATGGAAACCATTTGTTGACGATATCAGCTTTGACATAGGTCCTTATTCTAACTGGCTGCCAGGACATCCATACGCTTGGAATGGCTATAACTGGATGGAAGCTTGCTTGACGTATATAGGCTCGGCTTTCCAATGGGATGACGCAACATGTGCAAACGCCAAGTGTGCTCTGTGTGAAGCTTTCCCAAATGTTGATTGAAACTCTAAACAAGTTCATATAGAAGTAACATGATTGATTAAAGTTGTTTCTAAATCTTTGGAAACAATAATGAATTACAGATATTGAGAAAAGTAGGATGTTTTGAAGTATACTTTGTTTGAATAATAGATAAAAAAATTATTACTACTGATAACAATGTAGTTTGTATAATCAAATAGCGATTGCTTTACATGTTGTAACATTAAACTATCGTTAAGGCTTAGAAAGTCGTTTCTTCATCATCACAGCCAATTAGATTTTACTGGATTTTTCTAAATCCTTATCATTAACGTCATCATCACCGTCATCGTCATCGTCACCATGATCATGATCATCATCTTCATCGTCATCGTCATCATGATCATGATCATCATCGTCATTATAAAAAAAATATTACAACTGTATATATAAAACCATTACCGGTTACGGTTGCGAAAACGCAACGTCAACTTTCGTATTTTTTGCGTTGCTATAGTTCTTTGATTATTTGTATAATTTGTATAATCAAATAGCGATTGCTTTACATGTTGTAACATTAAACTATCGTTACGGTTTAGAATGTAATCATCATCACAGCAAACTCAATTTTACAGGATTTTTGTCTAAGTCATAATCATCGTCATCATCATCACCATCGTCATCGTCATCGTCATCATGATCATGATCATCATCGTCATCGTCATCATGATCATCATCATCATCGTCATCATCACTGTCATCGTCATCGTCATCTTCATCTTCATCGTCATCGTCATCGTCATCATGATCATGATCATCATCGTCATCATCGTCATCATCATCATCCTTATCATCATCATCATCATCACCACCACCACCACCACCATCATCATCATCACCACCACCACCACCATCATCATCATCATCATCATCATCATCATCATCATCATCATCATCATCATCATCACCATCATCATTGTCGTCGATGCCGTCGTCGTCTTCATCGTCGTCACCACGTTTTTAAATATATCTATTTGCACATGGGCTAAAATTACTTTTATTTGTCAATCTGAAAATTATTTTCAACAGCTAAGTTTTCCAGTGTTTAGAATGATTTTTTTGTTTTATTTTCGTTTTTAAAAACAGAAATTTTTATTTTATTTTTCCATATTTTGTTTGCTTTATTCAAATATATAAATTTAATTACAAACATTACTTTATCATTCTGTTAGAATTTCATAGAAGTAATTTTGTTTTCTTCGGCTTTGGAATAAAGGTCTATTCTGTGATGTATTTAAATCATTTAAACATTTAATCATTTAATCATTTAAACATTTAAACTGGTAATATTTTTTGGTCATTTAACTAAAAACCGTGGAAGTGCGATTCTCTTCTGGTAAATATAGTTCTTAAACCCAACTCATCAACTAATATTCAGTTGGTAATAATATTTGAGAAACTGGTGATGTCAAATAAATAAATGAATTTCAGTGTTGATAATGATATTTAGATGAACCAGGAAACAATTTATGTTTTCAACGGTTCCCACAATTAGGATGCATAATCCTCAAACATGAATTAGTCATCGTCATCATCATCATCATCATCATCATCGTCGTCGTCGTCGTCTTCATCGTCGTCGTCGTCTTCATCATCATCATCATCGTCATTTTTATTAGAGCCGAAATAAGAAACAGCAGATAGTGCAAATTTATATTTAGCAAATTTTAATTTCATTCATTTACGACACCATTACGCGGAATTTTGACGCCATTTAAGTGCTTAAAAAACGCATTACATGTGCATTTGCAATCAAAAGTTACTTTTTTCAATTCAACTATTGTTTTTTAATTTCAAAGTTCAACCGACTGAAAAGAATAGAAAAATGAATTCCTATTTAAATCGAAACTCACAAACCAAAGACGCATTATTTAGCACATCTGATCAGTTTTAAAGCTTTGATATCAAATTAGATCAAATGAATTTGAAAAATCAGTTTAAAATTAATTTTGCAGTGTTATTTACTGAAATTGGAGCGGTGTTGCTAGTGAATGCAAGTCTCAAAGAACGCTATTTCATCAAGGACACCACAGAAGTTCTGCCATGCATTTCTGATCCTCCAAGAGCTTCAATTCAAACTCGTTCTCTAAGTAATTGTGCAACTGAATGCGTCACTAATCTTCAAATCAATTGTTTGAAATTTCAATATCATCAGAACACGCATTTCTGTCATTTATTTGATTATGGAAGTTTTTCTTCGACAACCGGGAAAGTTAGTGACCCAACCTGTGTGGCTTACAACAAAAAAGGTGAAAATTTTATCTTATTTTAGATGAATTAAAACTCTTTTTTGTTCTCTATGAGTAAAACTTTTAATAAAATTTTATTACAAGTTGTTTTAAATCTTAAGGTGGGCCTGCTAATATTGATATAACTGCTAACGACAAAGCTTTATAGTAAAGAACTAGATTGTCATATTGTAGTTTTTATTTGTTAAATCAAATAATAAAATGCGTGAAAAATAAATATTTAATAATTAAGTAAAATTTGTGGGTTGATTAGATATTTGTCCACTGCTGTTTCTGCACAATTCTACTGCAAAGTCCTGCTACAAATTAGAACATGGAAACTGGATTTGGTCAGATGCCAGGAAGCACTGCAATGATATTCAACGTGGAAAATCATTTCTCACTGTAGCCGAGACTCAAATTAAAAATCAAGCTTCGATCGAATATCTTCAGTCTTTTTCGGGTATTTAATTTTATTTAGTTTTTAAATTGAATTCAGCGTTAAATAGAATGCTTTGGCTAAGTTAATTTACTTGTTACTACGTCACTTGTTTAAACTTTATTGGTGTAGTATTAGAGATAACTCTAACTAAAATGCACTTCTATTAATTGAAACGTTCTCTTAAATTGTATTACATGATTTAAAACAACACAAAAACTAATTTCTATTTTTAATAACGGTATAAACATTTTTAAAGTAAACGATATAGAATCACAATGCCTGAAAGTGGTTGACTATTCGCATCAAATTTGGATTGGAGCTCAAAGAATTGATCCAAACGATTTGAATACGGATTTTGTATGGAAACCATTTCCGGATGTTTCTATTCCATTCAATCTGACCAGCAATTGGGGATTTAACCAACCAGATAAATTTCAAGGAATTAGTAGAATGGAATCTTGTTTAACCTATGACAGTAGTCCTGCATTCCAATGGAATGATGCACCGTGTTCTGTCTTGAGATGTGCCTTTTGCGAAGCTTATCCAAATTTAGATTAACATCAATCATTTCATAGTACACAATTTTACACTAAAAGTGTTCTGCACTAGTTCGCTTTAGCTGTTGATTGTTTATGCCAGTTACTATTATAGATTAAAAAAAGTATGTTATTATCTGTAGAATGTAGTTTTGTTTTTAGAGGTACATTTAATAAAAACCTTTCAAAGATAAGTTTGTAAAGTTGTTTTAGTTTAGCTCAACCAAAAGTAATAGTCTTTTATTTTAATAGAATTATATTCCGTGTTTTCTGTTTTAAGATGCGCTTTTTGCAAAACTCACCTATATTTAGATTTGCGTCAATCATCTCAATTTAACCAATTTCACTTTACAAGTGTTGTGTTTTGGGCGGCTCAGTCGAATGTCTTGGCTTTATTGTTTTTATTTTATCTAATTAATATGCTTATATGTTTCTGTGTTTTGTATGTTATTCACTATCTAAAAACTCAATAAAACATTGTCTCGTTAGATTCTAATTTTTGCCTTTTAAGGTAGATGCTAAATCACATTCAAATGAACGGTTGTCATTTTGTTTTAGTTTAAAACTATTATTGTTTCTGGAAAGAAGTAATCAATACTAATCTTTAAAAATCCAATTTGTCTGTTACTTAGAAGTAATTGATTTTTCGAAAGCACTTATTTTTCCATGTATCGATTAGCTATGATGCTGCAGATAACAATTTGAAAATAAAGAATTGGATAAAATTAATTTAAATAATTAAAAAAAATTACCATAATTTAAATTGAAACGAATGATTCCATTAAAAATTTTAATAGAATTTGTTTTTATTGTTTACAACAAAAGTGTCAATTTAAAATAAAAAAATTATCTCAGTAACAATTATGTATTACTAAAAATTACATTAATTTTCTAGTCTTGAAAGTGAATGTGCAACTGTATTCTAAAACTCGAGAATAAGATTAGCAAAGTAGTACAATTTAGTTTTTGTTTTGCTAAAACTAAAACCCCATTAGCTAATTATTGTACTTATTTTTCAATTCCTACTTTTGCATTCAAAAGATCTTTCTCCGGAAACCGATCTGTTATAAGAAATTGTGTATAGAAAAAGAATCGTTGTAGATTTGTATTTCTTGAAATACACAGCAATAATGAAAGTGTTAAATACAATCTCTGATATAAAACAAAATGATTATTGAACATTTCATTCTTTCTTTCAATAGAAGTTATAAAAATTTAAATCGAATTTCATTAATATGAATCTAAAATTATTAAATATTGCTGAGTACGCATTGGTTGTTACCTTATTATCATTGCTGTTGTTTGTGAACGCCATTCAAAGAGGACGTTATTTCATCAAGAACACAAAAGATCCTTCTTGCATTTCTGATCCTCCAAGAATTTCAATTCAAACTCGTTCTCCTATAAAATGTGCTAATGAGTGTTTTAACAATCAGCAAATAAATTGTTTAAGATTCCAATATTATCAAAAACACACAAAATTGTCATTTATTTGATTATGGATTGTTTTTAACAAATTTGAAATCTAGTTCACGGAATTGTACTGCTTACTACAAAAAAGGTAAAATAAACACGTTTTCTAACTAGTTAAATATTCAATAATTTTACCATTTTTGGTTACATTAACAAAATAAAAAATAACAAAAATTAATTTAAGAAGAATTTTTAAAAACATATTAAAGATTTTTATAATGTTCTCTTCAGATTGTTGCCCACCGAAGTTTTTCTACAATTCTACCGTAAAATCTTGCTACAAACTGGAGTATGGAAACTGGAATTGGTCGGATGGAAGAAAACATTGCACTGACATTCAACCTGGTAGATCCTTCCTTACTGTCATTAATACTAAAGAAAAGTGTTATGCTTCGAATAACTATCTGATGTCTTTTTCAAGTATGTTTTTTTGCAAGTCCAAAAAATAATTTTTAGAAATGACTCAGCAATTGGATTCTAAACAATTGTCAAATTTAGTAAATCTTGAATGAATGTAGAACAATTGAGAACAAAATATAAAACAAAATATAAAAGTTTTCAGTTTTTCTTCAATTAAAATAATAAATCAAATATAAAAAAATATGAAACAACTGGGATAATAACAAGTAACGTTACAAATCTTGAGCGTGATGTGGTGGTGCAAATGTTTTATAATGACTTTATTATTGTTTTTATTCATAGCTGATAGTTGAGACCATTTAAAAAACGTATTTGTACAAAATTGAGTTTTATCAGGTTTTTATGTTTTTTTAAGGGAATGATCTAGAAGCACAATGTATAGATGTGGTAGATTATTCACGTCTTATTTGGCTTGGAGGCCAAAGAATTGATCCGAATGACTTGAACACTACATTTATTTGGAAACTTTTCTCAAATATTTATCTTCCATTTAACTTTGAAAACTGGGCACAAAATCAACCAGATAATTACGAAGGCACCAAAAGAATGGAATCTTGTTTAACTTACTCATTCCCAGGTTTTTAGTGGAACGATGCCCCGTGTTCGATCTTGAGATGCGCTTTGTGCGAAGCATTTCCTAACTTAGAATAAGGTCGATCATCTTACAATCATATAATGTAAAACGTGGCTGAATAAAAGCGTTTTAAAATTTTAGATGCTAGACCATGGTTGTTTTGTTATGCATGGTTCTTTTTTTTATGACAAATAGTTGTAGATGCCAGGTGCATTCCAACTGCTCCATAAATATCAGTTACTGATATAAGTTTTTCCACTCGGTTTTTGCAATGTAAAATGACAGCTCATGGTAATTAGCTTTGCTCCATAAAAAATGTTTATATAATGATGAAACAGGCAAGTTGTTTAACTGTACGCTTGGCCTTTTGGCTTGCCTCCAAGTGAGTCAATTTAAAAAAACTCAATAGCTAACTCAAGGAATAAATTATTCCAGACAGTAGGCGCGGCATGACAAAACGTTCTGTCTGCAAAAGCCGTCCTCGAGCAATCAATGTTAAAGTTATTAATTCTACTGTTTGATCTCAGTTCTCTTGCAGACGTGCTGATCTTAAGTAGATCATAAAGAATTCCTGGTTGTCGAGTGGTCAAAATTTTAAAAGTTAGCAGAGCTTAGTGAGCGACAGCCAGTGCAATAGTGCAAGTACTGGGGTGATGTGTTCGGATCGTCTAGTGCCAGTTACAATTCGTGCCAAAGAGTTCTGAATGCGTTGTAGTTTTTGAATGTTTGAGGCTGAAGTACCATAAAGGATTGAGTTGCAGTAGTCGAGACGAGAACCAATCATTGCACTCGAGATAGATAGAGCGACGTTTTTTGAAATACGTTTTCTAATACGTCTCAGAGCTTTTGTGTGGAAGTGAGCCACTTTGCAAAAGCTATTGACATGAGCATTGAAAGTTAGCGTGTCGTCAATGATTACGCCAATGATTATGTTTGTGTAAGTATTAGTGTATGGTATTTGGTAGCAACACATTTTTAGGCTGGTATTGATATTGGTATGGTCAATGATTACGCCAATGATTATGTTTGTGGAAGTATAAGTGTTTGGTATTTGGTAGCAATACATTTTTAGGCTGCTATAAATATTTGCCCATATTTCTTTTCTGCTGGAGTGAGAGCTCTACTAGCGTGTGCAATTGCCTTTTCTGTTACATCACTATATCTGTGCGATATCACTGCTCCAATGCCGTATTCTGATGCGTCGACTGCAACTACAATTGGTTGGTTGGGGTTGTAATAGGTTAACAGAAGGTCGGATAAAAACATTTTGTTAGTTTCGTCAAATGCCCATTGACAGCTTTCAGACCACTGGAACACATTCTTTTTTTAAAAGGCGTCTAGTTGTGCTCTTAGATTTCTCATTCGTAATACAAATGAGCTGTTATAACTGATCAGTCCAAGAAAAGTACGGACCTGTCCAACATCTTTGGGTGGAGGCATATGAATTATTGCATCGATTTTTTTGGGCTCGGGACAACGGCCTGCAGCTGATATTACATTTCCCAAGTACGTAATTTCCGTCATTAACAAATGGCATTTTTCAATTCTAATCCGGAAGCCATAATTTAAAATTCGGTCAAATAAAGCCTCTAAGTTCGTGTTGTGTTCCTCTATTGTCCGTCCCGAGACGATGACATCATCTAAATAGGCGGCAGCGCCATCTAGACCAGTAATCACAGTATCTATGATTTGTTGAAAAATACCTGGTGCTGATTTCACACCAAATGGTAAACGGTTATAACGAAACAAACCTTTATGAATGTTGATTGTTAAAAATTCTTTACATTCTTCCGTCACTTCTACTTGATGGTATGCTTATGCAAAATCTATATGGGAGAAAACTGTCCCTCCATTCATTGAAGCTGCCGATTATTGATGGAGATTGTAAGAAATGAAAAGCTGGAACGACAAATTAAACAAAAATGTCATCCTTTTTGTTACTATAAAACAGCAAGATTTAAAATAAGTATAATCAACAAAAACTTAGTTGTCCAACCAGAGCTGGCTCTTGTGTGCGATAGAATAAATTAGGCGCTTTTTTAATTCCAATATTTTGCGCCTTTTCTGTTTCTACTTCATACACGCTACAAGCCGGTTCTGTGTCCAACGTCAATGTACATTGTGTTAAACGTCATTGCACATTGTTTTAAACGTCAGCATATACATTGTGTTAAACGTCAATCTACATTGTGTTAAACGTCAGTTATACATTTTGTTAAATGTCAGCTATACATTGTGTTCAATGTCAATGTTATTTTTTTTAAGCTGGTTTCCATAAAACCTTAAACCAAAATTTTGATTTTAGTTATGTAAACAAACAGTTTGTTGATGTTTTAACTATAGTTAATGTAATGTAAACACACAGTTTGTTGATATTGTAACTATAGTTAATGTTATGTAAGCAAACAGTTTGTTGATGTTGTAACTATAGTTAATGTTATGTAAGCAAACAGTTTGTTGATGTTGTACCTATAGTATAAAAACTTAGTAAAATTTTGTAAAATCTGTTGTTTTTGTTTTTGAAAACGTATAACTTTTTGAGTGAATTTTGATTTTTTAAACTTTACATCGAAGCAGTTTAATTTTTTGAGAAAAAAAATAAACAGAAATTTTTTTAGTATTAAACAAGATACAAATTCAAAAATTGAGAACTTATTATTTCACGGTTTTATAACGTAAAAGAAGCAATATGAACCTGTATATACAGGGCTCAATTAAAATTACAACAATTTGGATTTTTTTTTTATTAGCAAAAATTACAATTGTCACAGCAAGAGGACGTTATTTCGTCAAAGACACAAAAGATTTTTCTTGCATTTCTGATCCTCCAAAGGTTTCAGTTCAAACTCGATCTCTTAGAAGATGCGCTAATGAATGTTTTAACAATTTAAAAATAAATTGTTTGAGATTTCAATATTATCAGAACACAAAAATTTGTCATTTATTTGATTATGGAAGCTTTTCAACAACTCCAACACAAAATGTCCCAAATTGTGTAGCTTATTACAAAAAAAGTAAACATTTTGTTTTCATTTATTCTAATAGTGTATAAATGTATAAATGTATAGATTTTGGTTTTTACCTAAATTTTTTCATTGATAGGATTATTTTTTAATTAACTTTTTCAAATTTTATTTTAACAGAGGTATAAAAAATTTAAAAAATAATTTGGTTTGATTTTTTAGCACTGATATTTGTTTGTTAACATTGAACATATAACTAATTGATAATTTATTTTTATCTATGTTTGCATTTTTAAAGATATTTGTCCACAATCATTCCTGCACAATGCAACCGTAAAATCCTGCTACAAACTAGAATATGGAAACTGGAATTGGTTGGAAGCTAGAAAGCACTGCAATGATATTCAACGTGGAAAATCATTTCTCACTGTCGCCGAGACTCAAATTAAAAATCAAGCTTCGATCGAATATCTTCAGTCTTTTTCGGGTATTTTATTTTATTTAGTTTTTAAATTGAATTCAGCGTTAAATAGAATGCTTTGGCTAAGTTAATTTACTTGTTACTACGTCACTTGTTTAAACTTTATTGGTGTATTATTAGAGATAACTCTAACTAAAATGCACGTCTATTAATTGAAACGTTCTCTTAAATTGTATTACATGATTTAAAACAACACAAAAACTAATTTCTATTTTTAATAACGGTATAAACATTTTTAAAGTAAACGATATAGACTCACAATGCCTGAAAGTAGTTGACTACTCGCATCAAATTTGGATTGGAGCTCAAAGAATTGATCCAAACGATTTGAATACGGATTTTGTATGGAAACCATTTCCGGATGTTTCTATTCCATTCAATCTGACCAGCAATTGGGGATTTAACCAACCAGATAAATTTCAAGGAATTAGTAGAATGGAATCTTGCTTAACCTATGACAGTAGTCCTGCATTCCAATGGAATGATGCACCGTGTTCTGTCTTGAGGTGTGCTTTTTGCGAGGCTTATCCAAATTTAGATTAACATCAATCATTTCATAGTACACAATTTTACTCTAAAAGTGTTCTGCACTATTTCGCTTTAGCTGTTGATTGTTTATGCCATTTACTGTTACAGATTAAAAAAAATTATATTATTATCTGTAGAATATAGTTTTGCTTTTAGAGGTACATTTAATAAAAATCTTTCAAAGTTAAATTTGTAAAGTTGTTTTAGTTTTGCTTAACCAATAGTAATAGTCTTTTATTTCAATAGAATGATACTCTGTGTTTTCTGTTTTAAGATGCACTTTTTGCTAAAATTGGCCAAATTTAGATTTGCGACAACCATCTCAATTTACCCAATTTCACTTTAAAAGTGTTGTGTTTTGGGCGGCTCAGTCGAGTGTCTTGGCTTTTTAAAAATTCAGTTTTATTATTTTTATTTTATCTAATTAATCAGTTTTTATGTTTCTGTGTTTTGTATGTTATTCACTATCTAAAAGCTCAATAAAACATTGTCTCGTTAGATTCTAATTTTTGCATTTTAAGATAGATGCTAAATCACATTCAAATGAACGGTTGTCATTTTGTTTTAATTTAAAACTATTTTTATTTCTGAGAAAAGTAATCAATACTAATTTTTGAAAATCCAATTTGTCTGTTACTTAGAAGTAATGGATTTTTGGAAAGTACTTATTTTTCCATGTATCGATTAGCTATGATGCTGTAGATAACAATTTGAAAACAAAGATTAGGATGAAAATTAATTTAAATAATTACAAAAAAATTACCATAATTTAAAATGAAACTAAATATTCCATTAAAAATTTTAATAGAATTTGTTTTTATTGTTTACAACAAAGGTGTCAATTTAATATAAAAAATTTATTTCAGTTACGATTATGTATAACTAAAAATTACCTTAATTTTCTAGTCTTGAAAGTGAATTTGCAACTGTATTTTAAAACTCGAGAATTGGATTAGCAAAGATAATACAATTTAGTCTTTTGTTTTGCTAAAACTAAAACCCCATTAGCTAATTATTGTACTTATTTTTCAATTCCTACTTTTGCTTTCAAAAGATCTTGCTCCGGAAACCGATTTGTTATAAGAAATTGTGTATAGAAAAAGAATCGTTGTAGATTTGTAATTCTTGAAATACACAGCAATTGTGAAAGTGTTGAATGAAGCATCTGATATCAAACGAAATGATTATTGAACATCTCATTCTTTCTTTCAATAGAAGATATAAAAATTTTTATTAAATTTTATTATAATGGATTTAAAATTATTAAATTGTATTGAATACACATTGTTTGTAACCATATTTTCAACGCTGTCGTTTGTGAACTGCATTGCAAAAGGACGTTATTTTATCAAGGATACCAAAGATCATTCTTGCATTTCCGATCCTCCAAGAATTTCAATTCAAACTCGTTCTCCTATAAAATGTGCTAATGAGTGTTTTAACAATCAGCAAATAAATTGTTTAAGATTCCAATATTATCAGAACACACAAATTTGTCATTTATTTGATTATGGATTGTTTTTAACAAATTTGAAATCCAGTTCACGGAATTGTACTGCTTACTACAAAAAAGGTAAAATAAACACGTTTTCTAACTAGTTAAATATTCAATAATTTTACCATTTTTGGTTACATTAACAAAATAAAAAATAACAAAAGTTAATTTAAGGAGAATTTTTAAAAACATATTAAAGATTTTTATAACGTTCCATTCAGCTTGTTGCCCACCGATGTTTTTCTACAATTCTACCGTAAAATCTTGCTACAAACTGGAGTATGGAAACTGGAATTGGTCGGATGCAAGAAAACATTGCACTGACATTCAACCTGGTAGATTCTTTCTTACTGTCATTAATACTAAAAAAAAGTGTTATGCTTTGAATAACTATCTGATGTCTTTTTCAAGTATGTTTTTTGGCAAGTTCAAAAAATAATTTTTAGAAATGACTCAGCAATTGGACTCTAAACAATTGTCAAATTTGGTAAATCTTGAATGAATGTAGAACAATTGAGAACAAAATATAAAACAAAATATTAAAGTTTTCAGTTTTTCTTCAATTAAAATAATAAATCAAATATAAAAAAAATATGAAACAACTGGGATAATAACAAGTAACGTTAAAAATCTTTAGCGTGATGTGGTTGTGCAAATGTTTTATAATGACTGTATTATTGTCTTTATTCATAGCTGATAGTTGAAACTATTTCAAAAACGTATTTGTACAAAATTGAGCGTTATCAGGTTTTTATGTTTTTTGAAGGGAATGATCTAGAAGCACAATGTATAGATGTGGTAGATTATTCACGTCTTATTTGGCTTGGAGGCCAAAGAATTGATCCGAATGACTTGAACACTACATTTATTTGGAAACCTTTCTCAAATATTTATCTTCCATTCAACTTTGAAAACTGGGCACCAAATCAACCAGATAATTATGAAGGCGCCAAGAGAATGGAATCTTGTTTAACCTACTCATTCCCAGGTTTTGAGTGGAACGATGCCCCGTGTTCGATCTTGAGATGCGCTTTGTGCGAAGCATTTCCAAACTTAGAATAAGGTCGATCATCTATCAGTCATGAAATGTAAGAAAGTTACTTAACAAAACTGTTTCAACATTTTACATGCTAATAACAATTTGTTTTTTCAGCAGAATGCGTTCGTCCAAATTGTTGCAGACGGTTTTCATAGGGCGGATGTATTAGTGTTGATGATAGAAACTAATAATATGGCCAAATTCTTGTTTTTACTATAAAATAGTGTTTTTTTTTAAATCGTATTTTTAATACATTATTTTTATTAAACTTACAATTAATTTTATTAAATGTATTCACACTGCTTTGAATTTTTATTTATTTATTTAATTTTTAATTTTTGCTTATTGGGATGATGAACACAAAACACAAGAAAAAAACAAAAAAATAACCATCACCCAAAAGGAGTTCCCCAAAAGAATTACTTCCCATCTAGGGGATATCCTCATAACAGATGGCATAAAGAAAAAACAAACAAAAAACACAAAATTAACTCATTAAAGAAATAAAAAATTTCAGATGTCATTTTAATACTAATAATGTATAATAATAAACAAATAAGAATATGAGATTAAGTCAAAACCAATTGAGTTAAGATAGAGGCATATAATCAATTTGATAGTAAAATGAAAGATTTCAAACATTTTTTAAACAGCATTATAAATTTAATTGATTTTAATGAATTGAAAAGGAGCTATACAACCGACAGCAAATAGAAAAACCTTTACAGGTAGTACCACAAAAACCAGATTTATAATTGATTGATGATCGCAAAGCAAAGGCATGAATATCTGAGGTTTTCTTGATCATATGAATGAACACATTAGACAATTCTCTATTATTATACTTGAACAAATTTAAAACCAATCTAATTGATGTATATTAAATAAATTATTTACAAAATATTTGGCCCAGTAGAATTTAAATATGGCAAATAAAAAATAATACAAACTGCTTTCTTTTTGTCAACAAACCTACTAATTTTGTAAATAATACCTACGTTTTTGTATATTTTCGATTTAATAAAGGAGATATGCCTGTAGCAGTCTAAGTGTTTATCTATAATAACACTTAAGAATTTAGTGGAAGATACACATTTTTTTTTTTTTTTTTTTTTTTGAACATTTATTGAGCACGAAACAAAACAACAGTGAAGTTATAAATAAGGAAAAAAAAATCAAGTGCTCAAAAGGTTCATCCAAAGGGAATTACTTCCCGCTAACTGGACGACCTATAAACGAAAATTTAGATACGAACCGAGACAGAGAAATACAAGTTAACATAAGTGTATAGGAGTAAACATAAGTATATATAAGTTAACATATCTGTATCGAAGTTAACATAAGTATATAGATATTGAAATTATGAATCTAGCTGTAATATGTAAGATTTCAACGATTTTTTAAATAGCGAAATGCTTTTCAATGAGGATATTGTTATTGGAATACTTGAATACAACCGCGGACCATAACACTTTATGGAGAATGTTTTGAGAGTTGTTCGAGCAAAATCGGACCGAAAGCAATGCAAAGAACGCACATCATGAGAATGTACATGAGACGATTTTGTGAAAAGGTTATCAAATGACGACGGTAACATATGGTTGTCATATTTGTACATGAAAATACTAACAAGAAAAAAATTAATTTGATATACATTCAGTAGGTTGTTCTCGATCATTTTCATTTTACAAGATGATGTAAAGGGCAAGTTAAATAATATTCGGATGATTCTTTTCTGTAAGATGTGGAGAGACTTTAGACGTGTAGGATAATTTGAAGCCCAAACAATATTACAATAGGACAAGTAAGGGTAAACGAGAGCGTAATACAACATCATAGAAATATTTTTATCCACAAATCGACTCACGCGAGATAGAATTCCACAATTTTTTGCAACTTTAGAGGTGACGTAACTAATATGGTCAATCAGTGAGAGGTGCTCATCAAGCAACATTCCAAGAAATTTACACGAGGAAACTCGCGCAATAGGTTTATCGTCAATAAGAAGTTGATAATCAGAACAAATTAATTTATTTCTATGGTGGAATAGAATATAGTTGGTTTTACTTATATTTAAAGAAAGTTTATTCGCACAAAACCATTTATAAACGGAAAGTAGTTCATGATTAGTAACATCATATAAATCTTTTAGGTTTTCACCAGAAGCAAAAAGGTTGGTATCATCGGCGAACAAGACAAATTCGAGACGATGCGAAACAGTGCACAAATCATTAATGTAGACAAGAAATAAGAGAGGGCCTAGCACCGACCCCTGAGGCACGCCACAAGTTACCCGCCGCGTTGATGAAGTAACTTCGTTGTAGTGTACCTGTTGAGTTCTACCGCTCAAATAATCTTCAAACCACATTAATGGAATCCCTCTGACCCCATAGTGTTCAAGTTTTTTTAGCAAGACATTGTGATTCACTGTATCAAAAGCCTTGGCCAGATCCAGAAACACGCCGATGATGTAGTCTCCTCGATCCATAGCCTCCGCAACCCTCGAGTGCAACAGAACGAGCGGCATGTAGGTAGAGTGATTTTTTCTAAAGCCGAACTGACTCCTGGTAATGATGGAAAATCTGGCAAGAAATCCATAGAGCCTGGAGTGCATAGCTTTTTCAAAAAACTTTGAGAAGAAACATAAAATAGATATTGGCCGATAATTGGAAATGGTATCTTTTTTGCCAGATTTGTGAAGGGGAATTACTTTTGCCGACTTTAACTGATCAGGAAACACCCCTGAAGAAAAAGAGCAGTTTATTATGCAGGAAAGAATATGGGCTATCCGTGGAACAGAGCATCTTGCAATACACGGGTCAATTCCGTCGATTCCACTGCTGTGTGAGATTTTTAATCGTGTCGATATTTCAATGATCTCGTCCGGTGTTGTAGGTACAGCATCGAAAGAATGGACCACGGGATTACCAAGATATTCATCAAATGTTTCATTAGGAATTAATATATTTTTTGCGAGATCTGTGCCAATGCTGGAGAAATGATTATTAAACGAGTCAACAATTTCTGTAGGAGAGGTCAAATAACTCCCGTCACCCGCATCAAAAGTCCTGCACTGCTCCACAGAAGATCGCTTGCCCATTAGGCTCCCAATGATTTTCCATGTTTCTTTAGCATTGTTTTGACATAAATTGAATTTTTTTGAATAGAATTCTTTGATTGTCGCAATTTTCATTGATTTGAAGCGATTACGGTACACAGTGAATTTTTCTTTATTGGCCACTGTCGGGCTCTTGAGGTATTTTTTATATAAGGCATTTTTCTTTTTGCAGCACTTCATGAGATTTGGCGTCATCCAATCCTTATCAAATCTAGCAGGACCACGAGTGTATTTAACCAGTGGAAAACACTTGTTATATATTTCGAGATACTTATTAATGAATAATGAGTAAGCAGAGGACGCATCACCACCATCGGCCATCCCAATCACCCCAGACCAGTCCATCTCACCCAACATCTGTTCAAACATCTCTTTCTGTCTCAGGCTGGTCAGCCTTCTAAATGAAATCTGATCTCTTTCAGTATTGGTGCGAGGTGCGAGATCAGTTGACAAAAAAATCGGAAGATGATCAGAGATATCATCAATCACAATCCTAGCAATAGAATGTTGTAAGGGGTAGTTTGTAAACATGTTATCAATTGCAGAAGCAGTTTTAGAAGTTATCCTGGTAGGCGCCGTAAATGCCGGAAGAAGGCTGTAAGAAGCCAGTAAATTGAAAAAATCAGCCATAGACGAGCTCTGTTCTCTACTGAGAAAATCAATATTGAAGTCGCCCATTAAAAGAATATTCATATTTCTTTTGACGAGACAATTTAACAAATTGCTGAATTCTATGTTGAAACTGTGTAAATTTGTGTCCGGGGGACGATAAATAACACCCACTAAGAAATTTCCAGTTTTTTGACAATCCATTGAGATTAGAAGAAGCTCGAATGAAGTAACACTGCTGTTCCAGAGTGAAGCATCAACTGTTGAATACTTGATCCGCTCATCAATAAAAAATCCAACTCCACCACCTCTTTTCATGTCTCGATTTTGGAACACGAAGTGGAAACCCGGTATTTCTATGCCTTTAGACGAATTTTCATCCAACCAAGTTTCTGTGACCGCCAAAATTCGAGCTCGACTTTGGCGAAGTAGTATCGTTAAATCGTCTAATTTGTTTTTCATACTCCTGCAATTAACGTGAAGGAAAGAGAAAAATTCACGAGGCAGTTGATTGGTCAGGTCATTTAAATCTTTTGGAGAAACATAAATGCTGGTGTCTTCATACATTGAACGAAATAAATTGTCATCCGGATCAATATCAGAATCAAATAAAGAAGAATTATCTTCAGACCTCTCAAAACCAAAACAAATTTCTTCTTTAACAACAGAATCCATTGGATGAAATCAAAAGTTTTCAACCTCCTCCAGACTTAGAACTCGGGTGGGCCTGTCAGACTCAGCCCGCCTGACAAAGACCGCACCATTCCAGGTCCAGATGGAAGCAATTCTCTTTTCTTTAAGAAGTTTTCTACCCTTTGAAAAGATGTCGGCATTTTTTTTTGTTAGGTGTTCGTTTATATAAACTTTTTGCGCAGTGTCTTGTTTTCGTAGTAATCTCCTTAATTCATAGATCCTATCTCTGACAAGCCTGGAGGCGAATGTAACAACAATTGGCCGAGGCGCGTTCTTTGGACCCGGTACGCGAAATCCAGCAGTGATGTCACGCTCTGAAATTTCGAGGTCCAACTTTTTCTGACAACATTCTATCACAGCCTTCACCGTATCTTGCCGTGAAGATGGCCTTTGACCTCCCCCATCCTTACTGGCAACAGAGGCTGCTTCTGCGTAAAATGACTCGGGTACACCGTGGAACACAAGATTGCCGCTCCTCATCTGGGTCTCCAATTGATCGACTTTGAGTTGTAGGGTACGATTCTCCTCTGTTAGGAATTTGAGCCTGTCAACAATAGGTTTGATCTCATTCTGAAGGGTCTTTGTTACCAGCTCCATCATTGATTCCTTCAACATCTCTCTGATGCTCGACTCCAGATCAGGTAGTATCTTACCTTTAATTTTATCTGCCAATGACTCGATGGTTTTATTTTCTGTTAACAAATCCATGATTTCCTCATGCTTTGGTGGCTTGCGAGACATTATCTGAGCTAATTCGACTCGAAAGAGTGACTCACAACAACAATACTGAATTCGTGTTCTTCACTAATATCGCCAATTCGACTCGAAGGAGTGGCTCACAACAACAAAATTGAATTTGTATTTTTTACTAATAACGCTACAAATATTTACTAAAACAGACAAAAAACTATACCGTCAGATAGAGATTTTTATAACAAGTTCAGTCGTATAATTTTCTTAACTATTATGTCCCTAAAAATCGTTTATTTAGTTATTTATAAAGCATAACGTAACGCTCCGTTCAATTCAATTGTCTCGCAGCAATTTTGAGCTGACAAGATACCTGACATCACTGTTTAAAGTAGGACTAATGAGAAAAACAAATAAACCTGCTAGAAGAATTATTTATATTAAGAATGTTGTCACAATAAAAAGTTGTATGCCTAGTACGAAAAAGAATATAATTTGTTTTATCCTCATTTAATGATTATTTATTAGTTTGCAACCATTCATCAATACTAACGAAGTTCATTATTTATAGATGAGATAAGGTCATACAAGCAAAACTACTCGTGTCATCAGCAAACAACACAAATTCAACCAACGAAGAAGCCTTCATTGAATCATTAATGTAAATGATGAAAAGCAAGGGCCCCAAAATTGAACCTTGAGGTACACCAAATAAAATGTCACAAAAAAATGATCTTGAACCCTAAATTCAACTAACTTTACGGTTTAGTAATTAATCTTTAGCTAATTTAACACACAGAAAACCATAAAATGTCAACTTGTCGATTAACAGATTTTGATCAACAGTGTTAAAAGCTTTGGCTAAAACGAGAAATATACCAATAGTATATTCACCATGTTCAACTGCTTCAACACTTCTCGGGTTAGCAGAAATAAAATTAAAGCAAGCCTAATGTATGCATTTTTCGTGTTTTCAGTTTCTGAGAAAATTGGGCATACCCAAACGCTGGAAAATATATTCAGAAAGTCAAGTTTTTGTATTTCTGTCATAAAACTGATCTAAAAACAAAAAGTTTAGTTTACTCTGTAAAAGAGAACCCGACGGCATTGTGACAACTGAAAACTGTTGAAATAAAATTATTGATTATTTTTAAAATTGTCATTTCTATGGAGTTCTATCCGGTTTGTAAACCAGTTGGAGAACTATTATAGAAGATGACAACTTGTCTCTAAGTAAAAGCATACGGCACGCTTTATTCACGTGTCAAAACTATTATAGAGAATGACAACTTGTCGCTAAGTGAAAGTATAATAAAATTTATTAGCATGACAAAACACAGCATCATAACTTCAAAACATTACCACAAAAACGCATTTGATTTAAAGACAAGTAGAATAAAATCTTTTCAAAGAAATGATTTGTATCTTATATTGCACTAAGAAACCTGTGAAACCAATTTGTTTTAACTGTTTGAAAAAATACGCTAATGTACCATTCTTTTTACTGGAGAAAGAAAGAAAAACAGAGAAAAAGAGAAAAACAGACAGAAAACAGAGGAAGAGAAAAAATAACAAGTGAGATAAAGAAAAATAGTGAGAGATAGAAAGAGAAAAGAAACGCATAAAAGTAAAAGATAAGAGAGCAACAAAACAAGAGAAAAAAAGAAAGAAAGAGGTCGTTAAGGTACGAGAAAACAATAAAACAAGAAATTCCTTAAAAAACTTAAAATTCCTTATATATATATATATATATATATATATATATACATATATATATATATATATATATATATATATATATATATATATATATATATATATATATATATATATATATATATATATATATATATATATATATATATATGTATTTTATATATATAACCTTTAAATACTTGTTCGAGAAATAATAAATCTTTCTTGGGTTGTTGAGCAACGACGTGGAGAGCAGGAACGTAGGAAGTAAGTTGCAATTTTTTTTAAGGTATGCAGGGGCGCTGACACGCAGACACTTGTAAACAAGGACAAAGTCTAACTTGAATTTATTCCCTAAATGAACGAGCAGTCACTAAAGGTAATTTCAAATGTCAGACGAGATTTTGTTGAATTTGCGTCTTCTAAAGGCAAGACGGGCCGCTACTCGCATCGCAAACTGCAACTGGTCGGTTAGGACAACTCCAACTCCAGCCAGCAGGCTGTTATAGTAGTGATAAAAACATATGCAAGGGTTGAAAGAGCTTTGGTAGAAAGAAAACGACAGTTTTTGAAGTGATGACAGGCAGATGCGTTGTATATGGGTTTTCATGGCTAGTTGGGCGTCGAGGCATACTCCAAGATTGCAGAAGCTAAACTGAAGTGTGCCAAGAAATTAAAGCTTCTAGTTATTTAAGCAAGTAGTCTAGGCATGGAAATTTAGTTGATAAAAAATAAATGCTTACCGTTGTTCCTCAAAAAGATTAGCAACTAATCAAACTGCACTAAGGTTCTGGACAACCTCAGAGAGAGCATATTCCCTAATAGCGGCCTTCGCTAAAGGCCTTATCTCTGCACCTACTTTAGAAGCATATGTGGAGCGCATCTTCTCAGTTTGTAGTGAAATGACTATAAGAAAAAAGAAAGGTTCTCTAAGAACTTTTAAACTTGTGTTTTTTTTTGAAAATCAACTTAAAGTTTTACCATTTTGAAAATAAATAAAAAACAATTTTACCATTATAGAATCTACAGTTAACTGTAACTTTAACTTGAAAATAAGTAACTTTAAAGTAACTGAAAAATATTTGTAAAAAAATAACTTTAACTAAAGTATTTTGTAACTGTAACTGTAACTGTAACTGTAACTGAAAAGTTGTAACCGAAATAACATTGCTATCAAATAGCAATATTTGAAACATATATAATTAACAAAAACTTACTTGTCCAAAGTCAGTTATATATTATGTTAAACGTCAGCATATACATTCGGTTTAACAAAAGAAAAAGTTTGATTTTGTATATATAAATATTTGGTTGCTATTGGTTATGTAAAAAAATGGTTTGTTGATGTTGTAACTATAGTATATGTTATGTAAACAAGCAGCTTGTTGATGTTGTAACTATAATATAAATACTTTTCAAAATTTGCTAAAGAAAACTGTTGTCCTTGTTTTTGAAAGCGTATAATTTTTTAGTGAACTTTTATTTTTTAATTTAAACTTTAAATCAAAACAACTTATATTTCTAAAAATAAAATAATAAAATTACATTTTGTAAACTTTTGAGAAAAAAAAACAAACAGAAATCTAGAAAAATTACTTTTTCACAGAACAATTAGTTTTTAGTTTTTTAGAAATATTTTGTCAGTTGTTTGTTTTAATTGAAAAAAACACATCAAAATATTTCCAGGATAAATTAAAGAAAATCTAAAAAGCTAATTCGGCATTGTTACAATATCAAACTAAATCAAATGAATTTAAAAAATCAGTTTAAAGTTAATTTTTTAGTGTTTTTAACTGCAATTGGAACGGTGTTGCTAGTGAATGCAAGTCTCAAAGAACGTTATTTCATCAAGGACACCACAGAAGTTCTGCCATGCATTTCTGATCCTCCAAGAGCTTCAATTCAAACTCGTTCTCTAAGTAATTGTGCAACTGAATGCGTCACTAATCTTCAAATCAATTGTTTGAAATTTCAATATCATCAGAACACACACTACTGTCATTTATTTGATTATGGAAGTTTTTCTTCGACAACCATGAAAATTAGTGACCCAACCTGTGTGGCTTACAACAAAAAAGGTAACATTCTATCAAGTTTTAAATAAAATAAACTAGAAATATGTTATCTATTTTTTTATTTATTCATAAGTGAAGCTTTTATTAGAATGTTATTATACAACTCATTTTAAGAGTTATAGTAGGTTTGCTTTTTTGATATAATTTTTGACACCAAGGATTAAAAGCAAAGATCTAGATTGTTATATTGTAGTCTGTTTGTTAAATCAAATTTGTATTTTATTTGTATTCGTTTTTTTAAAGATATTTGCCCATCAATGTTCGTGCACAATGGTACAGCAAAAACCTGTTACAAACTGGAATATGGAAATTGGAATTGGTTGGATGCTAGAAAATACTGCAATGATATTCAACCTGGAAAATCTTTCCTTACGGTCATTGATACTGGAGAAAAAAATGATGCTTCAATTAGCTATCTTCAGTCTTTTTCAAGTTTGTGTTTCTATTCAGTTTTTTGTTTACAAAAAAAAACCAAAACTAGTTTTTTAGAATTTTTAGGGGAAGTGACTAAACGTTTTGTCATATTTGTTGAACCTGAGTTATAATTATAACAACTAAGAATTAATGCACCAATTTTGAGTTGATAGATGTCATTATATATAGAAAAAAACAAAATATGTCATTATATTAATATAAATATACATTACATTAGTATTATACATTAGTATAAAAGAAAAGAACCATTAAACATTGATAAGTAACTTTGCATATAAATTAATTGTCTACTGCAACGTTAAACTTTCATCAATATACATGTTCAGTTTCAATAAAACCTGGCGTAACTAAAGTATTCAACCAGCATCTGTTAAGTTAAAAATTGTAATACATGAAGTCATTCGTCAAAAAAATTTTCAATTTGTTTTTTTTTTATCAAAATAATTATGAACTCAAAACTCGATATAAGAATATGGCGACCAAAGAGGACCCTTTTTCAACTATTATGTTTCGTCATTTGTTCATTGAGGGGCTGGTTGAATGTTACATTATTCCCAGCGAAAAAACGTGTGACTGAAAATAAAAATATAATAGCTGCACATTTCTTATTGTACTGTTTTTAATGCCCAAAGAATAATTAAAAAAAATAATCTGAACATGATGTGGATTTAATGTTCAATAGTGAGGCACAGCGATTGTTAGATTAACCTAAAACAACGTAAATCTGTAAACTGTTCAAAATCGGTTTTTGATTTTTTTTAAAGGCAGTGCTAAAGAAGCTGATTGTAAAAAAGTGGTAAACTATGCACGTCTTATCTGGATTGGAGGTCAAAGAATTGATCCAAACAATATAGATACAGATTTTATATGGAAACCTTTTTTAGGTGTATTTATTCCATTCAATCTGACCAGCAATTGGGGAAGTGGCCAACCAGATAAATATGGAGGAAATACTACCATGGAATCGTGTTTAGCCTATGACTCTGGCTCTGCATTCCAATGGACTGATGTACCGTGTTCTGTTTTGAGATGTGCTTTTTGTGAAGCTTATCCAAATTTAGATTAATTAATTTAATTATTTCATAGTACTCAATTTTACATTAAACGTGTTGCACTGCTAGTCTTCTTCAAACGTTGACTGCTTATGCCATTAACTATTACAGATTTAAATTAGTATTTTGTTATTTCTAGATCATAGTTTTGCTTAAGAAACACTTTCAGATGTACATTTGTGAACTTGTTTTAGTTTAGTTTAACCTATGACAATAGTTTTTTTTTATTTCAATAGAATGATTCTCATTTGTTCTGTTCTAAGATGCGCTTTTTGCAAAACTCATCCAAAATTAGATTAGCGTCAATCATCTCAATTTGCCCTTATTTTAATTCAAAAGTGTTGTGTTTTGGGCGGCTCAGTTGTGTGCCAAGGCTCTTTAAAAATTCAGTTTTAATATTTTATTTCATTTAATTAATTTGTTTTGGTTTTTTGTATGTTATTTTCTATCTAATAGTTCAACAAAACATTTTCTTGTTAAATTCTAATTTTGTTTTTTAAGGTAGATGCTAAATCACATTCAAATGAAGGGTTGTCATTTTGTTTTAGTATAAAACCAATTTTGTCTGTAAAAAAAGTAATCAATAAATTTTTTTGATTTCTCTTTAAGAATCCAATTTGTCTGTTACTTAGTAGTAATGGAAATTTTGAAAGCACTCATTTAGCCTAACTTTTTATTTAATGCTAAATTAATTAGTCTATTTTATAATTTCAAACTTAAAAACTAAATTCTGCAAATAATAGAATGCGGTAGAGCCATACAATATTACCACTTAAAACTTATTTCATTGCGTCGTTGAAGACAAGCCTCCATTGGTTAATGACTGCCCTTTTATCTACCATCTTCCGACTTCTATTTTTACACTTCTTTCATTAGTAACCCGTGTATCATCCGAAACCTCATTTGTAAAGAGTAATGATTTTGCGATGCACGTTTCTTAACAGAAACGACGTATGAAATAAAACAAACAAAATTCTAAACAAACAAAGAAATCACTTATGATAATTATTTTTATTATCTTGTACTTTTTAGTTTTATCAACAAATAATGGCAATAGCACAAACTACGACAATAACAACACCACACAGCATCGGCAGGTCGAAAGCCATTTTGTTAGTTCCCATCAATTTGATTAATTGTCATAACAATTTACGTGTAATCAGTCTTAATTCAACAGGGATAAGTGCACGTGTGAAAGATTATCCGAACCTTTTTCCAACAAGACGTTTTTCTTGATAAATTTAGAAAACTAAATATAAAATTGTTGTTTCTGAAAAAAAATTAACAGTTCAGTTTTTTTAGTTATAATAATACCATTTTAGCTCAATTAAAATTAATTCATTGCAAATTTGATTGAACTAAACTTTTATTAAAAACAATTATTTTAAATTGTTATCTTTTTTATGAACATGGATCTGAAGTTACTAAAAGTTACTGAATACGCATTGTTTATTATCTTTTTTTCGACGGTACCGTTTCTGAATGCTACTGCAGAAGGACGTTATTTTATCAAAGACACTAAAAACATTTTCCCTTGCATTTCTGATCCTCCACGAGTTTCAATTCAAACTCGTTCTCCTAGAAGATGTGCTAATGAATGTTTCAACAGTCGGCAAATAACTTGTTTGATATTTCAATATTATCAGAGCACACAAGTTTGCCGTCTATTTCATTATGGAAATTTTTTAGCAGCTGCAAAAAACAACGAGACATGTGTCACTTACTACAAACAAGAAAAGGGTACAAAATTTCGTTTTTTTAAATCCTATCTAAATTTTTAAGTCGGCAACTAAATATTTTTTTGCAAAATTGTGTGATGATAGTAAATCTATAAAATATGAAAACATTTACCACAGCTTTTTATATACTTAATATCAGAAGTATGTGAAGATTGAAAATTTAAAAAAAACTTACAAATAAATACCGAATAAACATATTTTTATGAATAAAGTAAATAGTATTAAAATTTTGTGAAAAAAAAACTTAACTCAGTCTGCAATTTTAAGTTGAAACGAACAAACTATAAAAAAAATTCGCTTTTTAAAAATATTTTATAATCTTCTAACTATTTTTAGTATAACAAAGTTTAAAAAATCAAAAACATTGACTACAGTCATTTAAATACTTGATATGTACAAAAAAAACTTTCGAATAAATATGGAAAATATAATATTTTTATTATAACTTTGCAAATAAGAAAAATCAAATATTGTTTTTTTTTCAAATAAATTGAAAATTATTGGTTTATTTTTCTACATAAAATGTGTAATTTTTTTTTAACATTCAAGTTTTAATCAATTTGTTTCTATAATTTATTCAAATTGTGTTCAATTGATCTGAAAATTGAGTGTAATGTAGATGCTGCAACTTCAAATAAACCCGTTATATTTCATCTTGATTGGATAACGGCAAATTGATATGTTTTAATGTCAAAAAGTCTCAACGTAACGTGCAAGCAAGCAAGCCATCAAACAAACACAGTAAAATTAATGTAAAAAAATGCAAAACATTAATTGTTTTTAAATAGTTTATATTGGAATAAAATGTAAATTTTAATTTATTTTTTTAATAATAATGATTGCAAAATATGTAAAAAATCGGTGTGATTTGTATTCCTGTTTTTTTTTTAAGTTATTTGCCCACCGATGTTTGTGCACAATGTTATTACAAAGACCTGCTTTAAACTGGAGTATGGAAACTGGACCTGGTCGGATGCTAGAAAACACTGCAATGATATTCAACCTGGAAGAACCTTCCTTACTGTACTTGATACTCAAACAAAAAATGATGCTTCAATTGGTTATCTTCAATCTCTTTTTAGTATGTGTTATTATTCAGTTTTCTGTTTGCATAAGAAAACACCAAAACAAGTTTTTAGAATATTTAGGGAAAGTGGCTAAACGTTTTGCCATATTTGGTTGAACCTTAGTCATAATTATAGCAATTAAAAGTAAGACAAATAATTTTTAGATAGATATATGTTATTATCATGAAAAAAAACATCTTTTTATTTAAAAAATTGTAATACATGCTGTGTCAAATAATTTTTTCAATTTTTCAGTTTTAAAAATAATTATGAACAAAACACACGATAAAAAATCCGAATCTTACCTACATATGATTCTTTGTCATTTATTCATTGAGTGGCTTATTGAATGTTACATTGCTGTCAGCGTGAAAGCGTATGTTTAAAGCTAAAACTGTAATAGCTGCGTATTGCTCATTGTACAGTTCTTAAAGCTCAAAACATTATTGAATTAACCTAAAGCAACGCAAATCTGTTAACTGGTAAATTGATTTTTTTAAAGTCTATGTTAATTAATTTACTTGAGGCACGCTAATCTGTAAACTGTGTAAAATCAGTTGTTGGTTTTTTTAAAGGTAGTGGTAAGGAAGATGATTGTATTAAAGTGGTAGACTATGCACGTCTCATCTGGATTGGAGGTCAAAGAATTGATCCAAACAATTTGGAAACTGATTTCATTTGGAAACCTTTTCCAGATGTTTCTATTCCATTCAAGCTGACCACCAATTGGGGATATGGCCAACCAGATAGATATGGAAATTATAGTGGTATGGAATCGTGTTTAACCTATAACAATAATCCTGCGTTCCAATGGAATGATGCACCGTGTTCTATTTTGAGATGTGCTTTGTGCGAAGCCACTCCAAGTTTAGATTAGTAAAAGATATTTCAATATTTTAATTTGCACATTAGATATGCCATTTTAGTAAATTCATTAGTTATTGTTGTTTATAATTTTAACTTGCTATACTTTATAATAGATAATTGTATGCAGTCAGACTCATTTTTAGAAATTTAACTTTTTTAATTTTTATTAGAATTTGTAATTTTAGTTTAAGGTTCTACAATACAGTTTATTAAACAGGCAGATGTCTACATCTAAATTTATAAATTTAGTTTAAAAAAATTCAAAGTTAAAGAAGATTGGCGTCCATTTTAAGAAAAAATGAAATGTTTATTGTCAGTAAAAAAACAAAAATATATGACAAATTGTTTTCTGCAAAAACGCAAAAACTACTTTAAAATAACACTGAAGTTTATTAGATTTTTTCTAAGTTTTATATTGTTTCTATTAGTAATTTTTTTTTAATTTGGCAATTAAGTTTAAAACGTTATTAATGTTTTATTTGATTTAATAAAAAACAATTTGTGTTTTAAAATTAAAATAAGGTCTTGTGTGTTAGTTGAAATTAATTAATTTATTAAATTACCTAATTTTTAAAAACACGTTTTTATTTGTTTAAACTCTAATTTGAATTTGTAGTTTTGAATAATTTTTTTCAGTTTAGTTTAGTAAATAAAAGCCGTTACTTTGAAATTTGTGTTGTTTTGAAATTAATTTTTTTAAACTGGAAAATTGAAATACTTACCAAAACACATCTCAAAAATTCAAGTTAAAAGCCATAATAAATAGAACTGAGTTTAAGATAAGATTTTTGAATCTAGAGAAGGTCGTGTCAAATCGTGAAAACAGTTGAAAACCAGAAGTGCCATTTCAAACTTGATTCTGTGATCAACGCACAGCCAGTGAAGCTCTTGGAAAGAAGGAGAGATATGATAATGTTTTTGCCCCTTCTCAATAATATGCTTGATTGAAAACTGCCTGTAAGATGCTTGGGAAGCCCAACCGAAACAGAATTGCAATAGTCGAGCTTTGAAAAAACATGAGATGAAACAATAGTTGCGAGGGCTATTTCGAGATCGATCCAGTACAGAATTTGATCTGTCGCAGCTTTGAGAAAGAATAGGATATGCTGATTTACAACTGTATGCGCCAAATTGTTTAAACCCAAACAGTCCTGCATTAAGTTGTACGCTCCGAATTGGCTGTTTTTCTCAACCAAATTGTCCGCGCCGAATCGTCCACGTCAAATTCTCCTACGAAAAATTGTCCGGATTTCCTTACCATGCATTGTTATATTAATGAAGAAAAAACAGCAAAGTGCACTTACTGACTGACTAACGATGTTTTATAGAAAGTATCTAGATTTTGATTTTTCTAACACAATAGCAGTACAATAACCATATAGAATTTGTCTCCATTTGATAAGTGCAGTATTGTCTTGCGTGTAATATCAACTGCGTTGAAAATTTTGTTTTCACAGATTGCTAGAAAAGTTAATAAAATAATGCAATAAAAATTAAAATTTTTAACTAAAAAAATAATTAAAGAACTAAAATTTAAAAAAATTTAAATCTGCTTAAAATAGCAGAGAACAGCAAGGACGTCTAATAAACAATAATTAATAATTAGAATCAAATTTAATTTTCTCCACGTTTGTGAGTTTTAGCTATACAGTGACATCAGTTATTTCTTTGCTTTGTTAAAAATAAGCCTATGTTAGTTAATAGACAGTCATTTTTAATCTGTCTTCAGATATAATTTGCTAAAAACTGGCTTGGAGCTCAAAACGTTGATCCAGACGCTTTGAATGCTAATTTTATCTGAAAACCATTCAAGGACAGTTCAATTCCATATAATCAGATCAGAAATTAGAAAGTTGGCTAACCAGATTACTACAGAGACACCGAAAAGATAGATTCGTGTTTAAGTTTCGATAGTAGTCCTACGTATCATTCAAATAAAGATCCGTGCTATATTTTAAGATGTGCTTTTTGCAAAGCTTCTTCAAAGTTTTATTAGTACAAAACATTTAAAACGTTTTAATAAACATATCAAAATTGTTTTCTAATTAAATGAATTAGTTATTTTATTGATTTTTTATTTGTTTTAGTTTCTTGTTTTAAAATTGAATTTAGTGATCAAATTAGTTGTTTAGATTGATTTTTTTAAATTTTAATACTGTTAAGTTAATAAGAAACTAAAAATTACTTGTATACCGTAGTTTATCTGTTATTGCACCAGCTAATATATAAAAATTTATCTTTTTCACGTAGCAAACCTACGTAGAATAAAAAAAGACATCATCTATTTTTTCCAGGAAAAATATTAAATTTCTACTAAGAAAAAATAATTTGTTCTTGTTTCATACAAATAATAAATGGAAAATCAATTAGTAATAATGGAAATTCTGCAAAAGGTACTTATCTATTGCATTTTTAAATTAATTGTAAGCTATTGAACAAATGTAATATTTTGTCGCACAATTAATCTGAAACTACTTTACTAAAATGAAAAATAATTGTTTTATTATAGCTTGACATTACTGTTTAGTATTATGAATTTTACCAATTGTGGTAAAACAAATTCATAATTCTCATATTTTAGAAACAGTTATTAATAAATTGAACTTCAGTTTGTAGTTTTGTACTGAGTATTCTATATTAATCATGACTCTATAATAAACTTTGTTAAGCAAAGTGTCTAGTAAAGCCGTGCAATAATAACACTCATTTCAATATTCTTTAAAAATCTTTTATCTTACTTCCATTTACTTTTAATACATGGATTCAGAAAATATTTTCTATCTGCCCTTGTGCTTCACATAGATAATTGTACAACTAAAATTACAATAAGCTAAAAATAAAAATAATAGTTATTGTGTTTTGTCACTAAATTTGCATGACTTCTTTGAATTGTTTTTTTTTTAATTTGTTGTTTTGTTTTCTCTATTTAATAATAATTTAAAAACGCATTAAAACTACTACGCTACGTGCAATTCAA
This sequence comes from Erpobdella octoculata, assembly GCA_963978895.1. Classification (NCBI taxonomy): domain Eukaryota; kingdom Metazoa; phylum Annelida; class Clitellata; order Hirudinida; family Erpobdellidae; genus Erpobdella; species Erpobdella octoculata. The sequence goes on along the minus strand of OZ022243.1, from coordinate 1,389,694 downwards.
CTGTCTTAGATGAATGAATCTTTATTTGAAGAAAAATACTTCATAAAAAGAAACCGACCAATTCTGAGAAATTGTGGCAACAAAAAATTTTTATTTGTGTGAATCTTTTTTTGTCAACTTCATTGCAGTTTGATTCACAAAACATAAATTGCTAAATTATTGGATGAATAACACTAGTGCACTTAACGGGTTGAACATAATTAAAGAAAAACAGCAGATCTGTCTTCAAAAATCTTCCAATTATTATTAGTAATTTATATTATAATACCAGTGCCATTAACGATCAATCTAGTTTTGGTGACCTGTAGATAAGTGCAAGTAGCAAATAAGACTTTTATAGAATTATAGAAAAACTTGCTTATGAGAATGATATAAAAGTTAATAAAATAAAATGATAGATATTGAAAATTACTACAATATGTAAAAGATTTCGGTTATTAAAATGAGATGTTTTAAATTTGTTTTGCATAGAAAAAAAACAATATGAATTTGTAGACAAAATACACAATCAAAATAATATCTAATTTGCTTTTCTCCAACAAAGCAAAACTTTCAAAAGCCACAACAAAAGATTGTTATTTCGTCAAGGACACTGAAGATTTTCCTTGCATTGGCGATCCTCAAAACGTTTTAGTTCAAACTAGTGTTCCACACCATTCTTCAAACACAAATACATCTTAGCAGTCTGTTTAATTATAAGTTGAATTTACTTTTAGTTTTAATAAATTTGACATTTTTGCCAAAACTATTATCTTACTAATTAATTATAAGCAGTTATCAATAATTTAGAATGTTTTATATCAATCTTTTAATCATTATTATACTTAGATATAATGGTATAGTTAAGCCGTACTATAATACTACTTTATTGATTGAGATTTTTGAAATATGCCTTTTTCGATTTATTAATGAACGAATGCACTTTGCAGAAATGTTTCTATTATAAGTGTTGCATTGTGTACAACTGAATTTACATCCATATAAGAATTAAAATTTGTATTTTTGTCATTTTTCATTTTTTATCGATATACTCAATATGTTCTGATTTTTATAGTTTTGTATTTGTCAGTTGAATATGATTTATGAAAAAACTTGCTGTTTTATTTAAAACAATTGTATTAAACATTTTTGTTAAAAGTAACTGTTTTAAAACATTTTAGAAAAAAAGTAATTTTAAGAAATTGGGGCTGCAACAACGAATAAATGTATGTTTTGTATTTAACAACAAAACAGTTTTAATCAAAAAGCATGCTTAGCAAGATTAACATATGAATCATCATCATTTCATTTACCAGTTAAAAGGTTTCACAGAAAAGCAGCAGTTCTTGCATTAAAAAATATGGCCCCTATTATTGTTGGTTCTATCACAATACCAATGCAACAATCAAACTTATTTTAGTTTCCATTAGCTAACTGCACTATGTATATGCGTTTAGTATTAATTGCATTAAGGATTTTGCGTATATGAACGATTGAAAAAAATTATTAAAGCAAGGTTGTAAGTTTTAGATAATATACAAAGTATAACTTTTTTTAGTATTAAACAAGATACAAATTCAAAAATTGAGAATTTATTATTTCACGGTTTTATAACGTAAAAAAGCAGTATGAACTTGTATATACAGAGCGCAATTAAAATTACAACAATTTGGATTTTCTTTTTATTAGCAAAAATTGCAATTGTCACAGCAAAAGGACGTTATTTCGTCAAAGACACAAAAGATTTTCCTTGCATTTCTGATCCTCCAAAAGTTTCAGTTCAAACTCGTTCTCTTAGAAGATGCGCGAATGAATGTTTTAACAATTTACAAATAAATTGTTTAAGATTTCAATATTATCAGAACACACAAAATTGTCATTTATTTGATTATGGAAGCTTTTCAATAACTCCAACACAAAATGTACAAAATTGTGTAGCTTATTACAAAAAAGGTAAACCTTTCGTTTTCATTTGGTCTAATAGTGTATAAAATGTACAGATTTTGGTTTTTACGTAAATTGGCTTTATTGATAATAATTATTTGTAATTAAATTTTGTTGTATTTAATAAATTTACTCGATTTTTCAAATTTTATTTCAACAGAGGTATACAAATATAAAAAACAATTTGGTTTAATTTTTTAGCACTGATATTTGTTTGTTAACATTGAATATATAACTAATTGATAATTTATATTTATCTATGTTTGCATTTTTAAAGATATTTGTCCACAATCATTCCTGCACAATGCTACCGTAAAATCCTGCTATAAATTGGAATCTGGAAACTGGAATTGGTTGGAAGCTAGAAAGCACTGCAATGATATTCAACCTGGAAAATCTTTTCTTGCTGTCATTAATAGCCAAGAGAAAAATGACGTTTTAAGTGATTATGCTGCTTCCTTTACAGGTTTGTTTTTATTTAATTTATTACCAATTAGATTCTTTCCCAAATAAACTTTAGTTTTTAATCGAATTATTTTGATAACAAGAAAGTAAACTTTTTTTTTCAAAATTTCAGATTTCAAATTTATTTAAAAAAATTATTTTTTTATATTTATATTTTAGCAAATAAACTAGAATACAGTTGCATTGAAACTAATATAGAACGTGGACGTCTTATTTGGCTTGGAGCTCAAAGAATTGCTCCAGATGACAAAAATTCAAATTTTCTTTGGAAACCAATTGAGGACAAAACTGTTAATTTCAACTACACTAATTGGAATACAAACTCACCCAGTGGCACTGCTCCAAGCGATTCTTCAATAATACAATCTTGTTTGACTTTCATAGCTGACAGTTACAAATGGAATGATGTTTCATGTTCTAGCCTCAGGTGTGCTTTATGCGAAGCTTATCCAGAGTTAGATTAGTCATAAATACATTTTTTATTTTATTATGCAGAATTAGATTAGTGATCAATTTATATTGATTAATTAGTTGGGTGCAAAAACTTTATCAATAATCTTTGAACTACCTTTAAACACGTTTTACTCTTCTAGTAAAATGTGATGATGTAAATTTCATTTAAATATGCCCATACTTTTATTTATTTACTATGTAGTTTATCTTTTTCAACTGCACTTTGATGTTATTTAGTTTAGTGTTTAATATCAGCACATTCTGTAAATTTTATTTTTTATTTTAACATTAGTACTAGATAATAATAATGCCTGAGTCTAAAAAATGTTTTCTTGTAGCGCTGCACATATTCGGAAGGTTTAGCTTTGCTCTTCTACATTCATTCATAACAAATTGTATTTCTAAAATTGAATATGATTACAGCAAAATCATTTTAAACTTTCTGTCGCATTTTAAGGCTGTAAAAATGTTTTAAAGTGTTTAAATAAAAAAAATAAAAAAATAATTTGTTTATTTTTTTTTGGAACTATAATAAATTATTATAAACGAGAGACTGTGATAAAAATTTTTGACTGATAACAAAAAAAACAAGGTTGAAAAATGAAAAATGTTAAACTGCTTCTTCACAGTGTACTTTTTTGACTTGCTGTTTTGAAATTAAAATAAAAAATGGTTTTGTGCTTGTACAAAACATGTAAAAAAAAAGGAGTTTTTCATAACAAACTTTTATTTCAAATAAACTCGATTTAGAAATACGAAAAATATGCAAAATAAGATTTTTGGTTTGTGAGTAAATATCACTAAATTAAGTATAAACATTTATTGAATTTACAATGAATTGAAATCAAATGACATTATTTTAAACAAATATAGGCAATTTGGTGCTGCTCACGATAACGCACGAGTCTTGCTACACAAGCTTCAGATAATTCACTTGCTCGCTTTGCTGCAAGATAATTACGCTTTTTTATCTAACCTTGCGCGTTTCGCATTCGGACTTTCCTCCAGCTTCTTATTTCTGATCAAATCTGTTGAGTGATTCTACAAAGAAACAGTTTTTAAATTGTTTTTTAATGTCATGTTTTTTTCTGAGAATTCAATTGTCATGCCAATCACCTTTGTTATTTTTTCGAAAAGTTGCGTGTGCACCTGTAAAAGTCAGGTTCTCTGAAAAACTATTTCGCCGTGTCAGTTGTCATTCAGAAATTTTTTTTTAAATAGGCCTGAAATAAATAGTAAAATTCAAACATTCTGAGGTTTTGTTCAGTTCTATGTATCTCATTAATTAGTTATTTTGTTGAATTGCAGCTCTTATTTGATAAATCTGAGTAATCGTCATTTTCGTTGAATGGTGCGCATGAAACTTATTTTCTTTAATTTATTAATATTTTAGTTAATAGAGCTTGTCAGTTGAGATGCATAAATTATTTAAAAAAAAACCATTCTAATCAATTCACTAGTGATTTTCGTTGCAGTGATAGAAGTTGAGAACAGCATTGCAATATGACGTTATTTCATCAAAGACGTCTAATTTGGCATGGAGGCCAAAAAATTCATCCAGATTATTTGAATATTGATTTTATCTGGAAACCATTAGAAGGCGTTTTCATTTTATTTAATTTGATTAGCAATTGAGGAATTGGCTAACCAGATCCCTACAGAGACACCGACAAACTGTAATCGTGTTTAACCTGTGACAATTGTCCAACGTATCATTGGAATGATGCCGTGCTCTGTTTTGAGATGTTCATTTTGCAAAGCCTATCTGAATGTGGACTTACACAAGACATTTTAAAATGTTTCAATAAAAATATTAAAGTTTTAACTTGTATTTTGTTAAAAAAATTATTTTAATTAGTTGTTGTGTTAGCTTTTTATATGTTTTCAATGCTTTTCTGTATTAAAACCAAGTCCAGTGACAAAAGTTAAATGCGATTGCTTTTAATATATATTTAAGTTTAATGTTAATTAAAAAATATTAGTTATTTATATGTTGTAGTTTAGTTGTTTTGGCAACGGCAGATTTATAAATATGTACTTTTTTCTACGTGGAAAATTTCTTGAAGAATAAAGAAAAAAAGTCATCAACTATATTTTTACAAAATCGTAAATTTATTTTCTTTGTTTCGTACAACAATTAATTTGCAAGTCACTTAGTGATAATGGGAATTCTAAAAAGCACATATTTTTGGCACTTGTTGAATTAATTGTAAGCTATCGAACAAAATGTAACATTCCGTCGTACAACTCATCAAGCACTATTTTACTAAAATGAAACAAACAGTTTGTGTCATTTTATTTCAAATTGACCGTTAAGTTTCATAACTTTTACAATTTTGATAACAATTACTATAATTCTAGTATTTTACATAGTTTTAATAATTAATTAAGATTCATTTGCAATTTTGTACTGAATATTCTATATCAATCATAACTCTATACTTCACCTTATTATGCACAGTTTCTAGCGAAGCCATACAATAATAGAATTCATTTCATTGTTTTCTAAATGGAACTGTGTTTGAAAAAAGGGTTTTAAGAAACTGATTAATTCCAAGAAACTGCGGCTAAGTAGTTAGTATCGTAGCAAGAGTGATTGGGCGCCCAGAATGTTCTATCTGAAAACATTTTTTTCAAAATATAACTGACGGATAGTTGTAGATACGTTTCTAAAAAAATCACTTATTTTTCCAAATTTAATTGATAATTGGGAAAAATGTTTCAAATGTTTTAAATCTCCATTTTTTCAAATTTTACTCAATTTTTTGGCGCATTTTTTTGCTATATCTCCAAGAATTATAGGTACTCCTACAAACAAAAATTATTTTTTTTTAATTTGGTGAATGCTATGTTTTGCAAAAAAGGCAATTGCCATATCAATTGCTTTTGTTTTTTTCCAATAGTCAAAAAGTCAAATTGTAGAAAGAGCAATTTTGAAATACTTCTATTGTTCTGTCAATCAAATTTGTATTTAACAATATACTATAGATCAATAGCGTTTCTCCAAAAATTTTAAAATAAATGGTAAAATTTGAAAATAATAAGGTTTTGTTCAATTGTTTGTCTCTTCCTTAATTTATATTTTTAAATTTTAAAATTCAATTTATAAGTCAGCTTCAAAGTCTTCTTTGCTAAACGGTGTTAAAAAATTGTTATCTTAGTTTTATTATTTTTCTGCAACTACAAGTCACCATAAAAATGTATAAATCATCAAATCCAATTGTGCCGTTATTAATTTTCACGGCACTGGCAAAACATGCAACTGCAGCAACGAAAGGACGTTATTTCATCAAGGACACCAAAGATTCTTTTCCCTGCATAACTGATCCTCCAAACGTTTCAGTTCCAACTCGTTCTCTTAGAAGATGTGCTAATGAATGTTTCAACAATCGGCAAATAAATTGTTTGAGATTTCAATATTATCAAAACAAACAAGTTTGTCATTTATTTGATTATAAAAGTTGGTTAACAACTGCAAGCGTCAAAGACCCCAACTGTTTGGCTTACTACAAAAAAAGTAATTATTTCAACTTACTTTGTTAAAATTAGTTTACTTTCAATCTAATTATTTAAAATTTGTAAATGATAACCTAGAAAAACGTTTTCAAAAATCTTTATTTTTAAAATTTTTTAGATATTTGCCCACCAGCATATTTACACAATGCTGTTGTTAAATTTTGCTACAAACTGGAATATGGAAACTGGACTTGGTCGGATGCCAGAAAACACTGCAATGATATTCAACCTGGAAGATCTTTTCTTACAGTCCTTGATAGTCAAGAGAAAAGTAATGTTCTGAGCGATTATGTTTCATCGTTTGCAAGTTTGTTTTCTACTTAATTATTAGTTATTTAGATTTTTCAATTGTCTTCAAAATTAATTAAATTTTATAATTGAATTTTTTCATGAAATCGTAGTTTATAACTTTTTTAAAATAAAATAAACTAGTCTACTGTTATATTATTGCATGAATTTTATTATATTATGATAATATGTGTTGAACAATTTTTTTAGCAAATGATTTAGAATTCAGATGCAACCAAATGGATAGTATAGCACGTTTTATTTGGCTTGGTGCTCAAAGAACTAATCCAAATGACACAAGTACTAACTTTATTTGGAAGCCATTTGAAAACAAAACAATTAATTTTAGCTACACTTATTGGGCCAGTAGTCAGCCTAGTAATATCGGTCCAAATAATGAAGCACAATCTTGCCTGTCTTACTTAGCTTCCAGTTATCAATGGAATGATGTTTCATGTTTCCACCTGAAATGCGCTTTATGCGAAGCTTATCCAGAGTTGGTTCAGTGATAATTTTTGAGTTCTTTGCAACTGCCTCCAAAAAAGTCATTTTATTAACATTGTAGATAGTTACTTTTAGGTTTTGTTTTATACATTGTGATGGTATTTGTATTATTTGTATCTGCACATTGTTTTGTCAATAGCTGTAGTTACAATTTTAAATGCACTGATTTAATTTGAAACAGCGCCCAATCTTCTATTTAATAAACGTTTTTTCTTCAATTTTCCTGATTTTTGTAAAGGACTTCAGGTGCGACGCGGCGAGTCCGCTATAGTTGAACCCGATAGGCGAGCCGAGCACGGAAATCGTGATTTCTCAGAAACGGTAATAGCCAGCTATTTGAGATTTTACAGGTACATGGGGAGTCAGTGCAATTTACTTCCAGTACCTACTGGAAGTTTGTGCGATCACACCCACTTTTACTTTTGGGCTATAAACGCTTGCGGATTCGACGTCAAATATCTCCAAAACCACGTGACTTTAAAAATCCAAACTAAAAATGTGCGCTAATTCGAGTTTTGAATGCAAGGTAACGTAATTTCTGGTTCCGGAGGTAGGAGCGCTCGAAAATGGGTACCCCGGATTCGGCACTAATTTTTGTACAACTCTACACCCATCAGGAGAAACAAAGCTGGACTCTACATAAAAAAACGACATCTAAATGGATCCATTTGATAGGGAAAACATTTTTCAAATTTGTATTCCAGATATGGATTTATGGGCATTCAAAGATGGCGTTTTTTTTTAATTTTGGATAAGTATAGTGATTGGTCTGTAAGTTTGCACTTTCATTTATTCGTGAATGGAATCGAGTCCGAATACGCTAGTGTACTTAATATTTTACCGAGTTTTATGGCAATTGTATGACCGGATTTTTAAGTGTTTAAAAACCTAGATAGCTAAATCATACAAAATATTAGTTATTATGACATTCAATTTATATTTTCAATTTCTCAGCATAACCCTAGTTTTTATCTTTTCCTGTGTTTTAAACAGATAAATTTTGGGATGAAAACGGATAGTTGTTGCAGGTCTTTCAAAAATTGTAAAAATTATAAATAAAAGTTATAACACAAGCGGTTATTAGCTTATTTGAAGTGCTGTTTAAACTGCAAAAATTGATGCCTACCCTCCTATTAAGAACTACTTGAATAATTAACGTTTCACATAATTGCATTTTGCAGTATGTTACAATTTGCAACTGTATGCTTTAAAAATGAAATTTATTAATTGACTGGTAAAAAATATAGAGCTAACTGTAATATTTGAGATAAAACTCAAGTATGGATTGCGTATATAAGAAAGTGTTTTAATAATCAAAGTTTTAGCTGCAGTTTTAGCAAATTCTTTTTTTTTAATTGAAATTAATTGCAATCAGTAATCTGGTGGTCAGCAACAATAACGTTTTTATTCTGTTTTTAACGAATCAATGGATTTTATGTTCTTCTGATCTACAATTTTATAGCTTTAAAAAGATCAAAACATTGAAATAGATCATGAAGTTAAAAACATTTAATGAATTTATAAAATTTTGATCAATGTTGCTGTAGCTATTATTTCCCAATTAAAATCCTTTATTCTATGAATTGTGTTTTCTGCTTGAAATTTAAAAATAATAATCGGCTGTATAGAATAATAAAACAGTGAACAATGCTATCGGTGGCTGTATTTCGTTTTGTGACATGGTAGCCTATCGATTATTATTATTTTTAGTGAGTACACTGTACGCGTTTGTTGACTTCCTTTGCAAAAGTTGTTTTTAAATTTAAAATATGTGGCGCAAATATAAAAATTAAGTTTTTAAAAAAAAAAAAATATTTTTATTAAAAAAACTGCTAATAAAATTCAATAGAAATGAGTCCGACATTAAAGTTCATTTTCAAAGTGGCTTCCTTATTGATTTTTAATTTACTGTCAACGCCATCTGTGAATGCTACAGTTAAAGAACGTTATTTCACCAAGAGCTCTGAATATAATTTACCTTGCATTTTTGAGACTCCAAAACTTTCAGTTCAAACTCGTTCTCTTAAAAAATGTGCAATTGAATGTTTCAACAATCAGCAGATGAATTGTTTGCGATTTCAATATTATCGGAACTCGCAAATTTGTCATTTCTTTGATTATGAAAGCTTTTCAGCGACTAATAAAACAAATGATTCTAATTGTGTGGCTTACTACAAAAAAAGTAACAGAAATTTATTTTTATTTGATTACATCAAGTATTATAAAATTACATCTTCAAGACCATTTATTCAAAAAAGCTTTAAATAGGGTTTTAATAGTTGAAATACATATAGTTTTATTTTCAACTTATTTGATTTGAAAGATATCTGTCCACCATCGTTTGTGCACAACGTCACCGCTAAATCCTGCTACAAACTGGAATATGGAAGTTGGAATTGGTATGACGCCAGAAAGCACTGCAATGATATCCAACCAGGAAAAACATTTCTAACTGTCATTAACACTCCAGAAAAAAATTCGGCTTCAATAAAATACCTGTTGTCTTTTTCAGGTATGAATTTTAATTCTTATAATATATTTGAACAATTCATTTAAAAAAATAAAATTTATATAATATATTTTTATATCACTGAACCTTTATGTTTATAAAGTTTAATTTTCATTCTTAATTAGTTTTACTTTTACAAATATGTGTTTTTGAAGTAAATATTTTAATTTTTTATTACCTTAACTTTGTTAAAATATTTTTTTTCCTTTCTTAAAGCTAGTGATATTGAATCACGGTGCATTCAATGGGTAGATTATGCTATTCTCATTTGGCTCGGAGCTCAAAGAATTGATGCCAATAATCTGAATACTGATTTCGTATGGAAACCATTTCCAAACAAAACACTAGAATTCAGTTTCTACACTAACTGGGACAATGGCCAGCCAGACAGGTATGGAGGAACTTTGAGAATGGAATCATGCTTGGCATACTTTTTGCAAACCTTCACCTGGACTGATGTTCCTTGCTCTGTTCTGAGATGCTCTTTCTGTGAAGCACGTCCAGAAATTGAAAAATAAATTGTTGTAATAAGTATATAAATTTTCAGAATCTGTTTGGTGAAACAAACCAAATTTATTTATTCACAATTGTTTAAACAGTTTTGGTCATGGTTTTTGTAATTTATTCTGTTTTTATTTGCCATTTTTAATTTTATAAATTAGTAGAAACTGTAATAAACTATTTGCTCATTGTTAATTAAACTTTAAAATAAGGTAAAGTTGAAATAATTATCAGCTGTTGTTAAAAATGCTGATATAACGTATTTATAATATAGCTTAAAATTGTTTAAACTTGAAAAATATTACTCTTCAACATTGCCGTAAGTATAAACAACAAGTTTAACATCAAATACTTCCAACATAGTTTGTTTGGTTACCAAATCTGACATTATTTCTACATTACTTTTATAAACAATACACAGAATTTACATATTTGTACTGAGAGCCTACATTATAGAACGACTTATATCCTGAAATAACTTGAAATCTACATATGAACGTGTAAGCGACAGATTTGTATAGTCACTTGTATTTTGTTTACTTTGTACATAAAAAGTACTGAGTTATTAACAACACAAAAACAAATCAATGTTTTTGTACTTATGCACTTTGAAACCAAAAATGCTTTTGCAAAGGAAAACAAAGGTTTATGAAAACTGAAATGAATAAAAGCTAGTTTATATGAAAAGACATTTATTTTGTGCATGAAAACCTTAAATTGAACATAAAAAGTTGCAGGGATCTTAGAAATCATTTATTTCGGAATTAATGTTTAATCATTAATCAGTGAATTACGTATAAAACAAAAGTGTAACTATTTCAACTAATGTCATTGGAGCAAATCTAAACGCAATAACGATGCATTTCAAAATTTGGAATACTATTAAATCAGTGTTTGCTGTAATAATTTTTACGCCGTATTTAGTTGCAACTGCTACTGCAAAAGGACGTTATTTTATCAAGAACACTGAAGATTATTTTCCTTGCATTTCTGATCCTCCAAAATATTCAGTTCAAACTCGTTCTCTTAGAAGATGTGCAAATGAATGCTTCAACAATCCTAAAATAAATTGTTTGAAGTTTCAATATAATGAAAAAACAGAAATATGTAATTTATTTGATTATGAAAGTTTTTCATCAATCATGAAATCTACTGACAAGAATTGTGTGGCTTACTCTAAAAAAGGTAGACATTTCGTTTTTGCTTCAAATGTGTTGTGTAAAATCTGTTTGAAATCTCTTTTAGTAACGAAATCAACAATTTGCTTATTTTTTGTTTGAACTAGTAACAAATATGTGTATATTTTGTTATGTATGATATATCAAGATATCCTTGATAATATAACTAAACAGTTTCAAATAAATTATTGGTTACGGATTTTACAGCAAAAACATTAACAAACAAACAATGAACTCATTACAATCAAAAAACCAATTTGATAAACTAAAAAATGGTTATATATATATTTCTAGATAACATTTGTCCATTTTTGTTTATATTCAACGTTACTGCTAAAACCTGCTTTAAACTGGAATATGGAAGTTGGAATTGGTCGGAAGCCAGGAAGCACTGCAATGATATTCAACCTGGGAGGTCTTTTCTTGCTGTTATTAATTCTCGAATAAAACACGATGCTTCGATTTCCTATCTTTCAAGATTTTCAAGTGAGTTTTTTTGCATACAATGTCTTATTCTCTATAAAACAATTTAATATTATTTTCAAATTGAAAAACAGACTCATTGACTGATACTTTTAAAACATTTGTGTTTTATCAATCACAAAGTTGTAATAGCTTAATAAAACATTTTTCAACTAAACCAAAACTTCAAATAAATTAAATTTTACTAATAAATGTTTGAAAGCAAACGATGAAGAATACAGTTGCATAAAAGTTCAAAGCACTTCTCGACCAGCGTGGATCGGAGCTCAAAGAATTGATCCAAATGACGTAGAAACTAATTTCACATGGAAACCATTTTTGGATATCACCCTTGATTTCAATCAATTTAATTATTGGGGAACTGATCAACCAAATAAACATGGAGTGGAATCCTGCTTGAGTTACTCTATGGATGCAAATTTCAAATGGAATGATGTTCTTTGTTCAGATATGAAATGCGCTTTTTGTGAAGCTTTTCCAGATTTTGATTAGTTATACTTATACATGTTAGAAGAAACTTGTAGCTATGTTGTGTGATTTAATCTAATTTTTAGCTGTTTTTAATAAGAGATAACGTTATTTTAATTTTTGGCTGAATAATAAATTTAAGTATTTGTTAAACAAATCACCAAAAGAAGTTTGACCATGTATAACGTGATGCTTATCTAACTTTTTCTCACTCGTAGGCGGCTACCGGTGGGATTCGAACCGCCGACTCATATGTCCACAGGAAATGACTTACATCTATACTTACTACCATTGGAGTAATAGTAACTTGCACTTAAACTAGTCAATCAATAAAATAAAATAAAATATTTTGGTGCATAATGGTTAAACTTTACGAGTTTACGTTAGAAACGTTGAGAAGATTTATAGCTGCATTGACATCAAACAGTTTTCTTCAAGTCCTTTTTATAACAAACGTCTGCAATATAATCTAAACTCTTAGTCACTTTCTTAGTTACTGACAAAAAATAAAAATTAACTGACTACAAAAGAATAATAAAATTCAATTAAAATGTTCAGTGTCAAAATTTTGGCAAACGTCTTATGTCTATCAAACAAAGAACTAAACTGGTCACAAGTTATGAGGTCAAATAAGACCTTCCTGTTAGTTTCTTAGAAAAACAGTCATCAAATAACTAAAAAATTCAAAATAGGACAATAGTTTTAAAAAAAAAGTGTGACAATAAAAATGATCATCAGAACGTATCGTATAAAAAAAAATGTTGTTTTGTTTTCAGCTAATTACTTGTTAATTTCCATTTTTTTAAAATTTAAAAAAAAAATTCACTAGCAGATATTTTTATCACAAACGTTTGACACAGTTAAAAAAATATCACTTCTAGTAACGTTACAGTTTCCCAGAAACGACTGAGAATGCTATGCTCTTCCACGAACATATATGTTTCGACAATTGTTTTGGTTTTGTTTCCAATAGTCCTGAAATGAATTGTAAAGCGTGCAAGTGTACTATTGTCTCCTAGCGGCGGATCTAAAAACGTGTAAATGCTCAACATTCCTATATAGCTGCTATTTGTCAGAACTATTAAGGGCCCAAAGATTATTCCTAAAATCAATAATTTTTTTTCACTAATCCTTAAATGAATAGTAAAATGCAAAAGTGCTACGGTTTTGTTCTGTTCCACGTCTCTTCATTAATAAGTAATCATTCTACATTATATCGGCCAGTTGATAAAACGGCTAAAACGTCATTTATGCTTAGTGGCGTAGAAGAAGTTTGTTTTCGTGGTCTAATACTATTTAAAAATCAGCAGGTTACCGGTTTAAATGTATAAGTCATCAAATTAAACCTTTCAAGTTATTTTACTATTGATCTCTTTTGAATCGATAAAATGTGTCAACTGCACAGCTAGAGGTCGTTATTTCAACAAGGACACTGAAGATTCTTTTCCTTGCATTTCTGATCTTCCAAAAGTTTCAGTTCAAACTCGCTCTCTTAGAAGATGCGCTAATGAATGTTTTAATAATCTACAAATAAAGTGTTTGAGATTTCAATTTTATCAAAACACACGAATTTGTCATTTATTTGATTATGGAAGCTTTGTGACCAGTGCAAAGCTCAACGACTCAAATTGTGTGTCATATTACAAAAAAGGTGAGTAACATTAATTATAATGAGCCAGCAACTATAGTGTAATTTTAAATTTTTATTGTAAAATACAAAAACAAACTGAGATCAAATAATGATAATAATTTTGATTATTGTCACAATAAGGCATTTGTCCACCGTCATTTTTGTACAACGCTATGTTAAATACATGCTACAAAATGGAATATGGAGATTGGACTTGGTCGGAAGCTAGAAAGCACTGCAATGATATTCAATCCGGAAGATCTTTTCTTACTGTCATTGATAATCAGAACAAAAATAATGCTTCAAGTAATTACGCTGCTTCTTTTAGAGGTTTGTTTTCATTTCAAGAATTTTCAATAAGTTCATTTTTAAAATAAATCTCGGTTTTAATTTCTAAAAAATGAACGTATTCCTAAAAATTAAAAATTTCAAGTTAAACTCAAAATTTGATTGATACGATTATTGCTATTAGCAAACAAACTAGAATACGAATGTACTCAAACAAGTGCTGAAAAGGCACGTTTTATTTGGCTTGGAGCTCAAAGAATTGATCCAAATGACAAATATTCTAATTTTATTTGGAAACCGTTTGAAGACAAAACTTTAGATTTTAACTACACCAATTGGGACATTAATCAACCCACTAGCACTGATCCAAGCAGTAATGTAGTAATACAATCTTGCTTGGCTTTCATAGCTAACAGTTATCAATGGAATGAAGTTTCATGTTCTAGCCTGAAATGTGCTTTATGCGAAGCTTATCCAGAGTTAAATTAATAATAAATTCATTTTGATATAGTTATATCAATTATGTTTTAACTAATTTTAAACCCATCTTGTTTTCTAATATTACGTGATAATGTATGTTTCATTCATTTGGTTTTGTATATTTATGTAGTTTATACTTTGAATTGCACTTTTATTTTAGTTTAATTTAATTTAGTTTTCAGATTTTATTTCATTTTAATGTTTATTATCAGCATGTTTTTTAAATTCATTTTTTTGCAACATACGTGATAGACAATAATAACGTTTTATTCCTAAAAATGTGTGTTTGTAGCGTAACAATGTTTTGCACATTTCATTTTTGCTCTTAAAATGTATGCACAAAATAATTTTATTCTGAAATTGATTAGTGTTGCAACAAGATAATGTTTGATTTGTGTTGCACAATAAATTCATCAAAACGGTTTTAAAATGGGCATAAGAAAAACAAAAAAAAACTCACTTTTATGGTAGTATTATAAATTTGTTTAAACAAAAGACTTAGATTAAACTTGAGTGCGACATGATCAAAAGATTTCAAAAAACTGCTGCCAAAAAAACAATTTTCGCTTGAAATTGTTATGCTTATAGAATAATTTGTTTTAAATGTGTGTGTTTTATTATATTTTTTAATGGTGGAGGCATTGTTAACAAATAATCGTTTTTAATAACGTTTCAATATGAGCCTCTTTAGTATAACCAACACCTTACTTTTATAGTCGCATATAAATTTTTGCGATCATCTTATTACAATGGAATACAAAAAACTAAATTAAAATATGAAGTGACAACATGTTTTGCTAAAAACATTAGAAGACACCACCACACCAAGAACTAACTTCACCACAAGTTCAGAGGTCAAATAAATTCCTTCCTGTTGGTTCTATAAAAAAACACTCAAGTTCATTTGATAACAGTTATTTTGTTTCTGCATAAAAAAATTACTGAAAACATCAAAAATGAAAAGCATTTCTGATCAAAAAACATAGAAACGTGACAATACCAGGAACCAGCAAAACAACAAATTAAAATATTGTTATGAATGGTTCTTACTAATTTATTCTTTAGATGCAGACTGCATTAGCAGAAACATATTTTTGCAGAAAATTTCTCAAAAACCGAAAAGAATAACACTCCTATTGACAATATCATTCTCAGAAGATAATGTGAATGTCATGCTCTTCCAGAAACACAAATGTCTCTACACTTATTTCTTTTTTGTTTTTCTATTAGTTTTGTTATGTTAAGTTATGTTCATTGAAAAACTCATTTGTGTTGCGTTTCGTTTCAACCGATCAAAAACTTGTTTTCCAAAAGCATTGAAACAAATGGTAAGAACCGCAAAAGGTTTGTTCAGTTCATTAAATAATTAGTTTTTAAATGCTTTCATTTAACTTCACTAGTCTTTCTGTTTGTTGGTTTGTTGGTGTGTTTGTCTGTGGTGATCAAATCTAAGTTAGGTAGGCGTGGCCAAGTGTATTCATTGGTTTGTTTGTCTGTGGTGATCAAATCTAGGTGGAGTAGGCGAGATGTACAAAATTGAGCGTAATGGTTGTTTTAGATTCAAACATTTTAGTTCGTTGACTCAGATAAAGAGGCAAATAAAAGCAATTTTTTAATTTATTTTTTATCTTTACTTGTTTACATTCTAACGTTTACTTGATAAGTCAGCTTTAACGTCAGTTGTTGCTGAGTGGTGTACAAAAAATCTTGTTTTTTCTAAGTTTAATAAAAATTTAAAAATTTCAGTTAATCAGTTCAAATGTATCAATTATTTAATCAAGCCATTCAAACAATTCTATTTTTTGTCTTTCTTGTTTTGACGAACTTTGTGAACTGCACTGCAAAAGAACGTTATTTCATCAGAGAAAACAACAATTCTTTTTCTTGCATTTCTAATCCTCCACAGATTTCAGTTCGAACCGGTTCTATAATAAGATGTGCTAATGAATGTTTCAACAACCAGCAAATAAACTGTTTAAGATTTCAATATTATCAGAACTCACGAATCTGTCATTTATTTGATTACGAGAGCTTTTCAGCAACTGCAAAGATCAGTGATCCAAATTGCGTGGCCTACTACAAAAAAGGTAAGACTCACTCTATATAATGGAACTAAAACTAGACTAAAACGAAATTTTAAAACAAATTGAAGTAAAAAAAACAACTATAAAATGTATCATTATTTTTAATAAGAAATTTGTCCACCTTCATTTTTCCACAATGCTACGGTAAATTCCTGCTTAAAATTGGAGTATGGAAGCTGGACTTGGTCAGATGCTAGAAAGCACTGCAATGACATTCAACCTGGAAGATCATTTCTTACTGTCATTAATACACAAAATAAGAATGATGCTTTGATTGATTATCTTATGTCCTTTTCAGGTATGGATTTAGATTTTGTTCGTTGTTTGCTTAGCATTTAAGAAACATCTAGGTATCTTAGTACTTTACGAGTTAGCTCCCTGGGCGCATAAAACATAGTAGAAAGTAGACGCGGCAAAGTTCGTTGATACTTTCAAAGTCATAGCCTGTTTATTTCAAAGTGTTATAATTGCTATGAAAAGTTTAAATTCAATTTGCGAAGAAATTGAGATACAAGGTTTAAGTTGTTACTGCAATGTGGGTTTATCGAAGACACTGACAGTCATTTGTTTTCTCAGCAGATAAGCTGCAATGATGTAGCTGAAATTTTTTTCAAATTTAATTCGGGAAACATTTTATCATTATTACCAATTTATAAATTATTTTTTTTTAAATAGTTTCTTTTCCAGTTGTTTATTCACGTCAAATAATAAATTTCATTTTTTCAAAAACTAAGTTGTATCAAGCTCTTGTTCAATTTAATTATCAATAAAACGCTTAATGGACCTAACAAGCTAGAATATTTGTTTTTTTTAATTCTTTATTGATATTTAATTTAGTAGAAAAAATTGATTAAATGTGAGTTTTTATTTTTGTAATGTACGTTTATATGTTTTTCATGCAGCTGTGTATACAAATAGTTTTTTGTAATCTCTTGTTGCCTTTATATAAATAGTATAAATTCTAATTAAATAAAGGTTTTGACGAGTTAATCTATTTTTTAAAAGCTTAATATTTAGTAAAATCAATTGAATAATTATTTTAAAGACAGTAGTATAGAATCACAATGCATTCCAACGTTAGACATTTCACGTCGTATTTGGCTTGGAGCACAAAGAATTGATCCAAACGATGTGGATACGGATTTTATTTGGAAACCGTTTCCTGATATTTCTATTCCATTTAATCTGACCAGCAATTGGGGAGACGGTCAGCCAGATAAATATGGACTGGAGTCCTGTTTAACCCATTACATTGGTCCTGAATTCCACTGGGCTGATGCTCTTTGTTCGGTTTTAAGATGTGCTCTCTGCGAAACTGATCCAAAATTGGATTAGCACAACATACTTTAAAACGATTGCTTGTACATCAAATTGCTGGGCATTGAGTTATTTTACTGTTTTTTCTAAGCATTATTTGATATCACTACTAAATCAATTTTTTTTAAGTCTAATGTTTTTGCGCTTATTATACTATGATTAAAAAGAAATTAATGTAACAAATTACAAAAACATCGATTTTTGCATTATATGTATAAACATTTTGATGGAACTAAACCGTAATTAATTGTAAAATTGGAGTAGCAAATCCAGTTGTTATAATAAAAAAAATATGATTTTTTATTTTAGCTGTAGTTTTTTTTTGTAAGTGTTGTTTTTGAAAAACTTTCTTGATGTAGGTATAGATTTCACCAGATCCCTGTAAAATTGGAAATGTGTGTATCACGGGTTTTTCAAACGTCTTAATTGTTCTGCACTTGTTGTTTTTTTCAATAACTAGAGCACTGAAAAATGCGTGATCATTTACTTTTGCTAACTTTTATTTAGCTAGAGTCTCTGTTTTAAAGTTTAAGTATTGAATCTCAATGAAGTTTTGAAAACTGTTTCATTGATAATTTTCCTGCCGTATAATTGTTAGCTGTTTATTGCTACATAAGCTTGCGTTTTGGATGAATATTTTGCATTTTGAATAAACTACTGAATTATTCCTCGGATCTTATTTGTGGAGTTTTTGAGCAACACCTGCTTTAAAGAATGCATTTTCAACTAAAATTATTTTACATAAATTATGGCACCAAAACCAGAAACTGGTGGTTTACTACCATTCAAGTATATTTTCTCTTTTTAAAATTTGAAAAAAAAACTACAAAGGTCTTGCTGATGAATTGAAAACAGCGAATAACCATAATTTCAATAAATTTATTATTGCAGAAAATGTTTAATGGAATGAATGAACATTGTGAACAAAAGTTAATTTATTCCACAGCAAGCCGTTCCTACGATGAAATACTTTCTGTGTTTTGTTTTAATCAAAACGTTTTTCAAAAGCAGGAAAACTAAAATTAAAATTATATAGCCGAAGCTACGGCAATTTTATAACATCAAAGGTTTTTTGTCACAAAAACGTATTGTTGTCAAAAAAGGTTCTTCTTGTACAAAAAAAAACAATAGTTGAAAACTTCACTGCAAGCTACTTTTTATTAAACTTTGTCTAATTTGCATTTTGAACACTTGTGAACCAGAAAAACTAACTTTTGTTCATTTTTATGATTAACTGAACAAAAAATGATTAAATGTTTTTTTAAATGGAATTTTAGGCACTGTTAAAATCATTTAAGAAAATAAATAAAAGTTTTGACTGCGAGTTTTTTATTTAATATAATTCGAATCACACATTTAAAGACTGTTTTGATCTTTTAGTCTATAACAAAAAACCAAACCCATTTTTAAAACAGTTAATCCAGTTGTATACCGTGTACATTAAAATATTTTTGAAGGAAGTTGTGTAGAATCCAAATGTTTTCAAGTAATAGACTATTCACCTGCCATTTGGCTTGGGGCTCAAAAAATTAATCCAGACGATTTGAATACTGAATTTGCTTGGAAGCCATTCTCAAATATATTTATTCCATTAAACCAAACCACCAATTGGGGAAGCGGCCAACCAAATAAATACGGAGGAACCGGTAGGATGGAAGCGTGTTTAACCTTTGATCTCAGTCAAAACTTCCAATGGGACGATGCTCCGTGTTCTGCTCTGAGATGTGCTTTCTGTGAAGTTTACCCTGATTTGGATTAGCATCAATTTTTTCGAGCACTATGTTACATAGTTTTTGTGATTTATTTTAGTTGCAAAACCTTTAATAGAAATAAAAATATAAAAAATATAATGTGCATTATAATTGAGTTTTTATCTGTTACCTCTTGTATAATTATAAAGACATTGTTAGAGTGGCTTCTGAAAAACTGACCTGTAAAAAATGCATTCGAGGATTCTTAACTATTTCTGAGATGTCGAGAGATTAATTATTTCTTTAAACGTTTTAAAAACATGTTTTAATACGATTGGCCGGCATGGACTTTTATAAACGGCCATGAATGGTTTTTCTAATGTTAGTTAGAGTTATGAGTTTGGTTTTCAAACGTTATAACTTGTTTTAGTGCATCTCAATTTAGTTAAATGTTATTTTTTGTTGCTTGAGTAATGAACTCTATCATTGTTTTTGAAAACTGTTTCATTGATCTTGTTCTAGCATGTTACCAATGATCGTCTAATTATGATTTAACTATTTAGATTTTTAATAAAAATCTACTAAAGGATTGTTTGATGTTCAAATAGTTTTCTTTCAACGCTAAAGTAGTTCTGACTTTTTTTTTACTGTTGCTTCAACAGCATAGATTAAAGTTATGCAAAAACTATTCATAAACTAAACCCTCACTACAACAGAATAATTAAAATTTATTAAAAAGATTTATTGGCATAAATTGTTTCTTAAAAAATGTTATGCGACGCGCATATCTCATATCTACCACGCCAGGAAATAAACTGACCACAGCCTCCATTGACAGTAATACAAATATACACGTTCTGTTGGCTCCATAAAAAACACTCATATTCATTTAAAAAACATTTTTTACCTATAGCTCGCCAAATAATTACAAAAATTGAAACTTTAAAAGCACGATCAAATAACAATATAGTTCCATAACCAGTTATACACCTTATGTTGGCTCCATAGACAAATATTTTTATTATTTTAAAAACCATTTTTCTACCTATAGCTCGCCAGATAATTACAAACTTTGAAACTTTAAAAGCGCGATGAAATAAAAAGAATTAAAACTCCTGTTAACAATATAGTTCTCGAAACTCTCTGCAAACGTCACGTTTTTCCAGGAACGTATGTGTTTTGTCAATCAAATTTGTTTTTCCACCTGAAACAGTTTGTAGAATATAGAGATGTCACAATCACATTTATTATTAAACAACTGGTTTGACTTTTATTCTATTTTCACAGATCAAAAACGTATTTAAAAAAAAAAATATAAATTAAATGCCAAAATATGGATTTGCAAAGGTTTTGTTCAATTCCACATGTCTTCATTAATAAATAGTTTTCTACGATGTATGGCTAGTTTGATATCTTTCCGCTATTTTGCTGAGTAGAGTGAGAAAAAAGCATACTTTCATCGTTTAATAATATTTGGACGATCACAATTAACCAGTTCGAATGTATAAATTAGTAAAGCAAACCGAGCAAATAATGTCACTACTGATCTTTATGACATTGCTGAAATTTGCAACTGCCACTACAAGACGACATTATTTCATCAAGGACACTAAAGATTCTTTGCCATGCACTTCTGAACCTCCAAAAATTTCAGTTCAAACTTGTTCTGTCAGAAGGTGCGCTAATGAGTGTTTCAACAATCGGCAAATAAATTGTTTTAAAGACAGTAGTATAGAATCACAATGCATTCCAGTGGCATACTGGTCACGTTCCATTTGGCTTGGAGCTCAAAGAATTGATCCAAGAGATCTCAATACTGAATTTATTTGGAAACCTTTCTTAGATATTTCTATTCTATTCAAACTGACCAGTGTTTGGGGATATGGCCAACCAGATAAATTCGGTGGGACTAGTAGCATGGAATCGTGTTTAACCTATGACAGCAGCCCGACGTTCCAATGGAAATGAGCTTTTTGCGAAGCATATCCAAATTTAGATTAGCACAAGGCATTACCAAACGTTTGCTACTGCATAAAAAATTTAATTGTTGAACTTTTTCAATGACTTTTTTATTATTTTATTTATAAAATATGTATTTTGTTAAAATATTTTGGAGATTGACGTGACGTAATAATTGAAGATTTCTTACCGTAATCAATGTGTCCTTGAAATATGCTCCAAAACGTTTTAAAATGAACATGGATAAAATTAAATTGTCTGATTTGTTAATAATGTGTTTTTTTTTAAATTTCTTATTTTTGCTTAGTTATCTACACATATTTCTATACATAATTTGCATTCATCTGGTTAGATGTATCGTTTAATTTTGCAATGTCTTGAATATCAAACTCTATCGATGTGTTGAAAACTATGCAGTTGACTACTTGTGTGATGTTAGCGTCAATTTGTAAAACATGCGTTTTGGTTAAACATTTAGATTTTTAATAAAAATTATCAAGTTATTGTTTGTTGTTTAAATGTTTTACAGAAAATGTTTTGTAACAGGGCACATGTTCATCAGTGAAATTTATTTGAATTGTTGCACAGAGAACCCTAGCTAAAATTAATCCGAATAACTTAACTTGGTTTTCTGGAATTTAATGAAGTAAAATTTATTAAAAAACAATTGACATTTTGTTGAAGATTTATTCCGCTCAAAGTATACGGTAATTTGCACAAAAATTATTTCAAAAACTGAACCATTATTATGAAGTTTCTGTTGGATAATTTCAAAACTTTCCAGCGACGAAAATATTCAACAACAAAAGCTGACACAAAACACGTGAATTTAAAACGAAAATGGTTTTCTTGGATCGATTAGTCATTTCTGAATATTACAATTTGAGAATTAAACTCATTGTTCAGTTTCATGTCGTTTAGACAAAAGCTTTTTGCGCTTCAGCAGTAGACTAAAATAATAGATGAAGCTTATTTCATATTTTGCAGTCGGCATAAATTGAGCAGTAAACTACGTTTTTATCAAGAATTTGTTTTTTGGATCGTTGAAACAACCCGAGTGTAGTGTTTTAAGCTTATAGCATTTAATCGGTTTAAAAATAAAACGTGTATAGGATTTTAATTTAAAACTGATAACTGATAAAAATATATTTTGCAATTCCATATTACAGCTTGCGCATTAAACGTTGACATTTTTTTAGAAATTGAATACAAAAAGCCAACTTACAATGTGCTAGTTTTATTACTTTCAATTAGGTTTTAGTAAACTCTGAAATTTAACGGTTCAAATGGAAAGGGCAGTGAAGTGTGAAATCATCTTTTTGTGCGTTTTGTCTGCATCAGCAACAGTTGCAAATGCGAACGCTATTGGTAAAGAACAAGTGTTTATTAAAAACCTTAATGATCTGTTTCCCTGCAGTTCTGATCCTCCAAGAATTTCAGTTAAAACTCGGTCTCTCGGAAAATGTGCAGTTGAATGTCTCAGCAATCTACGATTAATTTGTCAAAAGTTTCAATACGATAAAAGCACGCATATCTGTCAGTTATTCGATTATGGAAGTTTTATAACAAATGCAAAAGTCAACAACCAAAACTGTGTGGCTTATTATAAAAGTGGTCAGTTTTATTTAAATGATTCATTAAAACAGGAAATATTTTTAGGACATAAATAATATTTATTTATGATTATGCTAATAAGAGTTAAATTGTTTTCTAAGATGTGTGTCCATCATCGTTTGTGTACAAAGATACTGCCAATACTTGCTACAAACTAGATTATGGAAACTGGAATTGGTCGGATGCCAGGAAACACTGCAATGACATTCAGCCTGGTAGATCTTTTCCGGCTGTCATTAACACCTGGGAAAAGAATAATGCTTCGATTGATTATCTTATGAACATTTCAGGCAAGTTTTGTAATTAATGAATACAATTATAAAAAAAATTAATAATTTAATTTTTATTAAAAGCCTATTTTGTGAAAAAAAGTAACTATTTTTTTAATTTGATCATTAAACCAAATTTAACGTAAAACAGAAAGTAATTTCTATAAAAATCACACTCTATTGTTCTTCTATTTGTTAAATTATTCGTAAACGAATATAATATTCTTCAAGCATCATCCATGGAGTCGCTATGCTTCCAGGATGTGTCAGCAGCCCGCTTAATCTGGTTCGGAGGACAAAGAGTCAATCAAGACGACATAAACACTCCATTTGTTTGGAAACCATTCCCTGGCATAACAATGACCTTCACCTTGTCCTCCAACTGGTACAGCGGTCAGCCGGATGCTTATGGAGGCTCTTATAGAATGGAATGCTGTTTGACCTATTTCGGACAAACATTTCTTTGGGGTGACTCCCCGTGCGATGCTCTCAGGTGTGCTTTCTGTGAAGCTTATCCGAAATTGGATTGAATCCAGATGTTCTTGAATTCAGTAGCAAACTGTCTGATATTTTTATATTGACGTAATTGAAGTTTGATTCCGAAAAACTGTCATGACATGATTAAATATTTTTTTTTTGATGGCATTTGGTTTCGATAAATCCATTTGTTCCAAAAAAATTTGCTCCAAAGCGTTTTAAAATGAGCATAGAGAGTATAAAATCATCTCTGATTTGTCAATAACATGTTTTTTCAACTTTCTAGTTATTTGTTTAGTTATTTACAGATGTGTCTATACATAATCTTGTATGTGGTTATATGTATTAATGAATCTTGTAAAGTTTAAATAACAAACTCTATTTATATATTGAAAACTATGCAACTGACTACTTGTGTGATGTTAGTGTCAATTTGTAAATCATACGTTTTGCTTAAACATTTAGATTTTTAATAAAAAAGTACCAAGTTATTGTTTGTTGTTTAATTGTTTTACAGAATGTTTTTGTAACAAGACCACTTTACTTAAACTCTTGGAGATGGAACCCAGGCAAAAATTATTCAAAGTAAACTAATACAGTATTCTGGAATGTAGTGTAGTTACATGTAATGAGCTACAAACCAGAATTTGTTATTTTGTCAAAAAACTAATTAAGCTCAAAAACCTAACGTAACTGTAATTTGTGAAAACATTATTCAAAAATGAGTTATTACAGAACAAATACCGTGTTTGTTTCTGTTGGATAAATTCAAAATTTTCTAGCATCAAAAAAGTTCCTAAATAAAATCTGACAAAAAAAACAGGAATTTTATAAAACAAATGTTTTCCTAGCTCAAATAGTAATTGCTGAATATTAAAATGTTTTATACAAAATACGTTTCTTGATTTTTTTTTAATGTTTGAATTTGAATTTCAGAATTAATGGGGGTAAAAAACATTTAGTGTTTAGTTTCATGAAATTTAAACTAAAAGCTTTTTGCATTTTAACAGTAAATTAAAACAATAGACGGGGTTTATTTCATGTTTTGTTGTCTGCATAATTTGAAAATCGATAAAAATTGACTTGCACCGATCTACGTGTAGGGGAGATCGGGGCTTGATGTACGTAGTAACAGCTTAATAACTCAGTAACAGCTGGAGTAATCCACAAAAGTACTGTGAATACAAATAAATTATAGATTTGAGAAACAATAGTGTTGGAATATATTTTCAACTAGAGGTATTTTTGAATTAAAGTACTCAGTAGTTTAGTCACTCCACCAAAAAAGAAAAATAAACAGACCTAGTATAACTCTTCAAGTGATTCAAATTTTATGTAATTAAGTTATACATAGCTTATTTTTAAAGCATTAACTGCGCAATTAATGTTGAGTAACTCATACATAAAGATGCACTTTCACTTGCAGTCTTATTTTGCTACTGTTAGTACAAAATCCAAAAAACCGGCTAGCGTTTTAAAACTAGTTAGTTGAAATGCATTTTTATTAGTTTTCAATTCTAAAACGTATTGTCGTTTTGCCTCAATCTGAAGCTCAACTTTGAAAACCCGTCTATTTTGCCCGCTCTATATAGCATTGATCGCTTTTTTAACACCCAGTGTTCTACAACCGATAATTTACAAAAACCAAAAACATATTCAACAGATTGTTAGAAGATGAAAAAAATTGAATTATCGATTTCGTTTGTAAGCCCTCGGGTATATGATAAAGCTTACAGTGTAGCCTAATCATCGATCAATGAGTCTCGTTAATGCAATGGACATTACACTTCTTCGTATTCGACCAGGACAAAAGCAAACACGATGCTTAAAATTAATATAAGCAATAAATTAAAAAAAAACACCAAGACAAAGTGAGTTTCCGTTCTGATTTACAGATGTCGAGTTTGATGTGTTTTTTGGCTTTTCTTCTTCTTCTTTTCTCGATTTATTTTTCTGAAGGTAATTTATTTCACATCATTTTACAGTTTGGCTAAATTAATTGTAATTATTTAATGCTATTTAAATTTTACAACTGCATTTAAAGTTTTTGTTTTTAACGAATGAGAAATTAGTTTAATCGTGAAATATTTTTTAATTGACTACTTTCTTAGCAAATTAAAAACACGTTATTACTGTTTAAATTACATCATGTTATAAACCATAAAACGTTAATTAAAAACGGTTTTAAATTAAAACGTGTGTAAAGTTAGCAATATTGCTGGCCATGCAAATAAAATTAAAAAAAAAACTTGTGTGCATCAGGCTGTGTTATACATCGTTGAATTGGATTTTAAAAATATAATCTAATTTTTATAACGATGATTACTGTAAACCTGATAGTAGAATTAAAGTCATTTAGTTACTTGTAGGATTTTTAAAATTTTCTAATAATTAGCTCAACTAAAGATGAGTTCGTGGTTTCCCATTCTCTTCGAAACCGTTAAGCCAAGTCTCGGTTAAGAAAATAAACAGTTCTGAATCAATGACTCATCGTAGAGTTAAAGTTTCAATGAGGTTTACATTCTTTTTTCTCTCTCTTATTATAACAAAAAAACAGGTGACGATGATAAGAAACAACCTTGCGTCGACACTCAGACACAATGCAACTTCATGGTTCCAACATCCTGCTATCATAAGCACGGAAGAAGGAGATGCTGCAAACGGTGTCAAATTTTGAGGAATGACTCCATGCCAGGTAAATCAGAATACAGTTTTAATTGTTTTAACTGGTTTGTTTTATTATATTTTCAAGGTTCTCTATTGCTTTCAAAACTATGTCAGAGAAAAACTAGCTGATATGGAAATTGAACCCTACGGATATATCTAGCTACTTTAGAAGAGTTTAACTGTTTTTTTGTAGTCAACTATATCAAACTTGTGTGCATCAAACCGTTGGTTGTGTTTTTTAGTATATTTATATACCTACACAATGTTGTTGTTTTTTTCTACACCAGGTTGCGAGTACGGCAACAAAGCATTGTGGTGTAAGCACTATTTGAAAAAAAATGAAAAGTGTCCTCCTCAGTACAGGGAAAACTGCTGCGCGTCGTGCCCTCCCGAAGAAGTTTACATTCCAGACGAAGAGAAAAAATAATTAAAAATAATAAGAATAATAATAATAAATATTAATAAATAATTTAATGCTTACTGAAGATGTTATTTTTTTTAGATTTGCTTATTGTGTCTGAATCGATTCAAGGATTTGTTCTTTTTTGTGTGATTTCACTGTTCTTATCGACCAAACGTCCTAATTAGGACAGCAAGTTGTCTGTTTGAGATTTTGTCTGTCCGAGAATTCCACGCGATCGTGTTTTTTTTTAAACATGCACCCGATTGATCATATATTACCACCTAGCGAAAAAAAGTAAAAAAGTTATAAGATTTTAACTTCAACGGGCTAAGATTTGCACCTAGCAAAAAAAACTAAAAAAAAACTCAAATGCTTACAAAATTTCACCCATCAAAAACGAAAAAGTGGAAAATAATTTTGACATCATAAAAATACATTTTTGTAAAAAGAACTTTTTTCTTGCGCCCTAGAAATAGAAAAATAGAAAATAATATTCCTATAATTCATATACAACAAAAAACGTTGCGGGCGCATCATAGGCTACAACATCAAAACTTTAGCAAAAACAAATAGTTACAATAAATAATGCGCCCACAACGATTTTCGTTGTATATGAATTATAGGAATATTATTTTATACTTTTTAGAACGCAAAAATTTTTTTTTTAAATGTATTTTTATGATGTGAAAATTTGTCCCAAGAGAATACTGAGTTGTCATGTAAGCTAGACACGTTTTATTTGGCTTTGAGCTCAAAGAATTGATCCAAACGACTTGAATACTGATTTCAGATGGAAACCATTTGAGAATATTTCAAAGTGCATTTTCAATTGTATCAACAGTTTTTCAGAAGAAAAAAAAACTTTGAATTATCGATTACGTTTGTAAACCTTCGGGTATAGCTGTAGCTTAACTTTTAAACCCGTCCATTTTACTACCCGCTCTCTATGGCATTGATCGCTGATGTTGTTTACTCAACACTTCTAACACCCAGTGCTCTACGACCAATAATTTACACAAATCGTAAACAATTTCAACAGTTTGTCAAAAAAAAAAGAAATTTTAATTATCGATTGCATTTGTAAACTCACGGGTATATCACAAAGCTTACAGCGTCGTCGCGTAGTCGCGTAGATCGATGAACCTCGTTAATGCAATGGATATTTTAACACTTCTACGCATTCGTCCATTTGAATAAATTTTTCTGACAAAAAGCGAACACGATGCTCAAAATTGATATAAGCAATGAATTAAAAAGGCACGCAATGAAAAAGTGAATTTCCGTTCTGATTTACAGATGTTGCGTTTGATGTGTTTTTTGGCTTTTCTTCTTCTTCTTCTTTTGTTTTACTTTTCTAAAGGTAATTTTTTTCACATTATTTCGCAGCTCGGCCTAACTGATTGTAATGATTTAATATTAATTAATTTATACAATTGCATTTGAAGTTTTCGTTTTTAACGAATAAACAATTAGTTTATTCATGTTGTTCAGAGTTCAGGCTTTAGTAGTTGACATGTAAATTTGATTAAGTTAGAAATATTTTTTAATTGACTACCTTTGAAAATAAAATGTTATTAGTGTTTAAATTGTATCATTTTATAAATTATCAAGACTTTGATTAAAAAGAAAATGATTTTTAAGAATCTATTATAACACTTGTGTAAAGTTAGCAATATTGCTAGCCATGCAAATAAAATTTTTAAAAAACTTTTGATCATTTGGGCTGTCTTATATACATCGTTTAATGGAGTTTTAAAAAAATATAATTTAACCACCAGTGCCCGTCGCGGCTTTGCTCGCTTGAAATTAGAGAATTTGAACCGTTCATCTATAGTAGAGTAATGCACAGGCCGATTTTTTACGCCCAGGGCCGTCTATCAACTTGACCCGACCCGTTTCTTAAGTCAAAATTCCAAGACCAGTCCGGCACATCTAATATGGGCCCGGCCCTTTTTTACGGGTCTAAAATTTCTATATAATTGGCGGAAAATCTGAGCTCGGCCCACTTTGACTCCAGGTGTTACCCCCCCCCCCCCCCCCCGGTCTGAAGACTTTAAAATCACAACATGGCCGACTCCGTGCAGTACTTTATTCCATAGAGCCCTACACGTATTTTGTTATTTTTCAAGCATAATCTCGGTAATAAATTGCAAAATTTTCACATTTCTAGTTTTTTAAGATTTTAAGCAAATATATTTTTTATTTTATTTCTATTCTCTTCAAAACAGTTGAATCGTTTAAGAAAATAAACAGTTGTGAAACAATAACATATGAAAGTTAAATTTCAATGAGGTTTTCAGGTTTTTTTTATCTCATTATAACGAAAAACAGGCGACGATTACGATATAAAAAATTGCGTGGACACTCAGACGCGATGCAAATCCATGATTCCGTCATCCTGCTACCATAGACACGGAAGAAAAAGATGCTGTAATCAGTGCCGAATTTTGAGGAATGACTCCAATCCAGGTAAATCAGAATACAGTTTTGATTGTTTTAACTGGTTTTGTTTTATTTTCAAGGTTCTCTAATGCTTTCAACACTATGTCAGAGTAAAACTAGCTTATATGGAAATGAACCCAAACGGATATATCCAGCTACTTCAAAAGAGTTTTTTATTGTGTAGTCAACTATTTTATTCTAAGTCTAGAAGTCTAACTATTGATTAACGCCACGTTAAATAATGTCAAATTTTAATTTCATCAAACTTGTGTGTGCATCACAAAGTTTGATGTGTTTTTTTTCTAATATATTTATATAGCTATAAACAATGTTTATTTTTTCTTCTCCACCAGGCTGCGAGTATGGCAACAAAGCGTTGTGGTGCAAGCACTATTTGAAGACGAATGCCGAGTGCCCACCGCAGTACAGGGAGAATTGCTGCGCGTCGTGCCCTCCAGAAAAACCTTACGTACCACCCACTAAGAAACAATAATTAAAAATATTAACGATTAATGATAAATAATTTAATGCTTACTAAAGATGTTGTTTCTTTAGATTTCAGTCGAGAGAGAGAGTGGCTTATTGTGTCTGAATCGATTCAATGATTTGTGTCGTTTGCGATTTCAGTGTCCTTATCGACAAACGTGAATAGAAAAATGCTATCAGCCCTTTATTGCTTCGTCACGGCAACACAGGTCGAATCGTTGCCTTTATGCTATTCTTACTCAGAGAATATTCAGCTGTCACTGTATTACTTACTCCGTCGGTTATTTGTTGTCTTTGTTTTCCGGTTTTGAGGCCCATCATGGAGTGACAGTCGGAGCAGCTGCGTGGAGGCATCTCCAAGCAGTTGAACTCTCAGATGTAATGCTGTCAAAGGACAAATTTGTAGGTCAAAAGTTGAACGCCTCAGTTATAGTTTGCCCGCATTCTAATTTGTATAAACGAATAAAATCTTTTATTTTGTTGAGGGCAATAAAAACCAGCACCACTTAGCTATGTAGGAGGCGTTCTATAAGTATTTATATAGAACTGAACATATATAATAAATTAAAAACAGTAAACAATTTTTTGTTATACCTGGTAATTAATTAATAATTATAATTTATTGTAATGTAATTTTACAGGAGATTAAATATTTTTTTGTTCCTTCGAAACAAAAATAAATTTCCACGTCGCAAACCTTGTCAGATAAGACGACATCTGTAGAGTATTTTTCTGAAATTCCAATTGACTTTATAGAAAGGCGAACAATATGAAACAAGCATACTAAAAAATTTCTCAGTTGGATTCCACCCCGGCTAACGGTATGAAAAACAAAATTACTTTTCCTTAAATAAAACCAACCAATAAGCAACGAGTTTTAAATTTATCGAACACTAGCGGGGTTAGGCTGCGTTGCCCGGAGTTTTTAGAGGTTTTTCAATCGTTTTTATCAATCTTTTTCTTCGCGACATCATTTTTTTATTATTAAAAAATGTGTAGTTGGGACATATTTTTGTGTAATTAAACTTTGTTTGCTTAGCTGATCGATTTGCCTTCTATTTTTGTTATTAGTTAACTAAAAGCTTCATCTAACGTTTAATTCAGAATGCAAGATAATGTTGCAGTTCTACGTTGGGACTAAAATTGAGTAATGAAAATCATTGTTCGGTCTGTTTTCAAATGGATTACTAAGAAGTATTCAAAGATATATGAAAATTAAAA
Organism: Erpobdella octoculata; assembly: GCA_963978895.1. NCBI lineage: Eukaryota > Metazoa > Annelida > Clitellata > Hirudinida > Erpobdellidae > Erpobdella > Erpobdella octoculata. The sequence continues at coordinate 1,358,378 of OZ022243.1, read as the reverse complement.
AAAACCTTTAAACAATTAAAGTTTCGTAAAAATAAAAAAAAACATTAAAAAATCAGTTTGTTTTGTACTTAACTAGACTAATAAAATTGTTTTTTATTTACTTTTGTTTGGTTTGTTTGTTTTAAAATTTTTAAAAAATAAAAAAAAAATTAACTGGAGTTTTTCTTGATTACTTTGTATTGTTCAATAACGAGCTTTTTTAACAAACGCAAAGTTTTCAGCAAAGCATACTCAACTTTTAAAATGGACTCATTCCACATTTTCCACAATTTAAAAAAAAAATTTCAGATAGTATTTGATTTTTATAAACTATTTAAAAGAAGGTTCTAATACAAAGATTTACCTTTTTTCAATTCTCATTTCCCAATTTCAGGTAGATAAAAATTAACAGTTATATAAAAAAAAGACTAAAAACCTTTTTAATAATGATTATTATAATGTTTGTCATTTTTCAGGTTTTGGTAATTTTCTAATAAACAACATTTTGAAAAAGAGAGTAGAAAAAGACACAGTAGTTTCAATTAAAATATTTTTTGAATTGTTTAATGCCCAAAATACTTTTCAGACCAAAATTGACTATGTACAAACATCAATGATTATTGCGTGATAAAAATGAAATTTAATTTACATAACAACTTTTATCAAGTTTATTTTACGTGTTTTGGACTGAAAGAAGTTAGGAGAAAGTGGAAAAAAGAAAATCAGCAAGAAGGGGAACGGGAAAGCTAACGGGAGAACGGGACAGAGAGAGAGGAAGCAGGAGAGTAAGAGGGCGCAGGAGAACGAACGAGAGTGGGAAAGCAAGCGGGCAAGGAAAATGGAGCGTGAGAGAAAAAACGATAAAAAAAACCTCTAAAATCCCTTGGCAACGCCGGTTACCTTACTAGTTTTATAATAAAAACCAGCTATGCTTTGCTGTTTAACGTTCTTCCATTCTGTTTTATTAAAGCTTAACTTTGCTCTTTCATTTTTTGGGTTTTTTTTGCGCTGAAATATAGAAACAAAAAACAAACCAAAAACTTGTTTCAGCATTTTTATTATTTAAAAAAGAATTTGTCAACCAGTGCTTTCATCATCAACCTTTTAAGTCTTTGATTTGGCATCTGCTGCTCTGCCTCGATACTCCAACGTCACTGCGTGTCTGCTCTTATATGTGCGTGTGTGTGTGTGTAGTTGTGTGTTCTCGTGTGTGGAGATGATGATGATGACGAAGATGATGATGATGATGATGATAGCGACGATTACGATGACAGCAACCATAACAAGAATTCTGGCAATCGACCATTCCTTCCGAGCCGACACTAAAGAATGAATGAATGAATGAATCTCGCCGCCACCTGACGATGACATTCGAAGAAGCACTTCTTTTTTTTACTCCTCAGACAAGCGTAGAAGCGTCGTTCTCAAAAGAGGAATCAGTCTCCAGCCTGGACAGGGCGTCTTCGTAGCACGACTCGTTCACCCCCCCGGCAGTCGTTTTCCACACCGCCGCCGCCGTCGTCGTCGGACCCGTCTCCCCCACCACCGCTAGCCTGTTGTCCACGTCGTTGACAAACGCCAAGACAGGCGGTTTCGAAGTCCCGGCGAGATATAAAGACGATGGCGGCTTAGCCGCTGACGTCTTGGCATTAGCATCGGCAAGCGCGAAAGATACCTGATGTCTCGTCGAAGAGGCGGAGTGCTTTGGCGACTGACGGATGTGAGAGACGTCCTTGGTTAGAAGCTGTTGCTGAGGTTTACCAAACGCGCTGTTGATATGTTGAGAGCAGTGACTCGGCGGTCGTGGTGGCGGTGGTAGAGGGTACTGTTTCGTACCCGACGCCGCAGACTCGCTACCGTTAACGGCTGACAGGTGAGCGTCGCCCGCCAGCGGTGGTGGCCGCGTTTTACTACGCTTCATCAGATCGCTAGCGGCAGTCGACGGCGGCAAACTGTCGCTACAATTGTAGCCGAAACCGACTGGATCGACTCCGACGGAGCGAGCGGATCGTTCGATTTTCGAATAATTTTCATCGTCGCAGTGCTGCTGCTGATGGAGACAGTTGGAAACGAGACTCGATTCTCGCGACGTCTGACCTCCGCGACTTTGATAAAATCCCGTTTCTTCTTCGTCTCTCGGACTCGCATCTCCGTCAGCGTCTCTGGCGTAGTTGTCTCCGTGCTGACAGCATCCGCCGGCCTCTCTCTGTCTTTTCTCCAGCGTTCGTCTGGCTTTTGATTTCTGATAGAAAACCGCCGCGAAGACGATCGCGTTCAACAGCAGCAGAACGCACCCAACGCCGACCGTTATACCGAGCGGCACTTGGGCAATGGCCACGTAGGTCGACGACGACGACGACGGTGACGACGACAGAGAAGATATGACCTCGTCGTCGTCGTCGTCGTTGTCAAAGGACATTTGCGAAGACAGCGACTTCACCTTGTCTTTGTTGGTTTCGATTGCGAAGTTGAGATTAGTTGGCTGGTGGATCAGTTTGTCGACGAGATGAGTTTTCCTGCCCGACGCCGTTTTGTCGTCGTAGGACAGAGTGTTTGGTGATTCAGTTTCATTAATGATTCCTTTTTTGACGCTAGCGTTTTCCAGTCTCACTAACTGATGCACGTCTTTTTTCTTGAACGTTGAATTGTCGTACGGATTTGGTTCAGACGTCGGAATTGTTGGTACCTTCTTGATGGCATTACCGGTCGAACCAGATGTTTGATTCGGGCTGGAGCCGCTTGCCCGAGAAGAGATTGCCGATGTTGAGCCGGTTTTGTTGGCAGAGCCAACCGGTACCTCTTTGGCAAGAAGTCTGTAGGAGTAGAGACGAACCAGTCTGTTGTACTCGCCGACGTTGAGTCCTTCGGCCACGAAAGTTCCCGGATCGTCGAAGGAATCGAGTAGGTGGTGCTGCTCGCTGAGGTTGTCCGAGCGGTGAATGCGCGGTATGAGATCCAGCCACAGGGACATCTTGGAGCCCCGGTAGTGCCGCTTGATCTCGACGTCGCTGTGGGCTGAGAAAAAAGGGAAAAGTAATCACTTATAACAGTGTTCGGCTAGAGATTTTATTCTATTAAAAAAACGAGTTTTTTTTGGTTATTAAAAAAAAAAATTTATAAAAAAAAATTCAAATTTTAATAAATAATTACATTAGTCGAGCAATCATTTTAGAAATAAATCAAATTTTTCTGTCACTTATTGAGAGATAGCTCTGCTTTTCGGCATCGTATTCCGGCCAATACAAATCTTCGTATCTGTCGTCTATATCATCAGCATCATCAGCATCATTATCATCATCAGTTCCAGTTGCAGTTCCGTGGCTGCTGGTGCTTTCATCACCATCTCCATCATCATCAGCTGTCGTTTTCCGTTTTTTAATTCCTGCGTTGTTTGGATTTCTGGTGGGATGAACAACTGATTATTATTTTATTTGAAAACTGTTTTTTTTTTTAATTTTAAATTCGAGAATTATTATTTCTAATTTCATAATTGTAAAATGCCATCGAAACAAGCAATCATCAAAAACAGATGAATTTAAAAACAAATAATAAGAGTGAGCGACACCTAAAAAAAAGTTGTTCTTCAAAGGATGCGTGATTTTGCATTATACACTAGAGCAGGGCACGAACCGATTTTAAGCGGCCTGTTCTGGCCCGCTACAACTCATGTGCCAAATTCAAAACTCGGCCCAGCTAGGCCCGTTTGAGCGCATTGAAATAGACCCCCGGACAGTGCAATATATAATTAATACATTATTATTACACATTCAAACATTATATTTATTTGTTCAATTAACTAGCTTGGTCTATCTGTATATATAGATATAATTTTGATAGAGCTGAATCGATTTTAATGAAGCTTTTATATATTTCTTACTTAGTTTTGTACGCTCGTATTCAAAACTAAAATAATTTTTAGATGCGAGTATTTGTGTCTCCTTCTTGTCATCCGACGGGCTGTTATGCTAGTATCCTAATTACTATACACTTATAATTTTTATTACTAGGTGGTAACGCGGTGGCAAGCCTCCTCAATGCAATCCCGATGTGCTACCTAGTCAGTCAGTCCGTTTAGGCTACCGCATTAAAGATTATATTATATCATTTATATATATCATGATAATGATAAACGTCATACAAACACAAAAATTTCATTAGTTATCTTGTCAATTGTTATTTTTTGAGGCTTTTTAAAAAAAAACTTTTTTTCAAAAACCAAATTTGATTTTTTAACAAAAAACCATCAAATATTATTTATTTAATCTAAAATATTTCGAGTAACTTTGACGAGATGGAAACTAATAAGGATTATGTCAATCATTTCCAGTGGAAAACAGCAACTTAAATATGACGACGACGACGACGACGATGATGAAGATGATGACGGTGACGATGAGGATGACGATCACGATGACGATGACGATGACGATGACGATGACGATGACGATAACGATGACGATGACGATAACGATGACGACGATGATGATGATGAGGATGAGGATGATGAAGAAGATTATGTCGAAGATAGTGGTGTTAATGATGACGACGGTGGTGATGGTGGTGAGGATGATTATGATGTTGTTGTTGAGGATGATAATGATGAAGATTATGATAATGATGATGATAATTTTAATGGTGGTAGTGATGATCATAATGATTTGAAGCAAATAATAATGACAAAGTTGACGGCAAACCAATCTGCATTTAAAAGACCTTCTTGATGAGAGATAAAAAACCATTTTTTGTTCCTAAAATTTTTTGTTTTAATTCTAAGTTTTTGATTTTAAAAAAAAACCATTTAAAAATTATTTTAATTTGTAAAACGACTTTTCTCAATTTTTTAAAGTTTGAAAGATAGATTTTGAAAAAAGTTGGTTTTCTACAAAACAAAATTTTTTTAGAAAGACGATTAAATATAAACTGGTGTAAAAAAAGGAAAACAAATAAAATAAAAATATTTTTTATAAAATAAATAAGAAAAACAAAAAACAGTGATCGTTTCAAGCTTTTTTGTTTTGTTTTGACTGTTCAAAATTGAAATTCAACCAAGCGTGAAGTCGCCAAATCAACAACAATAAACAAAAACCGAAATGAAAACTTGATTTAAAAGAAGTATAATTTAAGAGATTTTAAATACAATTTATATTTTATTTTATTTTATTTTATTTTATAATCTTTTAAATACAATTTATCTTTTATTTTATTTTAATTTCAGACTTAAAAAGATTGTAAATTTACATTAGTTTTGATTCTCAAATATAATTGTTAGTGATGTAGATGACGATGGTGGTGATGATGATGATGATGATGATGATGATAATGATAATCATGATAATGACGATGATGACGGTGATGATGGTGATGATGGTGATGATGATGATGATGATGATGATGAAGTTAAATGTGATGATTACGATAGCATGATGAATGATAGTGACGATGCTGAGGATGGTGAAAATGATAGCTTACGTTTTACAGCATTTGCATCCATAAAACATCGCTGATTAATTTCTCGCCTCCCGCACCATAATCGCTCCCAAGATGGCCGCCCCGATGCTGGTACTAATGATGAGGTACTGGTCATTAACGGGTTAATTGTTGCACGTAGTAGTAGTAGTACTGGTGGTGGCAGTGATGGTGTTATTGTTGGTGATGATGACGATGATGATGATGATGATTATGTCGATGATGATGATGATGATGATGATGATGATGATGATGATGATGATGATGATGATGATGATGATGATGATGATGATGATGATGATGATGATGATGATGATGATGATGATGATGATGATGATGATGATGATGATGATGATGATAATGATGACGATAATGGCAATGATGATGATGGCGATGATGATAATAATTATAAAAACTTAATTTGGAATATATTTGGATGATTATGATGATGATGATGACGATGACGATGACGATGACGATGACGATGACGATGATGATGATGATGATGGCGATGATGATAAAGATTATAAAAATTTAATTCGGAATGCTTAGCTAAAAAAGCAAAATTTTGTTGGATTTTAAAAAAAATATATATAATTTTGAGATTCATCAAAAAAAGTAGAAACAAGTATTTTTAGCACAAATAATAAAAAACTGGAAAAAACTTAAAAATGAGAAAAAACTAATTCTGCGCGGACGCATATGTTCTCGCGGACGGACAACAGTAGGGTCGCACTCAGATTATTAGCGCTTTCATTACACGTCCGCCAGGGACGCATGGATAGGAACCGGTCGATAGAAAGAAAAAATAGAAAAAGAAAAAATAGAAAAAAAAGAAAAGATGAGTAAAAAAGGAAAAAAGCTAGATTGGTTACTATGACAACTGTACACAAAAGACGGACAGCTCGAGAAAGAGAAAGAATATCTCTAAGTTATATCCGCTGTTTCTCAGTGACTCTACTAAGCAAATGTTATAGTTTCCCTTTCTCTTTCACTTTCTTTCTTTTGTTCTCTCTTTTTCGGTCTTTTTCTCTCTTGATTTCTCTTTCTTTCTATTTTTTTCTCGTTTTTCTTTCATTTCTCTTTTAACATTTTTTTCTATTTTGTTTCTTTCATTTTCTTTTCCGTTCTCATTTGTTTTCTTTTTTCATATTTTTTATATATTTTTTTTTCTTTTTTCTTTTATTCTTCATTTTATTTTTTTCAAAATTTTTAAATTCCAAACCAGCACGCAAAAAATGTTTCAAAGGCCGTGACCCATATATGAAAAATTACCCAATAACTTGTTCGTTAATCATGTCAAAGGTTAGGCAAAGTTCAATTGAAAAAACAATTCAAAAAAAGAGTTATCTTATTTGAACTTCAGTTGAACTGGGACTTGCAAAAAATGAAAATTGATAATTTGATGACCTAGTAATACAGGACTTAATTAAAACAATTCAATAAAATATTATAAATAAACTGAAAAATTCAACTTTGATTGAAGAAAAATTAGTTGAAAATAAAACAGATGAATGGCCGGATTGCTGGACAGATCTGAATTAGATTTATTTAAGTATAATGAGATAAGAGAATAAAACATGATTGCATGGAAAGCTATGGCTATTGTAAGGTTGCATAGATAGGGTAGAAATATTAGTTAAAAACTTGAAACAAATGAAATTACACAAAACCTTGAAACTTCAGGTAAATTTACTTTTTAGTTTAAAGTCACTAAACCACACTCAAAAAATAAATATCAAAACATAGCTAATAAATATTTATCTATAAATTAATACAATAACCAAATGTGACTAACTGAATGAAATTTTCGGAACGCAAGGTAGCGGTTTGACATCAAATAACCGTCTATTATATTATTATTTATATTTCTTCTATTTATATTCATTCATTTATTCATTTAATAAACTCTCATGAAATCTTCAAAAAATAAACTAACGAAAACATGATTAACGGCTCTAATCGGGATGATTTAAAAAATGATTTGAACCCAAGGTCAACTTGCTCGTGATGAAAGTGATATAATTTTATAAATTTCAATTTCGTTACTGCGTCTTTCAATTTTGCTATTTTTTTCATTTGTTTCAATGAAACTGTTTATCAAATCATAATTCATAATTTAAATGGGGTTGTCAATTTTAATTCCATTTCTAAATATAATTGTATATAATTGTTATGTTCAAGCTTCAAAATCATGTTTGTTTCGTATCTGCCCAATTAAGTTTTTATTTTAAATAATTTCAAAATCGTATTTAGTTTTTTTTCATTTTTTGTCACTAAGTAATATGTAATATTATGATGATGATGATGATAACATTATCTTGGAAATGTACAAACACCTGAAGATGAATATATAAATAAAAATTGATGTGATTACCAAAAAAGGTGTTTAACACGACAACGACCCATTCACAGGCACACACACATGACCTGAAGAACTAACCCAGTCCTGATGAAATTGATCCATTTATCCATTATCAGCCGATTTGCTTCGGGCAGAATCCGCTTTCCAGCTGCCGTAGGCAAGCCGGTGCTAATCGGCGCGTGAGCCGACGACGACGACGACGAGGCAACTTCTTTCACTTTAAAGCCGAAAGAGTAAAAAGCTCGAAGATTCTTAACCGCTCGCATTAGTTCTCGGCTCTCGTCATCGCTTAGCTTAGCTCCGCTCCACCTGTAGCTGTCGAAGTTGGACGAGTCTCTTTTTTCTGACGACGAACAGCCCCTGAAGAGCGATTGAAAGCTGAAGCAAATTTCCGAGAGCTCTGACAATTCTTTAGTCGCTGGCAGCTCAAAGTTGTAGTCGTGCGAGAGTAAAACGAAGCCGTGTGAGTTAACCACCAGCTCGTCTAGCGCGTAGACCCAAACCCGACTGTGTAGCGGATCGGCCGACGATACGCGCGCTTGAAGCATCTTGATGAGCGGTGCCAGGTACAAGCCGTCGACTAACAGCTCGCCAACGTTGAAGGTATCCAGGTCGTATCGAGCTTTCGGCGTTGAAGCGGCTGCGCCGCGATCCCGTTTGGTCTCCCAGTCGCGGTAGTGATAGAGGAGGACGTCGAAGATCTTCTGACGATGAAACGTGAATAGGTTTTGAGTGAACGTTCTCAGGAAGCGAACGACTCTTGAGTTCAGCAGTGTGACGTTGTCGTCGATTTTGTCGCTGCTGCCGAGCTCGGACAACGACAGCGACAACGACGACGACGACGGTGACGTGAAACTCTGCGGAGTCGTGTTCGTCTTCAGTTTGTGCAGAAATATGGCTTGGTGCACGGATAGATGTTCGCTGGCGCCAGCACTGCCCGAGGACTTACCGTCGCCGAAAGCACCTCCGCTCAAGTCGCTGGCTAGAGCGTGGAAAAGCTCGTAGACGTTTTTAGGAAAGCCGAAGCCGCACGGCTTGGTGGCTGGCAGTGCCAGCATTATGGGAACGTTGTCAAAGATTAAAGCTGTTGGCTCGAGTGCGAGTCGATCAGTCAAGGCGCCGTCGCTTTTTATCTGACTCTGAGTCGATGATGGCCTTTGATGGATGGTTTTGTCGCTAACCGGGCTGCTGCTGGCCGCCGCGACTGACGGAGCGTCCGAGTGGAAATCGTTTGGACGTTTTGACGCGTTGAAGCCTCGCAAGTGCTGAACGTCCTCCGCTAGATTTGCCGGCTTGCTCTGCTGTGAGGTCGAGAAAGAATTAGAGGAGACAGACGAAGAGGTGGAAGATGCGTGCATTTGAGGCTGGTAGGACATGTTCATGATTTCTAAGTTCTTGGCTAGGAGGGTTCGGTGGTCGACCACGGGCCCGATGGAAGAGAAAAACCAAGTCGAAGGTAGCTGACTTTTGACAAGATCCTCCGAAGGAATGTGCTTGAGACAAAAGAGCAATTCCTGTGTCTCCTGGACATCCAGATGTCTGGAAAGCGGCGATTGAGAGCAGTTGAAGCGGTATGCCAAAGCAATCGTCTGAGCCAGTGGATTCTTGACTAGAGCCCAATTGCTCAGTAATGACGCTCCACTCATGATAACCCCTCGGAAAAGATTCTTGCCTGAGATAAAAATTTGAATTAAATCAATTTTTTAACAAAAAAAATAGAAATTCACTTATGGACATTTTAATTGTTATTCACTTTTTTATTTTCAAGCTTAAGCAACAAAAATTAATATATTTTATACATACGTATACATTTCATTTAATTATTATAGAGGACAGTTAAAATTATCGCATTGACATTTAAACCATATTTTTGCGGAAAATAGTTATCGATATAGAAGATCGAAAACAAATCACATCAAACAGTAATTAAAAACAACAATATAAATAATAATAATAATAATAATAATAATAATAATAATAATAATAATAATAATAATAATAATAATAATAATAATAATAATAATAATAATAATAATAATAATAATAATAATAATAATAATAATAATAATAATAATAATAATAATAATAATAATAATAATAATAATAATAATAATAATAATAATAATAATAATAATAATAATAATAATAATAATAATAATAATAATAATAATAATAATAATAATAATAATAATAATAATAATAATAATAATAATAATAATAATAATAATAATAATAATAATAATAATAATAATAATAATAATAATAATAATAATAATAATAATAATAATAATATTAATATTAATTATATTAATATTATTATTATTATTATTATTATTATTGTTATTATTATTATTATTATTATTATTATTATTATTATTATTATTAAACAAATCAAATAAAAAAAATAAACAAGAAAGAAAGATGGCGAAAGCAGATAAGAAGATATCAGGCTCGGCCGAGTTTGCCAAGCGGAAAATGGGCTGCGGGATCTTAAGACTGACGCTCCGTCCGTCCGTCAATCCGATTCCGTGAAACTCTCTCCGGGATTTTATGGTAATTATGAAAACCGAAACGGATACGACTAATTAAAGTGGTCCTATTATTGTGTCGTGTATGTATCTCCGAGAGTGAACAGAAATGAAACTCTCTCGTAAAAAAAATTATCCAAAGACATTTAAAGCCCAGCTGTTTTTTGTTTCCCCATTAAAAAAAAATTCTTCTCGTAGTTGAGTTGCTTTGGTAAGAACGGTAGCTCCCGCCGCAACCGCTGCAGTTTCAGCTACCGCAAAGACGGCATCGATGATCGTTATCTTCCTCCCTCTCTCTCTCTCTCTCTCTCTTTCTCCTCCTACCAACACTGAAGAATTACCGAAATCTCCAAAGGTCAGGGGTCTATTTATCTATCTATGGTCCAGCTAAACATAGAAAAAAGAAAATAAAGACAAGCGATAATACGGTGTTTTACGATCAAAGCCAGTAGAATCATAGAATTACCCGCGGAGTTTACGAGTAAGATCGTCGTCGTCGTCGTCATTTTCCTCTGCCTGTTTTATGCCCATCGGTGTTCATTTATCTTTGGCATTCATTCCTCTTCCGGTTCGTTTTTAGTGTCTTTGGGTTTTTTTTTCCTCCCGCGTTAAGGACCCACCGGAAAGAGGAGGTCTCGTGTGTACTGTAGTAGAGTCGTATACAACGCCATGGACGATTTATGCTTCCGCGCGTTCCTCGGATATATACTTTTTAGAGCTCGAACGAGAGGTTAAGGGAATAGAATAATGAACACAAAAACACTTGAAAGCACAAAAAAAATCACAAATTATTTTTTTAGAATCAAATAGATTTATTAATTATAATACTAAAAATAAATATTATTAATGAATGAAAAATTAGATTAGATTTAATTTATATCTTTTTTTCTTCTCCTGTTCGTTATCCTTCAAAAAGAGAATACTCGTCAAAACTGACGGATTTTTCAAATGTTATCATTTTATATATATATATATATGCATTTTTATATATATATATATATATATATGCATATAAGTGTTAATACACCTATAAACATACCTCATACATACATACATCGGAAATTATGTATGTTGATAAAACAAATGCATGTTTTAAGGCTCCACTAAAAATAGAAAAATGTTTATGGACAATTTATGCAAAGCTGAAGATGTTGTCAAAAGTATGAGAAAAAAATAAATATTATGCTATACTAACAACTAAGTACGGTCACGACCGAATACAGTGACAAAAAGTAAAGTGACAAAGAGTACAGTGACAACAACAGAGTCATCTTTTTTCTTTTTTCTTCATATTCTTCTACTTCTTCTTCTTTTCCTTCTTCTTCTTCTTCTTCTTCTTCTTTTCCTTCTTCTTCTTCTTCTTCTTCTTTTTCTTCTTCTTCTTCTTCTTCGTCTTCTTCTTCTTCTTCTTCTTCTCCGCTTCTCTCTCAACTCGCTCGTTTTATTCTCCATGCCGGGGTACAGACTCAATAAAACACCATCGATGCAAGAGCCTCTAATAAATCTCGCCCAATAACCAAAATGCAGAATCTCCACGAACATGCAAATAAACACGCACACTCACACGCACACACACGCACACACAAATGTGCACTCGTACAAATGTTCTCATTCACACATACAGTTCATACAGACAGACCTGACTTATTCACAGCCAGACTAACACACACACACAGACAAAACCCTGACATTATTAAAACGTGCACGATTAAAATATATTAGCATTT
>OZ022243.1:1328813-1341313 GCA_963978895.1 Erpobdella octoculata | reverse complement strand
AGTAGCGTTTAGCGATCACCGCTAAATTTGGAAAGTTTGTTCTGTTATCTTTCCACCACAAAAGAGGGTCTTCGTCTAAAGTGATAAATTACAAGTTTTGTTGAAGTAACATATTATACTAATCCCGAGCCGTAGAAGTTTTGTATTATCACCTTTGCGTAACAAATAACACAAATACGTCATTTTATTGGTGAGTGTGTAAGCTAGACCACTAATCCGTTTGATTATCAGGCGGACCGAGCCGCGAACGAACTAAAATAATTAAGCCTCCTTCGGTCGAAGAAATCGCGGATAGGTATGACTCTTTTTTTTACTTCAGTTATATAACCTTATATTTATTCATTCATATATTCAAAGTTCTTCTGATATAACAAAGACCCTTTGTTATAAAGATAATCTTGCATAATCCTAAACTTTAACTGGCAAAGTCTATAAATGATCTATGCGTCACAGTCATTTTATTGGCAAATGTGTAAGCTAGAACACTAATCCGCCTGATTACCCGACCGGACCGAGCAGCGAAACAAATTAATAAATTACAATAATTTAAGCGGTAACGTATTATACTAATTGCAAGCCATACAAGTTTTGTATTATCACCTTTGCGTAACAAATAACACAAATAGGTCATTTTATTGGTGAGTGTGTAAGCTAGACCACTAATCCGCCTGATTATCTGGCCGGACTGAGCCGCGAATGAACTAAAATAATAAGGCTCCTTCGGCCAAAGAAATCACATTATTTGGAAAGCTAAAAAAATAACTTGTTAGAGTTTATTCAATACGTGTAATGTCCAATGGATGAATTGATCGCTCTTGTTTGTATATGTATATACACTAGGTAAATTTAAAATCAATCCGGGAATTTGAAATCATAAGCCAGTACCCGAACCCGAACCCGAACCCGAACCCGGTTTTTGGAAAACTACAAACCCGAACCCGAACCCGAACCCGAAAACTTGAGTTTCACAAACCCGAACCCGAACTCGAACCCGAAAACTCGAGTTTTACAAACCCGAACCCGAACCCGAACCCGAAAACTCTAGTTTCACAAACCCGAACCCGAACCCGAAAACTCTAGTTTCACAAACCCGAACCCGAACCCGAACCCGAAAACTCCGAAAAGTACTACCCGTGACATCCCTAATTATTATTATTATTATTATTATTTTGAGTTAAACCATTCAGATTATAATAGCCCTGCAGTGGTTTATCAAGTGGTATAGGGGACCGACACAACAGCGGCAATGACACAATCTCCACGTCCCACCACCGTCATCCAAAGTCGTCCGCCGTGTCTGACGGACTGCGAAACAACTCTCAAGATGATTTTTTTTTAAATGAATTTTCTCTTGTGTTTATTCAAGCGGTTATTATTTTCAATTTCTATTTCTATCATTCACGAGATTTGACTCGTTGACTGCTCGCAATAAATTACCGATAGTATATTGGTAGTATTAGTTATTTACTGTTTCAGAGTATTATTTATTATCTTATTTATTCATAAATCAATTTAATTTTTATACTTTTCAATTGAACAAAATAAAATGTTTTTATGCATTTTTTAAAAAAATGATCTCTCATCAGCTTAATTATTTTAAATTAAAAACATTTCAACGTCTTAAATAAGCCTTAATTGTTTAACAACGCATTAATCATTGATGGAAAATAATAAATAAAAAAAAAAGAATTTTCTAATTCTATTTTCTCTTGCTTTTGCACAGTTCAAGCGGGAAATATCTCCTGTGGGGAACTTTTAAGCACGTGCCTGCTGCTTTATTGCCACCCGGCATCAATGAATGAATGAATGCATGCATGCATGCATTTTCTCTTGCATGCATGCATTCATTGATGAATGATGAAATTAATGCATGTATGAATGAATGAATGAATATATAAATGAATGAATGAATATGTGCACGCATAGATGAATAGAAAACTCCCGGAATAAATTATTAAATGCATGTTTCACTAAAAAGAAATGCCTGAATTACAGAATGCATGTCTGAATTAGATTCGTTCATTTGTCCGTTCAATCATTCATTCATTCATTCATTCATTCATTCATTCATTCATTCATTCATTCATTCATTCATTCATTCATTCATTCATGCATTCATTCATTCATTCATTCATTCATTCATTCATTCATTCATTCATTCATTCATTCATTCATTCATTCATTCATTCATTCATTCATGCATTCATTCATTCATTCATTCATTCATTCATTCATTCATTCATTCATTCATTCATTCATTCACTTGCATATTCTCCATCGTTTCTTAAGCTCGTCCTTTTCATAATCATCTTGCGTAAACAAATCTTTATAAACAAGAAAAAGAGGATCTTAAATTCATTTGAAAACAATCATTCGATCCATCATATCTCGATTGATTTCCATACAGCGCCCAGTAATTGGTTCCTAATGTGCTTCGGTTGAATTCAATCGGTTCTCGAGTCCTCGCGCTATTCGGACGACAATCGATCGATCAATCAATCAATCATTCAATCGGTCGATCGAGCATTAATTCGGTCAATGAATGAGAAAAAGTAATCGATGTAAATCGAATCGGAGAATCGGACGTTCTGTTACTTGTATTACGAATCGGTTTCGAGATGAAAAAAAAGTTATTCCCTACTATTTAATAAAAACTAGAAATATAAGAAAACTTTTTTTTGAAATAAAATCTAAACACTCATTAGGAAATTGTGCAAAAAGAAAACTTCTAATTGATTTATTGACATTTGATTTCTTCCCGACTTAATTGAACTCTCAGCGGGCGAGAAACGTCGGCAGATAATTTTTTCCACGAAAATGCTCTGCTATAATCGCCATCATCATCATCAGCACGCACGACTTCGGAAAAAATGAAATTATCGTGACCTCATCATCATCATCATCATCATCATCATCATCATAATCATCATCACCATCATCATAAACATCACTATGACCTGCACCATCATCATTATCATCACCAGCATCATCATCAACACCACCCACTCCAGCACCAGTCTTGTTAATATAATCACATTCAAACGTTCGCATGTTTGCAAACCGATTTCGTTGAGTCCACATTGAACACATTTTTTCACTCCTTTCTCATTTATCTTATTTTTTTTATATTTATACATATATATATATATATATATATATATATATATATATATATATATATATATATATATATATATATATATATATATATGTATATATATATATATATATATTTATATATTATTTTTTTCTTTTCTTCTACTCGGACGCCTCGAGCGACGGTTCCTCGGCTCGGTCAGGCGTGAAACTCTTTCAAAAATGACAACTAGGAGATGATTTCTGATTGCTCCGAGTGTTCGCCGAGCCGGCCGATGGCGGCGGCGGTGTTGATCCTGCGAAAGTGGATTTGTGTGTAGGTGTGTTTGTACGCGTGTGCGTGTGTGCATATGTACGTGTGTATGGGAGGGGGTTAGTGTGGATTTTTTCATCTTTACTTTTCTTTTTTTTATCATCATCATCAGCGTTATCTTTTTTCTTCTTCGTCATCAACAACATCATCATCATCAGCATCACCATCGGTACTAGCGTTATCATCAGCAGCATAACCATCATCATTGATATCATCATTATTATCATCATCATCCGCATCAGCATCATCATTCATCATCATCATCATCGTCATTAGTATTATCATCAGCATCACCATCATTATCAATACCACCATCATCATCATCATCAGCATCACTATCATTATTAATACTACTATCATCATCAGTATCATCGTCCTTATCATCAACATCATCATCATCACCACCACCATCGTAATATTAGTATAATCACCAACAATATCGGCCTACCGCAATCGCCATCATAAAAACCTTACATAGTAATTCTTACGACCGCCGGAACAACCAAGGCTTCTGTTACCGCCCGACGATAACTCACCGCCTACACCACCCCCCCTCAAGCATCTCATCTAGAATACTCGACACTTATCTCATCTACATCATCTCTACGGCAATAAAATTGATATAATATATTTTTCTCTTGAAAACTAATCAAACTTTATTACCGAACGGGGTTTCCCAATGATCTAAACTCAACAAAATAAATTTAGACAATTATCTACAAAAGAAAAGCCATGAACACTCTTTTCTGGCGTGCTTTTATACGACACTGTAATTTATGTACTTTGTGAACTTGAAGTGATGTACCAAAATAACATTTTTATTATTTCATTTAAAATTCTAACGCACCTTTTTCTTAGGATTTTGAAAAGTTTTTGGTTTTTCATTAAACTCTTAAAAATTTTCTATTTTTTTTTTCAAATTTAGTCCAGGTTGTCAAGATATTTATTTTGAAAAATTATAAATTTCATCAATCACTCAATCAAAATTTGTGTAAAAAAAATATTCAACCCAGCTAACTTTTCGTATCTTTTCTTTGCTCTTCAGCTTCCGTTTCCCTTCTCTCTCATCCACCCGCCATCATCTTCTTCTTTCTTCTTTTTTTCTTAATTCCCTCCATCTTTCCATCCCATCCCTGTTCTGATCACGTGGACAAAGAACTAATCGTCTCCGCCATCCATCATCGAACGCTTCGCTTCTTTCCCGGAGTCTTCCCGGCATCAATTTCAAATAATTAAATTCGATACGCCTCCTTTCTCGCCAGGGCTTCGATAACATCTCATTATTATTATTTTTGCATGATTTCTACATTTCACATGCAATTTTCGTCGATTAAAAAATATTTAAAGCTTCAACAAAAACATATTAGTCTTGATTAAAAGTGTTTTTATCGGTGTCTTTTAATATAAAAATAATTAAAATTGTATTAATCTTCTTCGCTAATAGTTACACGTGTTTTTGTAACTAGTTATTTATAAAGCTGTTCGTTATAAATGGTTATTTTTAATTTTAAATCTATGCTTAATTGATATATAATTTACCAACCATAAAGTATTAATGAATTAATTTTTATGCAAATTAGCTCGATAATAATTAAAATTTAAACAGCCATTGACAATGAATCAATTGGACGTCACACACATTTTTTTAAGCGAAAAATTAAATACAATTTATTTTTTACTTTTTCCTTCAGCTTTGCACTGACAAACAGATAAAAACGATTACAAAAAGTATAAAAAAAATTTGGTTTAAATTAAAATTTATCTAATAAAATATAGTAATATTGACAGAAAAATAAATCATAAAAATAAAATTTAGTTTAAATTAACATTTATTTAATAAAATATAGTAATATTGACAGAAAAATAAATCATAAAAATAAAATTTAGTTTAAATTAAAATTTATTTATTAAAATATATTAATATTGACAGAAAAATAAAACACATCCTCACCTTTTACGACCGGTGAGATGAGTAGGAGGTTAATGAGTACAGAGGCGTGGTCGTGCCCCATGAGGGTCACCTGGTTGGGGTCGCCCCCGAAAGCCCCGATGTTCTCGCGGATGAAGTGGAGGGCTGCCACTACGTCCATGATGGCGTAGTTGCCCGGCGCGTGGCTGTTCTCAGTGCTGAGGAATCCTGAATGAGGTGTTAGGAAGATAGAGTTTAAAAGAGAAGAGGAAATTCAGTTGTTAGATGTTAAAAAGCTTACAGTCGTCTAATGTACTTACGTTATGAGCATTTGCAATGACACAAGCAGCTACGCAATGACTAAGTAGCTACAGAGTGACTTAAGCAGCTACGCATTAGCATAATATAGGTCGTCCAGTTAGCAGGAAGTAATTCCCTTCGCATGAACCTTTTGAGCACTTGATTTTTTTTCCTTATTTATAACTTCATTGTTGTACTTAATTGTTTTGTTTCGTGCTCAATAAATGTTCACACACAAAAAATAATAATCAGCTAAGCCATGACATTCTGAAATCATCATGGTTGAGCTGACTGAAACAGTCTGTAAACAAAATGTCAAAAACATTTTAAATAAAATTTAAGAAGCTGGAAAATATCTGCTATAATTCATATCGCTTGAAAAATCATTATTGTATTTTTTTATTATCATTACTACTATTACTTTTGTCTCTACATTATCATCATCAGCAGCAGCACAATCAAGGTTATTAAACTCATCAACATCGTCATCGTCATCGTCATCATCATCATCATCATAACAACATTGTGAAAAAAATTCCCATTAAAACCTAAGTTTAATAAGAATCAAAAAACGTCTATTTTAAGAACAGCAACTCTAATAATTAATTAATTATTCATTCCATCCTAATTATAATTATTTTCGCAAAACAGAAACGTTTTGTTGTAATTTTATAAAAGTTTTTCATGATTTGAATCGATGAGTCATTGTGACAGATGAGCGAAAAACAATAAAAAAAACAATTTTTCTATTTTTTGTTTTTTTCAGATTTTTTTCTAATTAATTCTAATGTACTTTACACATGCATCAAAATAAAAAATATTAAAACTGTTTTGACAGTTATTAATGAAAGCAATAATTACGTTATTAATAATTTTAATTATCATTCAAAATCGTTAAAAATTTTACTTAATTTTAGAATAGCAAAAAAACTACAAAAAAGTATAAAAACAAAATAAACTAAAAACTAAAAAAAAATTCAAATATATCAAATTAAGAAAAAAAATGTCCAAAAAAAATATCGATACAAACCAAAAACTCCGAGTCGGTAATTAAACGTGACGACAATCACGTGACCGGCGGCCGCCATGACTTCTCCTTCGTAGGCGTTTCCGGTTCCGGTGTCAAAGGATTCTCCGTGGATGAAAAGAAGAACTGGAAAGACGTGTTTTTCCGGTTTCCTGTTTCGGTATTTTGTTTCTTTTTTCTCTCGTTTTTTGTTTTTTCCGTCTGGAAGAGGAGCGCTGGGAATGTCAAGGTAAACGTCGTCGTCGTCGTCGTCGTCGCTGTCATCTGGAATGGAAACGTCAGTGCTTTGAAAGGAAAAATAAGAGAAATTGGAAGTATTGTCTCTCTTTCTCACTCGCTCTCTCTCTCTCTCTTTCAGTATCTCTCTCTCTTTTTGTGTCTCACTCTTTTTTTCTCTTTTTTCTCTTTTTTTCTCTTTTTTCTCTTTTTTTCTCTCTTTTTCTCTCTCTTTCTTACTCCAGCTGCTGATGGTTCAATGAGGAATATGATATCTTTATTACCCTAGTGATTACGTAGTCGCGTTTACGACAGTGATCATAATAATGATGTTGATGATGGTTGTAGTAATAGTTATAAGAGTTGCGCTAGCGGCGAAGATAAAATTTGTTATGAAAGAGCCGAAATAATAGAGTCGTAGCGGAAGTGCGGTACGATTAATTACATTATCACTCATATGCGTGCGTAACGCCTCTATGTAATTTACATTTGTAAACACAAGTTCAAACAAACAAACAAAAAACACCCTCTTCAAATAAATGACGCAAAGAAATATTTTCTTTCTAAAACAAATAAAATATTTAAAAAAATGATTTTTGAGAGCTCTTAGGATGACAGCAGCTTTGATTGGCTTTGATATCGGCGGCGAGCGTTGCGTTGGAATGAACGAGATAGCAAGATGCTTCAGCTCTGTGTGGCTAGAATGAGAACAGCTATGTGGTGATGGTTGTGGTTGTGGTGGTAGCGGTTGTAGTAGTAGTAGTAGTAGTAGTTGCAGTAGCACTAGCAGTAGCAGTAGTAGTAGCAGTAGTAGTAGTGCTGGCAATGATGCGCTCAACGTCACGACTTGATAGATGCAGTAATGACGCAACTGAGGAATTTATGACAATGGCGCCTGTCAGATCCGATGGTGATGATGACGATTAACGATTTAAGATAAAAGCGTTATGGTGAGAGTGATGGTGATGATAGTGGTGGGTGATGATGATGACGATGACGACGATGACGACGATGATGATGATGATGACGATTGTGATGGTAGTGGTGATGACGGTGATGATGGTGATGATGATGATAATTGTAATAGTGGTAGTGGTAGTGGTGGTGGTGGTGGTGGTGGTGGTGGTGGTGGTGGTGGTGGGGGTGGTGGTGGTGGTGGTGGTGGTAACGTTGACAATGATAATGGTTTTTGAGATGAAGGCGTAGAAGATGATAGACATGGCTGACTAAAAATCGACTCCCGACTCTTCGCTGTTCATTCAATACATCAAGAGGCAGGCCTGAACTGCTACTGAGCTCGACGCGCCAGCATTGACGAAGCATTCATCAACCAATCCCACGTCACAGTCGCATCACCGACAGCGTCATACGTCACCGCGGCCGCTGCGGCCGGAGCAGCGCCTGTCGGTTTTACCACTGCCATTGACGTTGCCATTTGTCAAGAGAAAACTGGTGGTGACGATCTCATCATTCCAATCTTTATTTTCGTCACCATAATCAACAACATCATCATCGTCGTCGTCACCATCACCATCATCACTATTACTAACATCATCAGCATCGTCATCATCACCATCACCATCATCATCATCATCATCATCACTATCATCATCATCATTATCATCATCTTCACCATCACCATCATTATCATTATCAATAACATCGTCATCATCATCATCATCATTACCATCATCATCACTATCATCATCATTATCATCACTACAAACCACGTGACTTAATTTTTAAAAAGATGCACACTCCATTCCCCTCTGCCTAATGATGATTAATGAAGATCCAACCATTTCCACGAACCTCCGCGGGTTGACTAAAAAATAATATGAAATAAAAATCTAAAAAAATCAAATTATCGTAATAATATAATATAATTTGTGGTAATCTAGATTTTTTTTATTTATTACAAACTTTTATTTAAGGTCCAATCTCTGTTTGTGTGTGTGTGTGGCTTTCTCTGTACGCAAATCTTGCCACTACCACACCGACCATAGCCACCACCACCGCCCTAGCCGCTACTGCGTGCGCTACCACAGCGACCACAACTGGCACTACCACGGCTACACGAGTCAGCGCCTCTCGCGCCAGCGGAGTAACGCGTTAAGAAACAAGTTCAGTCGACCGTGGCACGATGATGATGGACGTCTACCCGGAAATGCTGAGCGTCTGTAATCCAGCCACGTAGTTTCGAAGCCGGATATGGAAAAGGAAACATGATCGGCGCCGTCCGTAAAACAACTGAAGATGCTCCAGGTTTTCCATATAATTTAATCCACATATATAAAAATAAAAATTGCTCTACTATTATTATTGTAGTTATTTGAGTTAAAAAATATTTCAGGTTTTTTTGTTGTGTTATAGGATATTTGAAATTATGAGTTATGGTGTTTTGAAAAAAAAACTCGTGGATTAAAAGATGATGAAGGTTTTTGGTTTTAAAATATTAACGCTATCGTAATCAATGATACCTTTGTCCACTTCATCATCATCAATGTTATTTACATAATCATAATCATTATCGTCATCGTTATCATCATCATCATCATCAACAACATCATCGTCATCGTCATCGTCATCGTTATCATTATCATTATCATCGTCATCATCATCATCATCATCATCATCATCATCATCAACATCAACACCATCATCATCATCATCATCATAATCATCATCATCACAGGTCACAGATGTATGGAAAACCTTCCGACACGACTGCAACGACATTCAACAACGCAGAAATTATTAGACGCGGCTTCCCGTAAAGCAGTCGCAAGCGTAGTTGTTATCGTGGCAAACGTGGAAACGAAGAAACGTAGAGGGAATAATAATATGATTATCCATAACTTTTTCTTTCTATGATAAAGTCATCATCATCATCATCATCATTATCATTAATAACAACATCATCAAAACCATCATCATCATTAAAATCATCATCATCATCTACAACATTATCATCATCATCACCATCATCTACATCATCATCATCTTTGTTGTCGTCATCATCATCTTCATCATCGTCGTCGTCGTCATCAACATTGTCGTTTATCATTTTTTCTCTCTTTTTCTTGAACTCAGGAATCCAGCGTCAAAGCACCTCACTGCTTTCGAGGCGGACATTTAAATACAGTTTAAGTTAAAGCAAAATAATAAAACTAT
Source organism: Erpobdella octoculata (assembly GCA_963978895.1). NCBI lineage: Eukaryota > Metazoa > Annelida > Clitellata > Hirudinida > Erpobdellidae > Erpobdella > Erpobdella octoculata. Next base: position 1,331,278 of record OZ022243.1, on the reverse strand, counting down.
TAGTCCTTTATAAACTTTAACTATTTTAAAAGCTGGAAAAACAAAGATTTATTTTTAGAAAGGTTTGTTTATGGAAATGAAAATCAGAGCTTTTCAAAATATCATCAATACTGTTATTTGATATTTGGGTAGAGAGGTAATTATAAAAAAAATGTTATTCAATTTCATTAAAACTTTTAAACCAAATAATTTTTTTTTGGATTTTTTTCATTTTATTTTGTTTTTTCAGGTCATTTCTTTTTTATTTTTTTTCTCATTTAATTGAAGCAACCTTGAAAAAACGTCAACATTAGTGACGCATGACAGTTTCAAGATTGACTTAAAAGTCATTAAGGACAACCGTAAGAAAAACAGAAAAAAATAAAACAAAAATACAAACTTTAAAAAAATAAACAAACAAACAAAACAGAAAATAAAAAAACAAGAACTCATAAAAACGTCAATTTTAAATTCATAATAAAATAATAATAAAATACAAATTGAATCAAAAAAAAGTAAGCAAACAATTAGACCAACTTTTTGTATTAGGTAAACAATAAATCCAAATAAACTCCACTCACGATAAAAAATAAAAACTAAAAAAACAAAATATGATGATGAAAAAAAAAGAAAAAAAGTGAACGAAGAAAAACGCTATAAATCGGCAATGAAGTTCGTCCACGAAAAGAGCCAAGCGGCATCTGATTTGGAAAGGTAATATAAAAAGTTGGTCCAAATGTGCAAAAGGCTGACCCCATACTGGTAGCCGTTTCGTTTTATTTTTGTCTTATTGCGTCTGAAAGTGAAGTTCTTTGTCTGTCTGTATGTTTCTTAGTGTGTCTGTGTGTATTTTTTTGTCCGTCTGTATATTTCTTAGTTTGTCTTGATGTTTCTTTGTCCGACTGTATTTTTACACACTTTTACTTAATTTGACTTTTCTGTCTGTCTGTCTGTCGTCAAAATTTGCAATCGACTTTAAACTAACTTCCCGATGATCTAGAGACTTAAAAATTTAAATATACCTCCGATATGCATTCTATCAAATTTTCGGATCGATTGGACAAAATTTAATAAAATAATTATTTGTGATATTTTCGTCGAACTATGATGTTTTTTTTGTCATTCTAAATGTCTGTTTTTGTCTTTCTGAATGTCTTGTTTCATTTCTCGTTAATCTGTTTCTTTGTCTGTTCCCGTGTCTTTGTGTATTGTATTTTCTGCAAATCTTGTTTTCTGAAAATTTTGGTTTTCGTGTCTGTTAAGAAATGAACTCAATTCGAATTCCGCGTAATAATGCTAGTGTTGAAAGCTTAACTATTTTTATGAGTTTTAAGAAAAAATAAATTACTAAAAGATAATATTTAGAATATTTATTTTGATAGCAGCTTGAAAAAAATGTTTCGAAAAGGATTTGAAAAATACCTTGAAAAATGAAAAAGTTAATAAACTTTTCAATTTAATAAAGAAATGCCATTATTCACAAAAAAAACCATTATTCAAAAATTTTAAATTGTTTTTCCATTTTGCTTATTTTTTTTAACCTTTCGATTAAAATATTAAAATATTTATATATTTAAATATTTAAATATGCACTAAAACAATTTTGGAAAAATTTAAACTGCGTTCATCAATTGTTATAAACAAAAATTAATTAAATTAACTGGAAACAAATTCTGCATTAAATTTGATATATTAAACAATTGTTTTTATTTAATAAGTGCTTTTTGTAGTTATTTTGTTATTCAATTAGTTTTTCTATTTTTTTATTATTTATTTGTTTGTTTGTTTATATGTCTATTAGATTTTGTTTCTGTTTGTGTCAAAACTTGAGTGTCTCTTTGTTTGTCTCTTTGTTTGTCTCCGTCATTTTAAGCATTTTTTCTTTCGATTATTTAAAACCTCTTTCTTTGTTTCCGTAGTTCAAGTGTTTTCCTTTTTATTATTCAGTGTATCTTTGTGTGTTTCCGTGTTTTCAAGGGTTTTATCACTAGCGAAAATTAGTGGGTTTCTATTTGTTTACTTATTTCTCAGTGCTTGTGTCTTTCTATTGCAATTCAGCTTTTTTCTATTCATTTCTGTAATTTCCAATGTTCTATTCATTTCTGTAATTTTCAATGTTCTATTCATTTCTGTAATTTTCAATGTTCTATTCATTTCTGTAATTTCCAATGTTTGTTCTTCTATTCTTCATTACATCTCTGCTTGTCTCTTTGTGTATAATTTTTAATCACTTTTCAGTCTCCGTTACGAGTCTGTAACTGTGCGAGACTGCTTTACGGAAAGCCGAGCATCGCCCGAAAGCCCTGGGGCATGTTTTATGAGTTAATCAAGATGCGGAATCTTTGTCGTAGCCGGGTCATCTATCGAGCGGAAGGAAGAAAGGCGTCCTCTTCCGGGTTAAACATGGCGTTACATACATGCGCAGTGATGATGATGATGATGGCGATGATGATGATGATGATGATGATGATGATAATAATAATAAT
>OZ022243.1:1296313-1326313 GCA_963978895.1 Erpobdella octoculata | reverse complement strand
TTTTTATTCTAACTGCGTTTTTGTTTTGTTATATAATTTTGCTCTGTTTTGTTTCAGGAAAGAGAAAAACGTTTTGTCGTTTTAGATTCAAATTTCGTGATTGTTTTTTTGGTGTCGTTTTGCACCAAAAATCAATTTATTTTTTCAGTTTTCAGTTATTCCACATTTCGGCAGTTGACAAAACATTTTCTTGAAATTCGAAAATTATTGAATCAATAAAGCTTTGATCAATTGAAACTGATGGAAGGATGGATACATAAAAGGATGGATACATAAAAAGAAAGAGATATATATAAGCATGGGTACATAAAAGGGTGAATATATAGAAGGATGGATACCTAAAAGATCGTATATATAGAAGGAATATTATAATTATAAAATTAATAGATTTTTAGAAAGATGGATGGATTGGTGGAAAGATGGATAGATTGATGGTAAATGAGGACACTGACAGATAAACGAATTAAAGAAAAAATAGCTTGACAGAGAGGTATAAATATATGACAATCGACGTCCGAGTGGCTTAGCGGATATTTGCCTGCCTGTCATCTCGGGGGGGGGTGGAGGTTCAAATTTTCTCTTTTCCACTTCGTTCCAAGCCTGGAAAAAAGAAGAGGGGAAAGTTAAAAAGATCAAATTATGATCCACGACAGGATGTACTTAGGTGCTTCCATTACAGTCTCAAAACACCTGGTGTAAAGAAATATAAACTATTACAAAAAATACAGAATCAATTATGTAAAAAAATACTTTTAAAACTCATGTACAAATTTTAATGTAAATAATATTTAAATAAATAATAATATTTAAATAAATAATAATATTTGAATAAATAATAATATTTAAATAAATAATAATATTTGAATAAATAATAATATTTAAATAAATAATAATATTTGAATAAATAATAATATTTAAATAAATAATAATATTTAAATAAATAGCAAAAAACCAGTTTGACACAAAACAAGTTTTGATTGAAACAATTTCAGAAACGAAAATATATCGAACTGCAAATGAACATTTTTTTTCGTCCTAATAGTATCATTTCGTATAAATCAAGTTCTTATCTGCGAGCTAACAAAAGATCCGAAACTAAACGCGGATTGAAATTGTAAACAAATCATTGTTTTATCTACGGTTCTACCATCCCTCTCTCCACCCCCCCCCCCTTACCATCCCCCTATTCTCCTTCAAAGATAACGACCGCGGGAAAAACGTAGGTGAATACATCATTCGAGGGTGCCGTGCATCTTGCGATAATTTCGCCATCTGTCATACCCACCCGGACAGTACATTTCGTTCTTTTTCTTCTTCTGCTTGTTCCTCAACTCGTTGTAACAAATTATTATCATTACTGTGATTCATAATAAATAAATAACATTTTAGCGAGAAACGGCAAAGAAGCGAGAGAGCGAGCGGGAGAGCGAGCGGGAAAGCGGGAGAGCGAGCGAGAGAGCGGGAGAGCGAGCGGGAGAGTAAGCGAGAAAGGAAACGGGATCGAGCGAGATATATGAAAACGAAAGAAAAACCTCTATGAGCCCCGGGCAACGCCGGGTAACTCTGCTAGTTATTTATAATCACAACGGTCAAGTTACCTTTAACTGTCTTAAAACACTTGGAGTAAAGGACTATGAAATATTAAACCAAAAAAGCTACTTTAGTGTAGCTTGTATAAACTGTTAAAACGTATTGATTTGGACTAGCAAAAATACTGTTACCTATTTGTAATATTTTTTGATACAGTTATTTGCATAATTTTATTATTATTATTATTATTATTATTATTATTATTATTATTATTATTATTATTATTATTATTATTATTATTATTATTATTATTATTATTATTATTATTATTATTATTATTATTATTATTATTATTATTATCACTATTATTATTATCATTATTATTATTACCTTTATTATTGCTATTTTTATTATTTATATTGTTATGGCCATCATCATCATCATCATCATCGCAATCAAAGTCTCAGGGCAGTCGTTGCAAGCCTTTGTGTTATTAATAGTGCAAAGCACGAAACCACCAACTTTCTCATTCTCTCTCCCTCACTCTCTCTTTCTCTTTCTCTCTCTTTCTCTTTCTTTTTTTCTTTACCTATTCTCTTTAGTTTATTCTTTTTTCTCTTCTCTGTCTCTACTTCTAAATTCACGTTTGTTTTTCTCTTTTTACTATTTTTTTATTTTATTTTTTTTATTTATTAAAATTTAACGGAAAGTCCGAAATTCACAGAGAAACAGATTTCTTAAAATGGAAACTGAACGTAATTGAGTAATAAATGCGGTTATGAGAGTGTGAATTAAAAACTAAAATCTTGAAAAAATGCGTTTTGTAATAACAGGAAAATAAAATAAAATTCTAAAAATTGATTTAAGTTAAGTTAAGTTGAGATAAGTTAATTAGAAGAAACTAAAAATCAATAATGCCTTAAGCCATTTGTCTAATTCAACTTTTGAATGCGTTTACTGTGTTTGATGCAACAACCTCATCGCTTAGTTCATCTCACCACCAAACATCTCTTCGACTGAAGCTATGCTTTCTGCAGTTAAGCCTACATCCTTGCATTTTTAGTTTGAGACTGTGTCTCTCAAGTTCTGCTCGGTTGGTGCTTTACGGAAGAACGCTACTACTATATCGACGTCGTACAGACCCTTTGAAATTTTGAAGGCTTCTATCAGATCTCCCCTCAGTCTTCTTGCCTCCATTGTTGTATGATTTAAAAAATTTCAGCCTTCTTTGGTAGTTGAGCCCTTTCATACCGTTCACTGGGTTTGTAGTTCTTCTCTGCACCCTCTCCAAGCAAGATATGTCCCTATTTAAACGAGGCGACCAGGACTGTACACAATATTTAATATGGGATCTGACGTAACATTAATAGAGAATTTCAAACAATTTCAAACTTTTTTCTTCCAATGTTCTTGAACTGTCTTTCTACGAGTCTCAACATCGCCATCGGTTTCGCCGCCTCTCTGGAGCTGTTCATGTGGCTGGTTACCATTTAAAAAAAGAAGAAAAAAGCGAATACAAATACGCATGGAAGGACGGACGGACGGATAAAAAACCCATAGATTCACTCATGAATGGAGGGATATGAAAATGAACGGTCTGACGGATGAATTAATGATAGATTGAATGAAGAAATGAATAAAAGAATGATTGAATGAAAAAATGAATGAATGAATGATTGAAAGAATGATTGAATGAAGAAATGAATGAATGAATGATTGAATGAATGAAGAAATGAATGAATGAATGATTGAATGAAAAAATGAATGAATGAATGAATGATTGAATGAAGAAATGAATGAATGAATGATTGAATGAAGAAATGAATGAATGAATGATTGAATGAAGAAATGAAGGAATGAATGAATGAATGTTTGAAAAAATGATTGAATGAAGAAATGAATGAATGAATGATTGAATGAAGAAATGAATGAATGAATGATTGAATGAAAAAATGAATGATTGAATGAAGAAATGAATGAATGAATGATTGAATGAAAAAATGAATGAATGAATGATTGAATGAAGAAATGAATGAATGAATGATTGAATGAAGAAATGAATGAATGAATGAATGAATGAATGAATGAATGAATGAATGAATGAATGAATGAATGAATGAATGAATGAATGAATGAATGAATGAATGAATGAATGAATGAATGAATGAATGAATGAATGAATGAATGAATGAATGAATGAATGAATGAATGAATGAATGATTGAATGAAGAAATGAATGAATGAATGATTGAATAAAGAAATGAATTAATGAATGATCGAGTGAGTGAATTAATGCACACGCTCAGCACGCCAGCAAAAGACTGTCTACCCCAATCTCGTCCAGCCATCATCTCACACCATTGTCATATTTCCATCATTCGCAGCAGTACATGCTCTCAGGACGCGAACTAATGCGGTTTTCTCGACAGAATAAAGAAAGAGAGTGAAGATGCTGGAACGAAGGAAACAAATGGATTTGGTCGACGCCTGAATAATTGGAAAGTCCGGTGCGTAGAAGATGTCGAATGGTTACCGGCTAGCCGTTCCATCACCGGCGCCGAGGATGGTTTGGTGAATTATTTTGTTTTCTCGTTCAAACATTTTTTCCGTTCATCCATCCGTCCGTTCATTTGTCCGTCTATCCATCCATGCATCCGTCCATCCATCCGTCCGTTCATCTGTCCGTCCGTCCATCCGTCCATCCATCCATCCATCCATCCATCCATCCATCCATCCATCCATCCATCTATCCATTTTTCTATATATCCATCCATGAGCGAATCGAATACAGCTAAGTCACTGAGGTTGTTGACAGTTAGCGGCAAAATAGATGATTTTTGGTTACGCGCACCTCTCTCTGTCTCATAAAATCTCAACCAGTATTTATCAACGACGTTTAATTGCATAACTACGCTCTATAAAGCATTCTAAAAAAAAATGTCCGTGCACACAGGTGTGTGTGTGTTAGCAAGTTTTATCGGGAAACTTAGACATTATAAAAATAAAATTAATAATTCAGCAAAAATTGTTTTGGACAAAAATATATATATAAATAAAAAATAACTGAAAAAATTATATCAAAGGAAAAAAGATTGAAAAAGTGGAGTGGGAATCCGTGCGGAATATTAAAAGGCTTGCAAACTGAGAGCTATTTACAATGCAAGCCCCTTGACTTCAAAATACTTTTCTTCTTCTTCTTCATCTTCCTCCGTTTTTTTTTCTTCCTTTTTTCATCTTCATTATTTTTATATTACAGAATAATGACAACAATAACAACAATATTAATGGTAAGCAGAAAATAATGACGAGTTGCTGAATAACCACAATTAAAGAGATATTAAGAGATAGACATTCGATAGCCCAAACAAATAAAATATGTTAGAATGATTAAATTGCTTAGATAAATAAATACGGCATGATACATTTCAGTGGGTCTGAACCATGAATATTCAATTCAATCTCATACGAGGGAAGAGAACAAAAAGTATTTTTTCATTTAAAATTATTTCCCCTTCTCCTCTTACATGAAGTTTAGTAGTTGTAAAAAAAAGTCTAAACAGTTTTTTTTTAATTTGTTTTTAATTTTTAAAATAAATAATAATAGTAACAAATCATCTTTTGGGGAAAACTGTTTTATTGAATGCAGAAACATTAAAATGGGCTTTACGTTTTTTAAGAGAAAAATAAGTTTTTGAAATGTTAAACAAGTAAAGGAAAAAACGAGTTTCTTAACACAAACTTTAATTTCAAATACACTCGATTTAGAAATACAAAAAAATGTTCAAATTAAAGTTTTTTTTAATTGAATTATGTATTGTCATCCAATATAAAGTTATGCTGAAAGTTTCAGCTTCCTTGCTAGTCAAAAAGCTGCTTAAATTTTAGTTACAAGATTTGCGTACAGAGAAAGCAACACACATACACACACACAAACAAAGATTGTAACCTAAATAAAAGTTTGTAAAAAGATCGTCAAATTACGAATTGGTTATTATCGCTTCGTTTAATGAAAATTTAGATATTCCTGATGTGCAAACGGTGATTGCAAAATTTTAAACACTAATGTAACATTCGTTTGTTTAATGTTACATTTTGAGTTGAAGCAGTATAACAAATTTTTCACAAAAAAATAAAATTAAAAAAAATAAATACACTTAAATGAAAAATTAAACAAATTTTGAAACAATCAAAAATTATAAAATTCAAAACTTGTTCTTTCAAAAACCAAATTTTTTTTTACTTTAAAATGTTTTATTTTGTTTTTCATATATTTTTTCCATTCATAGTTTTCTACTTAATAATTTTTTCTAAATTTTTTTCTCCTTTTTTCCAGCTACAAGAAAATGCACTCCCAGCAAACCGTCACGCCCAATTACGCTTCCATGTTCGAACATTTTTTTTCTTCTTTTTTTCTTCGGCCTTTTCAATTGAGTACAAGTTGCGAGTATATTTATGGGTTTTATTTAAGTTTTGTATTTTATATTTTTACTGTTTTTATATTATCATTGTTAATTTATTGTTTTTGGTATTGCTATTGATGCTAATATTGTTAATATAATTGTAATTTATTGTGGTATTGTTTATAGTATTGCTCTCGTGACTTTTATTGGTATTGTTAGTGGTAATATTATTGTTATTGCTATTTTATTGTTAATAGTATCGTTAGTGGTAATATTATTGTTATTGCTATTTTATTGGTAATAGTATTGTTTGTGATACTATTATTGTTATTGGTATTGTTAATATTACTGATAGTGTTATTGTTTGTGCTATTCAGGCTGCGTAGCACGAAAACCCTACCCACCCGATAAACCACACACTCGCCCATTCATTCAACAGTACCTCCCCCCTCCTTTACGTCTAGCCGATAAAATATCACATTTCCTTCCCTCCTACACGGAGCGGCTCCGATACATGCGCCTCTGATCTATCATCTGGAAAAGAAGAGAAAAAAACCAGTTTCAGATATTTCTCTTCCAATCTTCGTGGCGTCTTGCCCCCTTCGGAGATTGCCCGACATTTTTCAAGGATTGGGGACGCAGAGAGAAAAAGAAAACGCGACATTTAAAAATGGCTGAGCGTTTATGTTTCTGCTTACTTTAGTTTGCTTGTTCGCTTGCGTATTTGTTTGTCTGTTTGTTCGTCTGTTCGTTTGTGTCCGTTCGTTTGTTTTTGTTTGCTTGTCCGTTTTTGTGTTTTTGTTCTATCGTTTGTTCTCATTGGTTTTACTGTTTATCTTAATGAACGGCCTGCTAAATAATTTATTAGTCGATAATTAGTCTTCATAACATCCTCTGTAGAATCAGCGCGCCATAAATTCATCGGCACAAGATGGATGGTGCAAATGAGGAGCAACGGCGATGAGTTATATTAGCACACACCGGGCTCAGTCGACAGGCGTTTCATCTGCAATAACAAACATCAAACGCACCATCAATTGTACCGTCCATCCCATCAATCAATCAATCAATCAACGTTTTTATAGCTAAATATTTGCGCTGTCGGGCCGCGTTGGAAAAGGAATGCAACAGCGAAGGAGTGGAGAACAAAATTAGGGCTGGTAGCTTAGTGGTAAGTCGTTCACCTATGCACCGTAGAGCAGATGGTTCGAAGCCCTGGAATGTCACCAGCAACCGCGGGCTTGTTAGAAAAAACCCTTTAAAGGAAAGATGTAGGCACACACACAAATTGAAATTGTAGTAAAAAAAATTTAAGAATCGGGGCTAACTGAAATATTTAAATGTAAGATTGTCAAAAATCTCAGTTTAAATGCATAAAGTAAAGACTCGATTTAAACCAATGTTTGGATATTTTTTCAGTAAATACCGATTATAGTTAAATATTTTGACTATAACCCAAAAATTAGTGTTTAAATCCAACTGCATGGACACATCTAGCTGCTATCAGCCTTGCACCAAGCACGGAAACCAAAGGACAACTGCAGTACACATAAATAATAATAATAATAATAATAATAATAATAATAATAATAATAATAATTATAATAATAATAATAATAATAATAATAATAATAATAATAATAATAATAATAATAATAATAATAATAATAATAATAATAATAATAATAATAATAATAATAATAATAATAATAATAATAATAATAATAATAATAATAATAATAATAATAATAATAATAATAATAATAATAATAATAATAATAATAATAATAATAATAATAATAATAATAATAATAATAATAATAATAATAATAATAATAATAATAATAATAATAATAATAATAATAACAATAACAATAACAATAACAATAACAATAACAATAACAATAACAATAATAATAATAATAATAATAATAAATACTAATAATCTAAAAAATATGGATGCCAAGAAATAAATAGGAACCAAGTAATTGTATTAAATCATGGCATACAAATTACAGGGTAATGAGTCAAAATTATAGCTTTGTGTTTCCTTTCGGGCGCAGCGTTAAATTACATGTATAAAAAATGAAGATAATGAAAAGTTACAAAATGAAACAGAGAGAAAGAGAAAGATAGAGAGAGAGAGAGAGAGAGAGAGAGAGAGAGAGAGAGAGAGAGAGAGAGAGAGAGAGAGAGAGAGAGAGAGAGAGAGAAAGGGAGAGAGAGAGAGAGAGAGAGAGAGAGAGAGAGAGAGAGAGAGAGAGAAAATGAAAAAGTAAAGCAGTGAAAAAGAGAAATAGAAAGAAAAAAGAGAGAGAGATAAAGAGAAAGAAGAAACAGAGAAAAAAAAGAAGAAGAAAAAAAAAGAGTAAAGAAGAGAGAAAAAAAGAACAAGAGAGAGAGGATGCCAGAAAAGAATGATAAATAACGTTTTGTTCACGTGATACAGAGCAGTCTAGAGGGAAAGAACATTTTGAATTCACAATTTATCTGCCATCCGTCCATACGTCCGTTGTTCAACCCGTTTTTTTTTGCAGTCCGCAAGTGCGACCCATGCGTCCGTGAGCTAGTCAGTCGTTCGTTCAGCGATCAGTTTCTATCCATCCTTCCATCCATCCATTCATCTCTCTGTCCGTCTGAACTTTCTTTTTTTTTCTCCACAGTTAATTAAACGCCATCAATTCTCGGTAGGTTCCAGCATGGTTGTATGGCGATGATGATGATGATGACGATGATGATGATTATGATGATGATGATGATGATTATGATGATGATGATGATGATGATGATGAAGAAAGCGATGATGGATAGAATTGCAATTAGAATTTAGCCGATCATCGGCCGTTACAAAATCTTTATCGGCCGATGATCGGTATCTTGTTAATCATCGCCATGTTTTTGCAGTTTTTTAGGCTTTATTAAAGATTAACGCCAACAATCAAATCAAATCAACTACAGGAATTTGCGTTCTAAGCGTTCTACAAATTTCTGAGCTTCTATTAAAAATTTTAAAAATGTCAGTTCAATTTTATTTTATTGGGCTTTGCAATGTTTGAAAACTATTAGAACATTTTTATCAGATATATTATAGAAAAAATAAATTTTAAAAAAATTTTAGAAAAAAAATAAATTTTGAAGAAAAACAAGTAGTTTTATTCCTTGTGATCATTTCTGGCTGATTTTTTTTTATATTTTTAACTTGATATTTTCATATTGTTTATTATTTTTTACTACTTTTTGGTTTTTTTCTCTCCCAAAGATACTGCAAACAGTTCTCCGACAGAATCGTCCATCACTAAAATGGCCGCCCCCTGCACTCCACTTCCGTCCTCCATTAATAAGGAGGTACCCGTCTTCTTCTTTTATTTTTTAGTCGAAAACACCCTCCCACTCAATCTTCTTTCTCACCCCCACCCATCATTTACTCTCATCCTCCTGCACGTATAAATTAGCCAAGATTCGGAGCGATTACTTCAAGTATAGTTGGCTCGTCTGTCGTTGTCAGAAGAAATTTAGGTTATGGCGGGGATGGGGGTTATGGTGGGGCTGGTTGAGGTGGAGATGGTTACGTTGGGGTGATTATAGCAGGTGTGGTTATTTTTTCGTAATTTTACAAGTGAGGGGTGTTTTAGTAAAAGTGGTTGCGGTGTCTAAAATAAGGAATCACTAAAGATTTTTGAAATGAGGTTGTTGATTGTGATTTTGGAAGAAGTGATGGTGGCACTGATGATTTTGATGTTGATGATGATGATGACGACGATGATGATGATGATGATGATGGTGGTGGTGGTGGTGGTGGTGGTGATGATGATGATGACGATGACTTTGAGTACCGTAGTGATTGAAGTCGTGGCTGGCGTATAGCTACACAGCATATATTCAGTGTTGTGGGTGGTTTTTTTAGAAGAGATTTTTTTTATGGTATGCCACGTGGTTGTTTTACGGCTGCTACGTGTTTGGTTTGTTGTGACGAGAGAAAAAAATTGAGAAATAAAAAAACGTGATGGAAAAAGAAAGAAGTATGTAGAAAAAAAATAAATAGAAAAATGAAGAAAAATGAAAAGAAAAATAGAAAAACAGAAATAAATTAAAAACAGAAAAAAATTCAAAGTAAAAGAAGAAAAAAAAATTTTAAAAAGGAAAAAATTTTAGAAAACAGAGAAAAAAGAGGGAAAAAAAACTAAAAAAGTGAGAGGAAGACACAAGAAGAGAAAGGGAAACAGAAAAAAAAGGAAAGAGACAGAAAAAGAAAAAAAACACAAAAGGAGAAAGAAGTGGAAGCAGAAAAATGAAAAAAAAGAGAGAAAAAAAACATAATATAAAAGACGGAGACAAAAATTGAGATAAAGAAAGAAAATTAGGGAAGAAATTAAACTAAGAAAGAGTAAAAAATAGAGAGAGAATGAAAAAAATGACTAACAAAATAACAAAAAAAAATAAATAAACATAAAAAGTTGGATTGAAAAATAATGAAATAAAATAGCGAGACATGTGCGAAAAAAAAAAGAAATTTGATTATGAAATGTTCAGCCGTTCAAGATTTTTAAATGTTCAAAAGCTGGCAAAATTAACAATTAAATAATGTTAATCATTGTTATTATCATCATCATTATCATCATTATCATCAATAAGCATCATTATCATCATCATTCCATCATCATCATTATCATCATCAGCATTATCATCATCAGCATCAGCATCATCTGCATCATCGTCATCATCATCATCATCATCAGCATCAGCATTATCAGCATCATCGTCATCATCATCATCATCATCACCATCATCATCATTATCATCATTATCATCATCATCAGAACCATCATCACCACCACCATCATCATCATCATACCCAACTGCATTTTTCTCACACAGATGACAATCAACTTCACATCACATTCAATTCATTCACATCACATTCAGGCACTCAAAAACACGAAACAAATTTTAAATTTCCTAAAATCTATCGACTCAAAAAAATTATCATCAGAACACTAATAAAAAATAATAGTTGCCAATTTAAAAAAAAACTTTTAAAAAGCGTAATTTAAAAAATTATTTTTTACCCTTGAGTATTTCATCACGAATAAGCAAATATTTTTGACTATAGAAAAATTCCATTAAAAATTATTTTTGTACTGAAGTTTTTTTTCAAATTTCAATAACAAACTGCAACAAGTCACAAAATGTGACGTGTTTTTATTGCCATTTCGAAAAACCGTTGTTTTTACAAGCATGTTTTGAATCTAAAAGCTTAAAAATTGAGTATGGGACCAAAAAGTGACGAAATTTTCTTGTGAAAATGTTAAACAAGGCAAGTTGAAATTAAAATAAATGTCAAGAAAAATGTATCAAAGTTAAAGAAAAACGATATAAAAAAAAAGTTTTAAAAACAAAGAAAAAACGAAAAAGGAAGGAAGAAAGTAAAAGAAGATGTTTGCGTTCAATTAATTCAAATTCCGTTGTCATTGCTATCATTATTCCTTTTAAATTATTTAACAAACCCTTGCCTTGCCCTTTCCCTTTCCCTTTCCCTTCCTTGCTTGCTTTCCACCCCGATTCCAGCTGAGTCACGTGAATAACTTCACCTTGATTATGATATTGATCATTATATAATCACCATCATCATCATCATTATCGTCTCTGTTATAATCATAATCACCATTATCATCATCTTCTTCTTCTTCTTCATCATCATCACCTCTTTTATAATCATAATCATCATCATCATCATCATCGTCGTCGTCATCGTCATCATCATCATCATGGCCTTTGTTATAATCATGATCATCATAATCACCATCATCATCATCATGGTCGGTTGAACCACCAGTAGATATTCTCACATGATTGATATGGAATTGCTTAATGTCCACAAAGAAAAGGAGGAATGATTTTTTTTAATTAGAATTTCTCAGATTTAAAACATGCGATGGTTGTGATAATGATGATGATGACGATGACGATGACGATGATGTTGACGATGACGATGACGATGACGATGACGATGACAATGATGACAATGACAATGACGACGACGATGACGATGACGATAACGTTGAAGATGAAGATGACGATGACGATGACGACAACGATGACGCTGACGATGATGATGACGATGAAATATAAAGTCATAATAGAATACCCTTCTTCCTTGGAACGTAGATGTTCATAGTGAGGCAATCTTCTTGCTGCTTCTCGACGAATGCTTGAAGAAATTTTCTCCTTTCAAATTCCAGCAGAGAAACTCTTCCTCTCAATTCTTCCAGGTTAGCAACTCTCTGGGGGCAAACGGGCTTGAACTTTTGGGCAACCTGTGTGGTGGTGGTGGTGATGATGATATTAGTTGAGGTGGTGATGATGATAGTAGTTCAGGTGGTGGTGGTGATGATAATAGTAGTTGAAGAGGAAATTATGATATTAGTTGAGGTTGTGGTGAGGAAGACAGTTGTTGAAGCGATGATGATATTAGTAGTAGAGGTAGTGATTGTAATGGTATTTGATGCTGTGGTGATGATAGTAGTTGAGGTGGTAATGATGATGATACTATTTGAGGTTGTGGTGATGATGATGATGATGATGATGATGATAGAAGTTGAGGTTGTGAGGATGATGATTATGATTATGATGATGATGATGATGATGATGATGATGATGATGATGATGATGATGATGATGATGATGATGATGATGACAGTTGCGTTGGTGGTTAAGTGAAATTCAAGGCTCTAAGATGACAATGATGCTGGATTAAACGTTTTGTTTGATGGCATGGAAGTTACATTCGGTATTATTACATTCAATTAACGTTGACGACGTTTGTGGTCATCTGAATGTCATCAAACGGCCGATAATGTTTTCAAAAAAGCCATTCCGACTGCAGTAACTCTAGAAATGTTTTGTAATGAATAATATAACGACTGTAATGCTTTTGTCGATTCTTAAAATGGATGAAGATTTTGACAAAGATGACGACGGCGACGATGATGACGATATGATGATGATGACGACGACGACGACGACAATGATGATGGTGATGACGACGACGACGACGATGGCAACGATGATAATGATGCGCTAGCTTAGCCGAGTTTGCAGTAGCGATTATGACTAAGATCATTAGGTTCGCCAGCTTAAAATTAAGATAAAAAAAAAATTTCTTCCTACAATCCATCACTTATCATTGAGACGTCCCCTCTCTCTTTTCTCTCCACCCCACCACCCCCACCACCCCCACCACCCCACTTACAACACATATCTGTGTTATTATAAAAATGACTAATGTGCTCATTTCTTTTCGATTGAGTCATAACCTTAATTTGGTTGTGAATGGGAATGTGAATGCAGATTGTAATGTGGATGTGGATGTGGATGTGAATGTGAATGCAGATGTGGATATTGTGGGTGTGGAGATAAATCTATAAGATGTGGATGTGAATGTGAATGTCGAAGTAGATGTAGATGTGGATGTAGATGTATATTAAGGTGTGGATGTATAAGATAAGATGTGAATGCGGAAACACAGACGTGTTGGTGTGTAACTTTATGTCAATCAAATTACTTACAGATTTTGAATTTCACAAAAATAAAAATTATATTAAGAAATGAACCTACTCTTAAATAAAGAAAATCAGTCAAGTATTAATATTGTTAAAAAATTTAAAGTTTTTATTTATAATGAAAAATTTGAAATAATTACATTTATATTAATTATTTCTATTTGTCATCAACTGAAGCTCTTCACACCACGTCATAAAGCTACCTTCTCTTACCCTAGGGTCAGGGCTACTTTATGTAAACTGTGGCTTTTAGTCAGCAAGTCCAATTCCACAATACAGGTTTAATAGCAACAATTAACCCTGCTACAGCCAATGGGGTGAAGGACGACCCCAGAGGTACTTTGAAAAACTGCCCCTGCTACACCCACGATCAGAATTTTGTGCCTTTGTACAAATAATCTACCCCCCTTACTAGACCCTTAAATTTTGTTTAATTTGTTTACAAAATTTTAATAAATTTTTATTGATGTTATTATACCCTTGGTAGTAGCAATAATTAACCAACAAAACCCAAATTTTTCAAACCTCATAAATATGTGTGAGTGAGCATACATATATATTATTCCAGATCTTAAAAACACGTTGCTTTTATACATGTGTTAACAAACAATAATTTAATTGATTAGTTGGTGTTTAGTTAATAATTTCACTAATTCATTTTTGTTTTTTTGCGGTTTTTTGCGTTTTATTTTGTTTTTTTTTTGCACGTTTTTTTCTTCCAACGTCCGCACATGCCGTTAACGCAATTAACGTAACGAGTTCGCGTCATAATTCAGTTTGGGAAAAGAGAGATAGAGAGAGAAAAAAAAATCGAATAAAAAAGGAAAAAATAATTTGAAATTAAGGAAAAAAATAATATAATTTATTTATAAATTTATTTTACTAAAGCTAAGCTGCGTCGTGCGTTCTTAACGCTTTGATGCACGTGCTGCTAGTAATAATAATAATAATAATAATAATAATAATAATAATAATAATAATAATAATAATAATAATAATAATAATAATAATAATAATAATAATAATAATAATAATAATAATAATAATAATAATAATAATAATAATAATAATAATAATAATAATTGTTTAATATTATTATTATTATTATTATTATTATTATTCTTATTATGAGTATTATTATTATTATTATTATTATTATTATTATTATTATTATTATTATTATTATTATTATTATTATTATTATTATTATTATTATTATTATTATTATTATTATTATTATTATTATTATTATTATTATTATTATTATTATTATTATTATTATTATTATTATTATTATTATTATTATTATTATTATTATTATTATTATTATTATTATTATTATTATTATTATTATTATTATTATTATTATTATTATTATTATTATTATTATTATTATTATTATTATTATTATTATTATTATTATTATTATTATTATTATTATTAACCACTATTACACAATTGTAATGAACTTCTAACCTTTGTTCCCTCCCATTTTTCCATCGGTCCCGTTGGGGGCATGAACCTCAGCTCACCCCCGAGCAGCGAGGCGTATTGTAGCCCGAGGTATGCATCGACGATGTTCGTGCCGTATGGCTCGGGCAGGTCAACCGTCGTCGACCAACCCTTCAACTGGCCGTACTGAGTGTCCACGATCTTCGAGCAGGTACTGCTTCTCTCGACGATACGCGACTTCGATGGAGAGAGTTGCCGGAGTGCTTCCCAGCGGGAAGCCTTTTCAGGTTGCTGTGTGCGGTTCTCTTGTTGAACTGCCGGTGCTGTGTCCAGCAGTGGAAAAAGGCAGAAGAGGGCGAAGGTCAGGATTCTAGAGTTCAAGTCCGGTCGAGTTCTGAAGTCGGTGACAGTCTGCTGACATTGTGTTGGTTGTGTTCCGTGAATAGTCAAAATGAAAGCCATGTCGCTGAAACGTGATAAGATGAGATTTTAAAATTTAAAAACACAAAAATGTAAAGATTTAATTATATGTAGGTTCTAAACATATTACAACAAATAAAAAAAATATTGAAAAACATTCTAAAATAAAAATGTGATTTTTTTTTCTTGAAAATCGTTTTTCTCTTTCTGTTTTTTTAAAAGAATTTTTTTTTCTAATTCGGTTATAATATTTTCGGCAAACAATTTCACCTCTGTGAACGTTTTTATCGGTTCTCTAATTATTTTTTCTGTTTGTTCGGATTTATTTGTCTGTGCTTGTAGATGTGTATGTGTGTATGTGTGTGTATGTATGAATGAATGTATGTGTGTATGAAGGTATGTGTAAACGTATGTCCGTGTAGTTGTGTGAGTGACCGGTAAAAACGTGTATGACCTGAAAACTACAAGCATGTGATAATAAAAATACATTTGACACATTCTATTTTAATTACGATATACGAAATTGCTCATATTATAAGCTCAGAATCATTATTAAAACTAGCAGACATTTCACTTTCTCGTTTTGTCCACCAATGGAAAAAAACATGTCACGGCATTGGTATCCTTACCACTGCATTCCTTCAAGAGTCATTTCTGTCATCTCTCTCAATCATAAGTCGTTGTCGTCATCGACTTGAGTCACATGTCATTGTTACCAGCAGTCGTTGACGTCAACGACTTTTAGTCACACATCGCTGATTTCGTCGACATTTCGTCACCAGCACGAGTATAAAAGCAGCATCGTCACCATTAATGCTTCCGTTGTTGTGATGAAAAGCACTCTTCTATGTACTGTTGTCGTTTTAACAGCTACACAATCTGGTACATCGGCATCATCATCATCATCAGCAGTACCTATCATTACATTAAATATCGTCATTAATGTCAGCAATGATCATCATCAGCATCGCCGTCATCATCGTTCCAGCATCGCAGTCACTCCCGCAAGCTTTGCTGTCGCATTGTCAACCCCGCCGACATAACGACATAATCAAGCCAAATTGCAAATATCTTTTTAATCGCCACCGACATAAACCGAATAATCATCCTCATCCCCCTTCAAAGCCACACAGCCTCCACCGACCTCAAGGCAAGCCATAAAACATCCCTCCACCCTCTCCCACCACCGCGTCCCGTCCCCGGGCTCTCCGCCTACCATAAACATCGCCATTAAGTCACCATCAAACGAGAGCCGACCGCGGGAAGTGAAGTTTTAACTGCTGAATGTGCATTAAGCGCCGGCAAAAAGGGCGGCGCTAATTCAATAGTTTACTACATCAGAATATGATCCGAGTGGCGTGATTTAATAAGCTTGCCAGGGTTTTTGGTTTCACGGACAACTTTTTGCGAGACCATTTGCTGGCTCCTAGGGTGTCTTTCGTTAGTGTTGCGGCGACTGCTAGAGCTTTCGCAGCTTCACTGGCGATCGCCGCGTCGGCAACGGTTGTCGTCTCGGCGGCGGAAATGGCTAGATTCTTCTGTCGCGTTGTAACAGGGGTGATTAAATGTGTCATTATCGTCATCATCATTCCGATAAACATGTCACCAACTTAAGCAGTGAACTTGTTACATCTACCAAACCACAACTACCATACCGCAACTACCACACCACGACTACCACACTACAATTACCACACCCCAACTACCACACCACAACTACTACACCACAACTACCACATCACAACTACCACATCAAAACTACCACAATACAACTACCTTACCACAACTACCACACCACAACTGCCATACCACAACTATCACACCACAATTACCTTACCACAACTACCACACTACAACTACCACATCAAAACTACCATACTACAACTACCATACAACTACCACATCAAAACCACCACACTACAACTACCACACAACAACTACCACATCAAAACTACCACACGACGACTATCATGCCAAGAAATGGCGTCTTATGCAGAACAATTAAACGTCTTCAACCTCGACTACCGCCAACTCCCCGCGGTACTTCCGGCATAAATTCCAGACGTTCGACCCCCATTTCCATCCCCTTTCACCCCCTCTCCCCCCACTCACCCCCTTCTCTGCCCATCGGCTTTCCTTTCTCCAACCCAATGTAAACCATTTAAAGGCTTTAGATTACAATCCGGTTCGGCAGATTTTTTACGACCGAATTTGTCAGAAAGTTTTATACGCTTCGGTGAATTTTTAATTTACTTCGATTTTACTTGAACTAGAACGAAGCATTTTATTTTCTCAAATCAACTAAAAAGTATTTATTTTATTTTATTTTATTTTATTTTTTTGGTAGTAATTTTCACTTTAACGAAGAATCAATTTCAAAACATTAACAGATCCATTCTGGCACCTGCTTCGGTGCCGCGTTGGTCCCACCTTGGTACCCACCTCGGTTCCCACCCTGGTACCCACGTCAACCATGGGTCGGTTCTCTGACCGGCTTCCACCCAGGCTTACACGCGGAGCCTGCGTTGGTCACGCGGGAGATTTGTGGTACACTTGGAATGAATAGAGCTGTGTATAGGTTCAACGGCTTTTGCATTGCCGACGTCCGATTTTTGGTGAATGCTGTCAGCGCTAAGTCTTTTGCACTTGATCAGAGATAGTCTTTATTCTTTTTTATTCTTTTTATTTTTCTTTTTTCTCCTTCTTCTTTTTCATCTTGTACACCGATGAAGGTGACGGTGAAGATGAAAGTCAAGGTGAAAGTCAAGGTGAAGGTAAAGGTGAAGGTGAAGGTGAATGTGAAGGCAAAAGTGAAGGTGAAGGTGAAGGTGAAAGTAAAGGTTAAGGTGAAGGTGAAGATGAAGGTGAAGGTGAAGGTGAAGGTGAAGGTGAAAGTGAAGGTGAATGTGAAGGTGAAGGTGAAGGTGAAGGTGAAGGTGAAGGTGAAAGTAAAGGTGAAAGTGAAGGTGAAAGTGAAGGTAATGGTGATGGTGAAGGTAAAAATGAAAGTGAAATTGAAAGTGAAATTGAAAGTGAAAGTGAAGGTGAAAGTGAAGGAAAAAAGAAAGTAAAAAAGAAAAAAACAAATACAAAATAAACTTTAAAACGAATAAAAACAAAATAAATCTATACAAAAAATCTAGTTTATTTAATTTTATGCAAAACTGTAAATATAAAAAATAAAAACAGAAAAAAAAGAGAAAGAATGAAAAGATGAATTAACCAAGAACTGGCACAGGAAGATGACAAATTTGAAACTCAATTTCACAATTGCATGGAGACAGTCGTCCTTTTATCGTCATCAGCACCGCCTCAAGTGTAATGAAACATTGTTTTAATTACTCCGGTGTCTTTGTTATCACACGAACAAAATAAAGGCTGGATATCATTATCATCATCAATGTCAACAACATCAACATCATCAACACCAACATCATGATTACCATTTTTCATCATACTCATCATATTCATGGTCATCTGAGTTATCATTATCATTCTCATTATTATCATCATCATTATCATTATCATCATCACCTTCATCATCGTCATCATCATCATCATCATCATCGTTATCTTGATTTATGAGAGCCCCGATGTACAAGAAGTAGATTCTGCCGGGCATCATAACAGCCGTTAGCGTCGTTAACATCATCATCATCATCATAACCATCACCACCCATCATCATCATCATCATTACCACCCCAATTCATTTAAATCATCATCATCAGCAGCATCATCACCATAACCACTACCACCATAATCATCATCACCACCATCATCATCATCATTATCATTACCAGCATCACCATCATCATCACCACCACCATCATCATCACCACCATCAACACCACCATCATCGTCATCATCGTCATCACCACCACCATCATCATCATCATCATTATTATTATAATTACCAGCATCAACATCATCATCACCACCACCACCATCATTATCATCATCATCACCACCACCATCATCATCATCATCATCGTCACCGGGATCGCCTCACGGTAGCATTTAAATCACCCGACTCGGTCTTTGAACCGATGCCACTCGGCTGCCGGCATTTTATCGACTTTCCACGCGATGAATGCATAGTTTTTCAACACCGTAATTTCATTTTTTCCTCGATTTTGCATTTTTCATCACTCGAGAGAAGAAAAACTTTGTTTATTTATTTCTTTTATTTATTTTTTTTTTTTTTGCTGAAGAACCCGTTAGATGGCGTTTGCCTGTTGTTGCCTGCATGCCAAACGGATCCAATGGAGTTACAAATGTACGTATTTGTATGTATAGATAGATTTTTAAACATTATTTGTTTATTTATTTGTTTATTTATTTATTTATTTATTTATTTATTTATTTATTTATTTATTTATTTATTTATTTATTTATTTATTTATTTATTTATTTATTTATTTATTTATTTATTTATTTATTTATTTATTTATTTATTTATTTATTTATTTATTTATTTATTTATTTATTTATTTATTTATTTATTTATTTATTTATTTATTTATTTATTTATTTATTTATTTATTTATTTATTTATTTATTTATTTATTTATTTATTTATTTATTTATTTATTTATTTATTTATTTATTTATTTATTTATTTATTTATTTATTTATTTATTTATTTATTTATTTATTTATTTATTTATTTATTTATTTATTTATTTATTTATTTATTTATTTATTTATTTATTTATTTATTTATTTATTTATAACAAATATATTCAATCTGCAATTGTACAAATATTGTATTTGTAGGTAATACAACTGGGAAGTTTGCCACTCCTAAAAACTATAAAAGTGTCATCTACGTACGGTCTTGATTCTGCCTCAGTCATGCTTGAAGGTCTTGACTTTACTTAAATGTCTTGGCCTGGGCCTCGTATTTAAAGGTCTTGTCAACAGGTCTATTATGTCAAACCGAGTTTTATCAAATTGAATAATACACAATTTTGTTGAGTTCAAAAATTTCCTGAGAAAATGAAAACGAACTTCGAGTTTTTTTAAGTTTTTTTCTTTGCTTTTTCTGTTTTTTATGTCCAGGTTGTGTTTATTTTATTTTTCATTTTTCATTCTCCGACTCAAAAACGGACAACAAAAGTCACGCTCAGTAAAAGTTCAAAAAGTTCAGAAAAGAAAAAAAAATTGAAATGAAAATCTTTTGGACGAAACAAAAAACTCCTGAAAAAAACATGTCCGTGATTCAGAGTCTCGCGATGTTCAATTGGTAGCCGTGATTCTTTCCTGCAGAAGAATGTTTCCAGTTATTTCTCTTTCACTCTCTTTCTCTTTCTTTCTTTCTTTCTCTCTCTTTCTCTTTCTCTCTCTTTTTTTATCTTTCTCTCTCACTCGCTTTTTTTTCTTTTTTCTCTGTTTTTCCATTTGTTTTCTCACTCTCATTTTTTCTCTTTTTCTCTGTTTTTCTCTATTTTTTCTTCTCTTTTTCCAGGAGATGTTGTCCGGAGGTACTGTTCATGAGTGTCGTCTAGATGGATATTGTTTAGGGCCAGAGATACTGCTTAAGATATATTTTCCGGGGTATAGTAACCACTTGTGGCATGATGGAGAAGCATTCTCCTATATGAGATGAAAATGGGTGGTTCGAATTTTCCTGACCCCACCCGTAGGCAAGGGCCTTAAAAAAAAAGTTTTGATTTCTACTATATATTAGGTTGATAATTAAAATATATTAGAGCAAAAAGACAAGTATTTCACCCAGAGTAATTTAATTTGTTTTTTTATTTCACTCTGAATTTTTTCACTCGTTTTGATTTCTCACGTTTTATTTTTTATTTTTTTGTTTTTTGTGTAAAAATATTTTTTATAATCCTCTTCAAAAGCCAGATTTCCATATTTTGATGAACGTTTTGGTAAAAATCGAAACAGCTTTAGAACAACGTTTAGAAGCAGATTTTTCAACCAAAGATTTTGTTCTAAACAATCCTTCATTTTGTATTCAAATTTTTGCTTTGCTCAAGTCAGAAGAGTCTTAAATCTAAATTTTGTAAAAGCCAAATCAATATAATGTTTAATAATCACAAAAAAATTAAATTATTTTATTTTATTTTTATAAGTAGTTAGAATATTAATCACTAAATATTACGTTATTTTAAGTTTCATGAAATATTTACGCACTCTAAAAACTCTATTCTAGAACTTTGTAATTGAGCAAGCGTACTCTATAAAAATAAAAGGTTTTGGCAATAATCCGCTGGCGCTGGTTCCCTACTTTATTTTTGACTGGTATCAAGCAAGTGCCAGTATTATTATTATTATTATTATTATTATTATTATTATTATTATTATTATTATTATTATTATTATTATTATTATTATTATTATTATTATTATTATTATTATTATTATTATTATTATTATTATTATTATTATTATTATTATTATTATTATTATTATTATTATTATTATTATTATTATTATTATTACTACTATTATTATTATTATTTTATTTTGTTTTATTATTTGTTTTATATTATTTATATTATTATTTAAGTATTATGTAAGTATTATTATTTTCAAATTTTTAGCCGCGTTGAAATAATCCCCCTGATCTATGTATGATTTTGTCACTTGAAATTCAATTTTAATTTTAATTAATAAGCTCAGTAAATTAATAACTACGTGTCCAGAAGTATTAGCGTCAGTAAAGTTTTTTTTATTTTTTTAGAAAAGATTGTTTTTTAATATTTTTACAAACTTTTATTTAAGTTACAATCTCTGTTTGTGTGTGTGGCTTTCTCTGTTCGCAAATCTTGCAAGTAAAATTTAACCAGCTTTTTGACTAGCTAGGAAGCTGAAACTTTCAGCATAGCTTTATATTGGATGACAATACATAATTCAATTTTAAAAAAATTAAAAAAAACACCTAATTTGAAGATTTTTCGTATTTCTAAATTGAGTGTATTTTAAATAAAAGTTTGTGTTGAAAAACTCGTTTTTTCCTTTACTTGTTATTGTTTCTGTTTAGATGAATTAGGTTGGCGGTTAAAGTTTTCACTAATTAGAGTTGTAAGATTTATTAATAGCTCGCAAGAAAAAACACCACAGTCTAACAAGACCGCTTGGGATTATAAGCTGTCGATTTGAGCACACAGTTGCGGTAGTATTATGCTTATAAGTCATTGAAAACAGATATCTTGTCTAAATGCGAATTCGATGTTAATAAATAATAAGTTATCTACAACTTACTAAATAAATAATTATGTGTCCAGAAGTATTAGCGTCGTTAAAGTTCCTTTACTTTTGGAAAAAAATTTTGTTTTTTTTATATTTTTATTGTTTCTATTTGGGTGAACTGAGTGAGCGGTTATCGTGTTCAATTATTATAGTTGTAAAATTTATTAATAACTGTTTTACTTGTTTTATAATCATTTCTATTAGGTTTTATTATTTCTCTTTTTTTTATGCCGGTAGTGTTTTTTCGCATTTTCTTTTATGTTTTAGCTTTTTTTTCTTTTTCTTTCAATTCTTCTTTTCCATCCATCTTTTTTTCTCTATCTCTTTTTTATTTTTTCTCTCTCTCTTTTTTTTCTTTCTTTTCTTCTCTCTCTCTCTCTCTCTCTCTCTCTCTCTCTCTCTCCTTCAGAACGTGTAACAAAGAGTAATAGACCCCTGTTAATACCCACATTAATCACATTCTACAATGAAAACTACGACACGGAGAAATAATAAGCTTCCCCCTCCTCCTCTCCCCTCTCTCAGTAGCTTCCCTCTTCTTCTTTTACAGCCCCCTCTTCCTTTCCCATCTATATATATATTTCCCCATCTTCAAGCGCCCTTTAAGTAACATGTGTTATCTACGGCGCAATATAAATAGTCATCTTTACATTTACTTAGCCCCCTCTCACCTCTATAGCCGCCCGCACTAACCAGGTTTTTTTTTCTATACCCCCGCTACCCTTTTAGCACTAAATTCCAGTAGCTCCCCACTGTTTCTCAACTCCAGCATTTTAGAATCTCACCTTTCCGGATTCCCGCAACCCGGAAAACTTTAATGAGTTTATTTTTTTAGAATAAAAAAACTTTTATAGGTCATCCAGTTGATTTCCAGATTCTTCGAAGATGTGCGTGATTGTCTGTTTAAATGTGCGTGATTGTATGTGTGCCTATGCGTATTTGTATGTGTGCCTATGCGTATTTGTATGTGTGCCTATGCGTATTTGTATGTGTGCATATGCGTATTAGTATGCATGCATGGTCGTGTTTGTCTGTTTTATGTGCCATGATGCCTTACCACCGTTGAGTACCATAGAAATTCTTGAAGTTCAAGGCCACACCGTTTTCGAGGACAAGCAATGCCGGATAGTTCTTCATTTTTATTTTATGAAAACTGTTTTTTTTTTCATTAAAATTTTAAACAGTTTGAAACATTAAGAATCTATTTTTTTTTAAATATAAACGATTTAACACGGAAATTCCACCTCGGAACGAGTTCCACTTTCGCTTTCTCCATGATGTGCGCTTCTACCACCCGTGTGCCTCGCTGACACTCCCGAGTACTCTGACAGCTCCTTTTATGGTAGTGGCATATAAATCATCAAACCAGCATAATCCCAGATTAACAACTCGACTCGTAAATAAGATTTCCTTTATACTCTCTTTTTTTCTTCCTTTCTCTCTTTCTCTCTCTCTCTTTCTTTCTTTCTTTCTCTCTCTTTCTTTCTTCCTTTCTTTCTTTTTTTTCTCTCTCTCTTTCTCTCTCTCTCTCTCCCTTTCTCTTTCTCTCTTTTTCTCACTCTCTCTCTCTTTTTCTCTTTTTTTTCTTTTTCTTTCTCTTTTTCTTTCTCTTTTTTCACTCGCTCTTTATCGCTCTCTCTGTCTTGCATTTTTCTTTCTTTTTCTCTTTTTTCTTTTTTTCTTTTTTTCTCCGTCTCCCAATTTTTGTTTCGTTCTCTCGCTCTCTCTATCAATCTTTTTTAAGTTTTTGTCTTGATCACTAACGGTAATGATGCATATATATATATATATTTATTTATTTTTAAAAAAACTGCAAAAAAATCGTTTGATTTCTGAGTCGAAATTTTTTTCCCGGGCTCGCATGAAATTACATAAATCCTTCCGGACTTTGACGGATTCAGATTCCGTAATCATCTCGATTTATAGTCCGCAGCGTCTCTCCCGGACCGATCAATATCTACTTCTCCTTCCATCAATATCATCATCATCATCATCATCACGGCATTCATCATCATCTCAGCAATCATCATCATCATCGTTATCGTCACCACCACCATCTTCATCATCATCATCATCGTTATCGTTATCATCACCATCCTTACTATCATCATCACCACTACTGATACCACTCTCGGCTGATAGACATCTACAATTCAATGATTTTCAAATATAGTCATTATCATTATCATGGCCATCAGACCTATTTGATTGTTAGTTTTTCAATTTTTATTATTTTTATTATTATTTATATTCAGTTGTATTGACTACAAATTCAGAAAACCTCACAGTCTTGGTCAATTTCTTTGTTCTTTTCATACGCATCGCACATTCCTGAGCCGAGCACTCCTCTACTCCACTGCACCCCACCAATACAGGCACCCACTGCACCCCACCAATACAGGCACCCACTGCACCCCACCAATGCAGGCACCCACTGCACCCCACCAATACAAGCACCCACTGCACCCCACCAATACAGGCACCCACTGCACCCCACCAATACAGGCACCCACTGCACCCCACCAATACAGGCACCCACTGCACCCCACCAATGCAGGCACCCACTGCACCCCAACAATACAACGACCCGCTGCACCCCACCGACACAGGCACCCACTGCCCCCCACCAACACAGGCACCCAAATCAGAGCGGGCACCCACTGCCCCCCACCAACACAGGCACCCAAATCAGAGCGACGTCCGAGGGCCGCTTATCCGCATTTTGCACAGAGTCGGGCAGCCGTGCGCGTCCAATAAACAAGGACCCGTTAAAGGGGGCGAAAAGGCACCGAGTTAATTAGAAACAATAAATGCCGCCCACGCTTGCCTGCTCTCAAGAATAAATATAAAAAAATTTAAAAACAGAAAAAAATTGAGTTAAAACAAAAACAGTTCTTACTATTAAAAAACAGTTTTTACTATTAAAAAACAGTTTTTACTATTAAAAAACAGTTTTTATTATTAAAAACAGTTTTTAATATTAAAAAAACAGTTTTTACTGTTAAAAAACAGTTTTTACTATTGAAAAAACAGTTTTTACTATTGAAGAAACAGTTTTTACTATTAAAAAACAGTTTTTACTATTAAAACAGTTTTTACTATTAAAAACAGTTTCTACTATTAAAAAACGGTTTCTAAGTATAAAAAACAGATTTTTACTATAAAAAACAGTTCTTCACTGGCGAACTTTAAAATTATATAAAAACCAACTAGACAAATTTTTTTTAAGATTTCTTGTCGGATTATTAATTTTTTGTCGGTTTCATGTCGGATTATTAATTTTTTGTCGGTTTCATGTCGGATTATAATTTTTTTTTCGTCGGTTCTGGTTTCACAGGGAAAAGACTTTATCGCTAATAAGATCTCCAGAGCGATATCGTTTGCCGTTACCAGAACAGCCAGAGAGCTGTTTTCTCTACAAGGAGCTTTTCAGTTAACATTGGAATGTATTTTGTACGGAAGATTACAGTTAACATTGCAATGTATTTGTTACAGAAGATTACATCGCCTTGTTTTTTTTTTTTTTTAAATTTTTTAATAAACAAATTTTTTTTTCTGGATATTTTTAATTAAGAAAAATTAAAATTTGCGTTCTATTTCAGAAGCGTCGTCATCATTACCATCATAATCATCATCATCACTTCTGCTCTCGTCCATCAACGTCATCACAACCACGATTTTCATAATCATCATCATCATCATCACAACCACCACAATCATCATCATCACCATCATCATCACTATCATCATCATCATCATCATCATCATCATCATCATCATTACAGTTTCTGCGACAAACAGACACACGTGTTTGACAACAAACACATGCTTTCCAGGTTCCAGGCGACAGTTGCTTTCATAAGTTAGGAGAGAGAAAATTAGACCAATTCACGGGAACGAGATGCATCGTACAAGGCTCTGCCAAGTCATTAGCAAAACCAGACAGTTCCAGAGGAAGCAGAGGAGGATGAGGGGAAGGTTCGAAAAAAAGAACGAGAAAAATTGCAAAAAGAAAAAACAGGACAGGAGAAAAAACTAAAAGAGAGAAATTGTTTCTTTTTTTATAGAATGATTGATGGATCTCGATTCAGGAGAGGTAAAAAGTTTTGGGACCATTTTTAAAAGTTTTTTTCTTTATTTCTTTTTTTTGTTTTTTATTAATTTTTTTCTCCTACTTGTTTCTGTCTATTTTGCGGTTTTTCTAATTATTTTGTTTTTTTGGTTTTTTTTTTTGTTTTTTTGCTTTGTTTTTTTTTATAAATGGTATTTCTAAAACCCAAAAAAAGCATATTACGTCAAAAAAATTACAAAACATATCATTTTCAACACAAAAGTTCAAACCATTTCATGAACAGAAACAACTTTTCTTTGTTTTTGCATCAAACTTTTCAATTCAATGTAATAAACAAAAACAACAACAAAAATCGTAAAAAAGTTGTTATGAGTTTTCTTGTGTTTCTTCTCTTATTTTATGCGATATGCCAAACTGCCAAAATCGCGGCGGTCTTAAATTTCGAGAATCAATAAACTGATGAACATTCATAAGAAAAAAACGAAAAAAATAAGTTATAAAAATGAGAAAAATAACAAAAAGAAAAAGAAAATTGACTCACTTTTGCAGAATTTTTCTCGGAGAGTTTAAAAAGGTATCCTTTTAATCCGAAACCACGTTTTCTTTGATGAGTTTTGCTTGCGTGTTTAAAAAAATATACTCGATTTTATGTCACCTGAACAAGGTGAACACTACCGAGGGTTATACTCTTTCAATGAAGTAAAAATGTAAGTAGCTTTGATTAAAATTCGACCAAAAAATCATTTAAAATCTCGAAACAAAAATCTTAACGTTTAATTAATTTAAGAAAAAAAACAAGAAAATAAATCCAGACGGAATACAAATCTGCTCTTAACGAAATCAAGAGAATTGAAACGAATCTGATCTTAATAGATCGATGAAATCGCATCACTGGGACACGAAATCCAGTTTCTCCAGAAGAAGCCTTTTCCTCTATCGCTTCCAGCGAATCTTCAGCGGACGAGACAACAAACGGGAGCAGAGATATCATGGACGGTGGTGCTGGAGATGTCGTTTTATGCGTGCTTGTGCGTGTGCGTTTTTGCGAGTGTGTGTATTATTTTGTGTGAACAGTGTGTGTGTGTGTGCGTAGATTTTTGCATATACGTGTCTGTGCATATATTTTTGCATATATGCGTCTGTGTGGACAGTATGTGTGCGTCTTTCTTTGCACATATGCGTCTGTGTGAACAGTATGTGTGCGTATTTCTTTGCATAAATGCGTCTGTGTCAACAGTATGTGTGCATATATTTTTGCATATATGCGTCTGTGTGAACAGTATGTGTGCGTATTTCTTTGCATATACGCGTCTGTGAACAGTGTGCATGTGCGTATTTTTTTGCATATATGCGTCTGTGTGTGAACAGTGTATGTGTGTTTATTTTTGCATATATGCGTCTGTGTGAACAGTGTATGTGCATACATGTTTACTATGCCTAAACAATTACACATATATTTTATAATTATTATTATTATTATTGAACCATTTATAGTGTGCCCATTACAGAAAAAAACATGAGCGTATGTATGAATAATGTTTGTGCATAGATGCTAGCTGGTTATGTAAATGCATATATATGTTTTTGCATACGCATAAATGTGTTTGTGTACACATATATGCCTTCGTGTACACATTGTGTATGCATACATGTTTGCTATGTGTACAAATTTTTTGTCTTGTTATGGGTATGCAATGCATACTATTCATATATGTTTATTATTATTAAACAGTTTTTAACTCAACATGTATCAATCACACTGCATTAAGTAGCAATGACAAACAAGCAGCTGCATAGATGCATGTAAATGCATATACATACACAAATGTGAAAAAATCCGTTCCCTAGTTTTTATGAAGATATTTGTTTTATGTATATTTATTAGCAACGTTGAACTAGTTTATTTTTGAAAGTTTAAGACTAAAATTTTGGTTTTTTTTCAGATAAAAGCACTAGATGAAACCCTTCGTGATATTTGCTTCGTTAAAATGATCATTTAAATAAGCTTTGTCTTTTTTTCAAAGTTATTTTTTTTAGTTTTAATCTTTTCGCATTTTTACTAGTTTTTTTGTTTGCTTACATTCAATCGTTATTTTTATTTTAAACTGTGTTTTTTCAATCTGAGTGAGTGAGTGAGTGAGTGAGTGAGTGAGTGAGTGAGTGAGTGAGTGAGTGAGTGAGTGAGTGAGTGAGTGAGTGAGTGAGTGAGTGAGTGAGTGAGTGAGTGAGTGAGTGAGTGAGTGAGTGAGTGAGTGAGTGAGTGAGTGAGTGAGTGAGTGAGTGAGTGAGTGAGTGAGTGAGTGAGTGAGTGAGTGAGTGAGTGAGTGAGTGAGTGAGTGAGTGAGTGAGTGAGTGAGTGAGTGAGTGAGTGAGTGAGTGAGTGAGTGAGTGAGTGAGTGAGTGAGTGAGTGAGTGAGTGAGTGAGTGAGTGAGTGAGTGAGTGAGTGAGTGAGTGAGTGAGTGAGTGAGTGAGTGAGTGAGTGAGTGAGTGAGTGAGTGAGTGAGTGAGTGAGTGAGTGAGTGAGTGAGTGAGTGAGTGAGTGAGTGAGTGAGTGAGTGAGTGAGTGAGTGAGTGAGTGAGTGAGTGAGTGAGTGAGTGAGTGAGTGAGTGAGTGAGTGAGTGAGTGAGTGAGTGAGTGAGTGAGTGAGTGAGTGAGTGAGTGAGTGAGTGAGTGAGTGAGTGAGTGAGTGAGTGAGTGAGTGAGTGAGTGAGTGAGTGAGTGAGTGAGTGAGTGAGTGAGTGAGTGAGTGAGTGAGTGAGTGAGTGAGTGAGTGAGTGAGTGAGTGAGTGAGTGAGTGAGTGAGTGAGTGAGTGAGTGAGTGAGTGAGTGAGTGAGTGAGTGAGTGAGTGAGTGAGTGAGTGAGTGAGTGAGTGAGTGAGTGAGTGAGTGAGTGAGTGAGTGAGTGAGTGAGTGAGTGAGTGAGTGAGTGAGTGAGTGAGTGAGTGAGTGAGTGAGTGAGTGAGTGAGTGAGTGAGTGAGTGAGTGAGTGAGTGAGTGAGTGAGTGAGTGAGTGAGTGAGTGAGTGAGTGAGTGAGTGAGTGAGTGAGTGAGTGAGTGAGTGAGTGAGTGAGTGAGTGAGTGAGTGAGTGAGTGAGTGAGTGAGTGAGTGAGTGAGTGAGTGAGTGAGTGAGTGAGTGAGTGAGTGAGTGAGTGAGTGAGTGAGTGAGTGAGTGAGTGAGTGAGTGAGTGAGTGAGTGAGTGAGTGAGTGAGTGAGTGAGTGAGTGAGTGAGTGAGTGAGTGAGTGAGTGAGTGAGTGAGTGAGTGAGTGAGTGAGTGAGTGAGTGAGTGAGTGAGTGAGTGAGTGAGTGAGTGAGTGAGTGAGTGAGTGAGTGAGTGAGTGAGTGAGTGAGT